>OX393552.1:83367367-83912367 GCA_947650365.1 Chamaelirium japonicum | reverse complement strand
TGGAGTACATATTTTCATTCAGAGCTCTAGAAGTGTGGAGATCACTGATAGTAGTTAATTCAACTTGGGGTTTTATGCATCTCACAAACTAATTAAACTTCTTTGGTTGTGGATGGGTTGGATCCACATTATCACATGTGCACGTGATCGGTCGAAAATTAGTACAATCATCGATGCGCTAGCTGAAAATAAATATGGGTGGGGGGACCATCCCAACCCTCACATGATCATGATGCCTAGTCACCTACCGATCGGTCTTGGATCTTGGATATTCCGATCGTATGCGTGTAATGACTCAGATACTTGTTCGTGCACGAATGATGGAAGTGCTGAATTCAGCCCTAGCTCGCACGCTCTTTCCTCGCACATGAAATCGATCACTACCGAATCAGGGCGTGACATGACTATCAGGCAAATCCGTCAGGTGATCCGAAGATCTCCCCGGCCAATGGCCCCATAGCTAGCTCATTAATGTGTGACAGCCCACTGAACCCACAACAAAGTTAGTAAAGCTTTCTTCCTGACCTTTTTCACATGATAATTCATGGAAGATGACACTTCTCATGAATCAATTCATAAAGATTTATATCCCTTTCAACCTATTTACATACATAAAATATATATACGCAAGTGTATACGTATACGTCGATGTATTTATACGCTGAAACCCTATATAGGAGTGAGTAGAGGCGAAGGCGCGGCGTGTCTATCTATACATTAAACAAGAGGGGGTGAAGGGAAGAAGGGTGAATCTGTCTGTGGAGATGGTTGACAACATTGGCAGTAGCCCCGAATCCGAAGGCCACCATAATAACTACATAGCTCCGGGGACCTCCGGTGGTGCGGCCTCAAGCGATGGGTGCATCAAGGAGCAGGATCGGCTTCTGCCCATCGCCAACGTGGGGCGGATCATGAAGCAGATCCTGCCGCCTAATGCGAAGATCTCTAAGGAGGCCAAGGAGACGATGCAGGAGTGCGTGTCCGAGTTCATCAGCTTCGTCACCGGGGAGGCCTCCGACAAATGCCACAAGGAGAAGCGGAAGACGGTTAACGGGGACGACATCTGCTGGGCCCTCGGGACGCTCGGGTTTGATGACTATGTGGAGCCGATGAGGAGGTACTTACAGAAGTACCGCGAGACGGAAGGGGAGAGAGCTGCAACGGGAAGCAATAACAAGGGCGGCAGCTCCAGCGAATTGCCCAGTGATCATCTCGGGAACCAACATTCGGGGGCGGGTCCTTCGTTTCTTGGGATCGATCGGAACAATGCTTCTGCATCGAGACGGTATTAGGATTGCCACACCATCGAGTATCAAGCCATTCATGGTGATGATGGTAGTGGCATATGGGCTTTTTAACTGGTGTAAGGTCAGGAATCTTAATTGTGTTTCTTCTTTGCTTGGAAGTGTTGTTGGCTTAGAATTTCAGGCCACTGTGTTATGCGCCGATCGCTGATCTTAACGATTTCTCCGCTTAATTACAGTAGTTCTGCAGAGATTGAGAAGGAAAACATCAATCAACCTTGATGACTTCTCCAAAATGGTGTGGTAATATCGGTTTCTTTGCTCTTGATTGTGGTTCCAACATAAAATAAAAACTTGAAGCTCCAGGAGACAAAGAGGGCCTCAAAATTATTTGAGCAACCATTAAGTAAATCACAATCTGTATTAAGTTGTTTGAGTCACACGAGAACCGTCCGATCGAACGGGTCACTATCTAAATGCACACATATGAATGATAGTGGTGCTATATATGCCTTAGCCTACAAATCCATTAGATCAAATGTGATATATCTTGAGATTTGATTTCCTTCATGATAATCTCTATTGTGGTTCTTGCTATCTCCCTCATAGGATTTCGACAATACGAAGGCCGATGAAGCAGCTCTTCATAGTTCATGCAGTCTTCTGAGGCTTTCAGCTGTTACTGAAACCCTAGTTCAGGGTTTCATCTAGAGTTGCTTCATCCTTGTATGGCCATTTGTTGTGAAGTAATTAACCAATCATGTAAAAAAAAAAGGTTTTATTGAAGTTGTGGATCTTTTAGAACAGCTTGGGGATTCAGTTAGAGAAGAGGGTTATCTTATTCTATTTGGAAGGGATGATGTGATACATTGGGGGTGGAGAGCTCAAGAAATAGGTGTATCATTCATTTGGACTTTGAATTGCTACTTTCAATTCTTTCAGCTTACAGTGGAGGTAGGCTAGGTAGCAGTGAATATAATTTGGAAAAAGACATTATATTTTCCTGCTCAGTTGAGACACCAGTCTGCACATATCTCTCTCTCTCTCTCTCTCTCTCTCTCTCTCTCTCTCTCTCTCTCTCTCTCTCTCTCTCTATATATAGAATTTCTTTCAACAACACAAACTCAGGCTTATCATTCTGAGTAACTACACTTCTGGGTTGTGCTCCAGATTTGTCCTTGTGCATCACCTTCTTATTGAATATGATCTCTCTACTTCTGATAGTGTTTCGGATTTGATCATCCGAAAACTGATAACCAAACTCATCTATGTCATACCCAAATAATTAAAGCGCATTTTCTGGACTTAGGATACTGCTTGTTTCTAGAATTAATATCAACAGGCACATAAGAAGCACAACCCAAAACTTTGAAATATGAAAGACTTAACTCTTTCTCGCTCCAAGCCGGCCTCCTTCGGTTTGCTTCCATCAAAAGAAACCGGTGGATAACGATTGTGAAGAATCCAGACCCTTGGATGCCCACCGCCTAACAAAACATGCTTGTGAGGGGAGGGCCAAGGCTGGTATATCAACGGCCCATCACCCACTCCCATTACTGATGTGGGACTAACTAGTGTGAGGCATGACCATCTCAACACCCCCCCTCAAGCGGGACACTTGTGGCAATGACACAATCGGGAGAGACTTCCAAAGCAGGTCCAGCTCTGATACCATGTGAAAATTAAGACCCTTCGCGAATACCCGCCGCCTCACAAAACCGGCTTATGAGGGGAGGTCCAAGGCTGGTATATAAATGGCCCATTACCTGCTCCCATGCATTACGATGTGGGACTAACCAGTGTGAGCCATGACCATCTCAACAGTGATTGATCAATGTTGAAATGGCCCAACGGTAACAAATATGTTGCAGTGGTTAATTGTATCCTCAAGCTCCTAGCACGCTCCACCAAGGTTCTATTTATGCGCGCTGCCACACCGTTCTTTTAATGGTGTATTTTGTACAGTCTTTTTTCATTCCGATTCGATTTGTAGCACAAAACTCCTTAAATTTCTTATTGTAGTATTCCCCTCCGCTATCTGAAATTAGACATTTCAAACTAGTATCATTCTCGATCCACCAAGTCTTTCAACATCTTCTAAGTGATAAACATGTTTGACTTCTGCTTCAGGGAGTACATCCACATATATCTTTATTATGTAGTCATCAATGAAGGTGATGAAATAAGACGAGTCTCCAAAGGGATGAAAACTAATCTTGTCACCATATATTTGTTTGAACTAGCTCCAATTTTTCTATCTTAGTTGTTATCCCAACTCTTGAAAAACACGGGTATCTTCTGCTTTCCATATATGCATACAGTCCTCACAGAACTCCAGTTCTACCAATTTTATGCCTGATACTTTTCATCTTGAGAGAAGAGTACTCTTATTCCCTTTTTTGGTCATGTAACCAAACCTATGGTGCCACAGATTTGAATCAACATTTGTATCTACATGCAATGATCCTATTGAAGTTTGTTGTCAAATAGAGGGTAACTTCTTTCTTGCCATGATCTACAACCATGGCTACCTTTGTGATATATGATTCACCAGAGAAGGTTGTCATGAAACTGGATCTAGCAAGTTGTCCCACTGAGATCTAGTTTCTCTTCAGGTTAGGGATATGCTAGCTAGACATCTTTCAATATATATATATATATATATATATATATATATATATATATATATATATATATATATATATATATATATATATATATATATATATATATATATATATATATATATATATATATATATATATATATAGCACCGTTTGTGCTATATCCTGCCCCACATAGACATGTTATTGTTCGCTTTGCCTATGCTTACACGATGAATTCTCAAGAGATCATCCATCCTAGTATTGCCCTCTCCCAAGCACATTTAACTACGGAGTTTTTACAGGATCTGCAACGAGTCACGGTTTTAAAATGCATGATATCTGTTTGGGAGAAGAAATTATATATATAACCCAAAATCTTCTTCTTTCCAGGTGACATGAGACTAATTTATGGCCTTGGACACCGCATCTCACCTCATCTCATCCATCTTGACTTTTCTCGTCTAAGAAGATATTGGCTATTGGCTCTTAGAACTTGATCCTCACAATCCACCCCCTTAAGGTTCACCCACTCTCGTGTGGGATTATGACCCCCCTTCGTGAGGAGAACCTGGCTATGATACCATTTTGTAATATCCATCCCAAACACACAAGATATTATCCGCTTTGCACATTCTTATATGAGGACTACTCAGAAGGTCACCCATCTTAGTATTGCCCTAACCCGAGCAAGCTTAACTGCGGAGTTCTTATGGAATCCGCATTGGCTCGATCACGATTTTAAAATACGTCTTATCTGTTTGGGAGAAAAAAATTATATATATATATATATATATATATATATATATATATATATATATATATATATATATATATATATATATATATATATATATGTATGTATATATATATATATATGTATATATATATATATATATGTATATATATATATGTATATATATATATATATGTATATATATATATATATAGAGA
Source organism: Chamaelirium japonicum (assembly GCA_947650365.1). Lineage (NCBI taxonomy): Eukaryota > Viridiplantae > Streptophyta > Magnoliopsida > Liliales > Melanthiaceae > Chamaelirium > Chamaelirium japonicum. The sequence continues at coordinate 83,907,566 of OX393552.1, read as the reverse complement.
GAGAGAGAGAGAAAGAGAGAGGAATGCTTAGGTGCGGTCTACGGTCCGTGCGATCCTCAACCGTCCGATGCACCACTCCGTGCATCAGACGGCTGTGGACTGCGGATCTCACCTAAGCATTCCTCTCTCTCTCTCTCTCTCTCTCTCTCTCTCTATATATATATATATATATATATATATATATATATATATATATATATATATATATATATATATATATATATATATATAGAGAGAGAGAGAGAGAGAGAGAGAGGGAGCGAGAGAGAGAGAGAGATAGAGTAGTGTACAGTACGACCGGTAACGTGCGGCACCTCCTTCGGGGGTATTTTTGAAATTTTTTTTTTGGGATTGATCACCCACCCTTGAATTGCACAAACAAAAAATTTCAGCCCAATCCAAGACTAGTAGGTCGTCCAAATGTGTTGATCAAAATGGCAATAAAAATGAACGACCAATAAAAGATCAACACCTTTGGACGGCCTGCAGGTCTTGGATCGGACTGAAATTTTTTGTGTGTGCAATCCAAGGGTGGGTGATCAATCCCCAAAAAAAAAAATTCAAAAATACCCCTGAAGGGGGTGGCCGCACGTTACCCGACCACCCAACACGCTAGTCCTCCCTTCAATTTGGGTGCCACATGGCACTTTTTAACTAGGGTTAGGGGTTGATCAAGGTGGGTACATCCCTCCTAACGATGATCATGAAAAAAAATTTGAAAAAAAAATATGCCAAGTGGTATTTTTAAATTAACCATAGCAAGGGCTATTTGCACGCTACAGTTTACTGTTAAATTTGTCGACTGTTGATTGGGTTATTTTATTTTATTTTTTAAAATCTTGATCTATGTAGAGTGGATTGACCATCTATAAAAAAAAATATGGTTAAAAATTATCATGTGGCACCCAAATTGAAGGGAGGATTAGCGTGTTGGGTGGTTGGGAGGACCGTGCTCCCTATTCCCATATATATATATATATATATATATATATATATATATATATATATATATATATATATATATATATATATATATATATATATATAGGGAAATGAGTTCCTATGACATGTCATAGGGAGTACCCTATGACATATGGTGAGTTAGTAACCCTAGAATATTTAGAATGTTCTGAATTTTTATGAGGATGATCACCCTATCTTAGATAGGACCCCTGCAAAACATCGGCTCATTCTAAAACTTCTAGAGGCATCAAATATGATTTTCAATTTAACGGTTAAAATGGATGGCCGATAAAGCTTCTAGCATTTGATGCCCCAATAAGTTTTAGAATGCTTTGATTTTTTGTGGACATTCTATCTAAGGTAAGGTGATCACTCTTAAAAAAATTCAGCACATTCTAAACATTATAGCATTACTAATTCACCATATGGCATAGGGTACTCCTTATGACATGTCATAGGAACCCAACCCTCATATATATATATATATATATATATATATATATATATATATATATATATATATATATATATATATATATATATATATATATATATATATATATATATATATATATATATATATATATATATATATATATATATATATATATATATATATATATATATATATATATATATATATATATATATATATATATATATATATATATGGAAATGGGTTCCTATGACATGTCATAGGGAGTACCCTATGGCATATGGTGAGTTAGTAACCCTAGATTATTTAGAATCTTCTAAATTTTTATGAGGATGATCACCCTATCTTAGATAGGACCTCCGCAAAAAATCGGCTCATTCTAAAACTTCTAGAGGCATCAAATATGATTTTCAATTTAACGGTTAAAATGGATGGCTGATAAAGCTTCTAGCATTTGATGCCCCAATAAGTTTTAGAATGCTTTGATTTTTTGTAGACATTCTATCTAAGGTAAGGTGATCATCCTCAAAAAACTTAAGCACATTTTAAACATTCTAGCATTACTAATTCACCGTATGTCATAGGGTATTCCCTATGACATGTCATAGGAACCCAGCCCTCATATATATATATATATATATATATATATATATATATATATATATATATATATATATATATATATATATATATATATATATATATATATATATATATATATATATATATATATATATATATATATATATATATATATATATATATATATATATATATATATATATATATATGGGGTCAGGATCGGATGACCCAGTAAATTTTGACCCAGCAATAACCCAGCACCCTTTGATGCACCTAGAGGTTTTAGAATTGGCTGATTTTTTGTAGACATGTTGTCTATGGTATGTTGATCATCCTCACAAAAAATCAGCTCATTCTAAAACCTCTAGGTGCATCAAATGCGTTCTTCAAATCAACGGTTTTCGACTGTTAATTTTAACCATTGATTTGAAGAGCGCATTTGATGCACCTAGAGGTTTTGGGCCCCCCGATTCCGCCTCTGTCCCTGGGTGGAGGTGACAACATTCATGGTGAGGAATCACCGACAAGTGGCCGGTGGAGGTGCCAACGAGCACTGGTATTGAGTCGTCGATAGATGGCTAATGAGATTGACTACAAGCACAAGTGCAGAGCGCCGCTGACGGTTTGGGAGCAATGGGTATCGAATGCGAAGCACGACCGTGGTCTCCGACAAGGGATTGTCGCCGGTGACGGACCAATGATGGTCAGAATCATGTTGAGGAGCTTTAGCTCTTATCATCTCTAATCTTGAAACGAGCTTTATTTTGGTGTACTACTTAAAAGAAATAGGCTGAGAGTGCTGCAAGAACTGAGTTAAGCTGAGCAAGTCTCTGCATTAAATCTCTCAATGAGGGTGCCAATTGACTCTAGAAAGGGATTGGTTTATTTTGGTAATACTTCAATGGAACGCCCACACCCGATGGGCCTCATTGGTTGGGGTGCCCGACAAAAAACCCATCCAAGGCCGTGGGCTTTGGTTCCCTAATAGGGTCTCACTATCGAAGTTTTTTTCAATTTTCATATGAGCACCCCACGGTGTCTCATTTGTGGGAGGGTTAAGAGAGCCCATACCAGTTATATTATGGGTAAATTATACTTTGCCCCCCCGAAGTTTAGCTCAACAAGAGTATGTTGGCTATGTGTTTGAAAACCACAAAAAAGTCAATGGGTTTAGTCCCATATCAGTAAGGGGAAAACCTCATTACCCATTTAAAAGGAATTTTTTCTTTCCCCCCACTAGTCATCACACAAGAGGAGGGGCTCCACAAGCTCACGCGCTGCGTGCCGCGTCGAGCCAGGCTGGTCTTGGGCATAGGCTGGGTGTCACGCGTGTGTGTGTGCGCGCCCGCGGACCCGGACGCAATAACACCTTCAAAATTACTTGGTCCGCACCAGCCTTATTTTTATTTTAGTTTTTAAACCTTTCATTTATTATTTTTCATTTGGCTACTAGTCGTGATGCATGTGACCCGTTGCTACATGGTAGCTGTTACGAGAATGCTCTTTGTGAACTGTAATGTGAGGAGTAAATGGGCTTTATAGCAACCCATAAACCGCTCCCCTCTTTCAACCTCCTATTAACTGCCGAGGCCTATATATGGCCCGGTGCAGTCATGGAGAAAATACACTCTGAAAATCAAAATTGCTCCATGTCTCCCCCTCTCTCTTTCTCTCGGATCAAAGTTGTGCTGCGATGTTGCTCCTTTGCTTCGAGAGAAGTTCTTTGCTTGCTTTCGAGTCGGGTTCCTGAAAATTGTTCGAGGTTCGCATATCCTTCCTGAAGCCGTGCTGACGAGAAGGAGGTCACATGACCAGGGTCATCGTATCTCCGAGATCAATTGTCACAAGACCTGCACGAGAGGAGGTAATAAAATTCTTGGGACAGCGCCTAACATGATTCGACCATCAAGCCAGAGTTTCTAACTCTCATCTTTTTCCATTGTTAGATCTACTCAAATCGATTTGCATCTAATATAAAACTCTAAATAATTAGAGATAATTTAGATAGGATCTCTATCTCTTTTAGAAAAGTTTAGCAAGGTGAATGACGGTTCCATAGAACCCGTTCTGCCTTGGTAAATCATTTCTAAAAGAAATTTATGACTTGTTTTTGCTTACAAAAATAATATTTGCGAAACAAAATAACTTTTGCCTATCAATAATGTGATTAAGTCCTAAAATTGTAAATTTAGATGGTTAGATTTCCAACAGAGTTCACACACACCCCCCATAGTTAAAAAACTACATTTTACCCCCTTCAAGCCGGTTTTGATCAGAAAAAATTGCCAAATGAGGAAATTAAGTAGTTGACAGAAGGGGATATTGTGCTAACATTTCATACTTTAGGGAACGATTTGAAACAAAATAAACTACTAGGGGGTTAAGTGTTTTTTAGCTAAACTTCAGGGGACAAAGTGTGGAGGACTTGGGGTGTTAGTTTATGCAGTACTGTCAGATAAACCACAGATCTCTCTGCAACTTGTCTTTACTACATTGGGGTGGCTTTCTTTCCTACATGTGTGGAGGACTTGGGTGTTAGTTTATGCAGTACTTTAGCTCTAGATCATTAAAAACTAGACTTAATTCTTTGAAGGACACAAACCATTTGCAAAGAAGAAGGTGCCCTCTTGGGAGGTACCACTGTTAGGTTTTTTTTTTTTTTAATGAATGGTCCTTGTTGTGTCGATCCACATCAATCGCCATGTGCCGAGATATCGATCGGAGTCATCACCCACGAGCGTGCACGGCTTGTCGGCAGGTGTCACCTGGGCATGAAGGAACCATTTTGCAGAAATTCATGTGTTGGCACGAGAATTAAGCTCCGATTTAAGAGTCACATTGGAGCTTAATTTGTTGTGTTGGACTGGAATTCGATCTCCTATATGGATTGGGATTTGAGTCCCTCTTATCCAGTGCTGATTCTTATAATCCCTTGAACCCTTTGGTCTTTCCTCTTTTCAGCATCAAGAACTAAATGGTTCATACTAGTCCAGGGTTTCACTCCCTCCACTGATACTACTATGGATTAGAAGTAACACAGATACCAAATGATTCATGATCGATGGCGCGAGCTCTAGCCATCGATCAAACAGGCGCACACGCGCGCAAGGGAGAGAGAGAGAGAGAGAGAGAGAGAGAGAGAGAGAGAGAGAGAGAGAGGGGGGGTGGTAATCTTGGAGTTTTTACGTTGTGCTACCAACATTTATGCAATGATTTGGCGTTTTGATCCTCATTTAGTTCTCTTAGTGGAGAGTCATGTTAAAGAGAATCAAGTGGGGAAGGTCCAGGCTTTGTTCTGTGGAGCATTTGAGTAGGCCTATGTTCATTCCGATGGGTACTCCGGAGGTTTAGTTTGTATGTTGTGAAGGGAGATCAGGCTGGTTACTGAGGTGCACAGGCACGATCAGGCCCTCCACCTCATTGTGACTAGCCAGACAGTTAAGCCGTTTGCTCTTTCTACTATTTATGCTAGTACATCAACTCGTGCGCGACGACGTCTTTGGGCAGAACTCCAGTTACTCGGGCGGACGATGCACCCGTGGTATATACTGGGCGACTTCAATTGTAGTCATCAGTACATAAGAGGAGGGGCTCCACAAGCTCACACGCGTGCGTGCGTGCGTGCCATGCCAAGCCGCCGGTCTTGGGCATGGGTTGGGTGGGGCGCACGTGTGCGTGTGTGTCCGCGCGCCAGCGGACCCGGACACCATAACATCTTCGAAATGACCCGGTCCACACCAGCCTTATTTTTATTTTAGCTTTTAAACCTTTCATTTATTATTTTTTATTTTGACTACTAGTCGTTATGCATGCGACATGTTGCTACATGGTAGCCGTTATGAGAATGCTCTATGCGAGCTATTACATGAGGAGTAAATGGGCTTGATCGCAGCCCATAAACCACTCTCCTCTTTCAACCTCCTATTAACTATCGAGGCCTATATAAGACCCGGTGCAACCATAGAGAAAATACACTCCGAAAAATAAAATTACTCCATGTCTCTCTATCTCTTTATATTGGATCAAAGTTGTGCTGTGGTGCTGCTCCTTTGCTTCGAGAGAAGTTCTTCTCTTGCTTTCGAGTAGTTGGGTTCCTGAAAATTGTTCGAGGTTCGCATATCCTTCCTGAAGTCGTGCTGACGGGAAGGAGGTCGCCTGATCGGGTCGTCGTATGTCCGAGATCAATTGCCACAAGACCTCACGAGAGGGGACAATAAAATTCTTGGGACAACACCTAACGCGATTCGACCATCAGGCCAGAGTTTCTAACTCTTATTTTTTTTCCATTGTTAGATCTACTCAAATCAATTTGCATCTAATATAAAACTCTAAATAATTAGAGATAATTTAGATATGATATTTATCTTCTTTAGAAAAGTTCGGCAAGATGAATGACGGTTCCATAGATCCTGCTTTGCCTTGATAAACAATTTCTAAAAAAAAATTATGACTTGATTTTGCTTACTAAAATAATATTTACTAAACAAAATAACTTTTGCCAATTAATAATTTGATCAAATCCTAAATTGCAAATTTAGACGGTTAGATTTCCAACAGAGTTCACACACACACACCATAGTTAAAAAACTACATTTTACCCCCTTCAATTAGTTTCGATCAGAAAAAATTGTCAAATGAGGAAATTAAGTAGTTGACAAAAGGGGGTAACATTTCAAACTTTAGGGAGTGATTTGGAGCAAAATAAACTTAAGGGGGGTCAAGTGTTTTTTAGCTAAACTTCAGGGGGCAAAGTGTGGAGGAATTGGGGTGTTAGTTTATGCAGTACTGTCAGATAAACCACAGATCTCTGTGCAACTTGTCTTTACTACATTAGGGTGGCTTTCTTTCCTACGAGTGTGGAGGACTTGGGTGTTAGTTTATGCAGTACTTTAGCTCTAGATCATTAAAAACAAGACTTAATTCTTTGAAGGACACAAACCATTTGCAAAGAAGAAGGTGCCCTCTTGGGAGGTACCACTGTTAGGTTTTTTTTTTTTTAATGAATGGTCCTTCTTGTGTCGATCCACATCAATGGCCATGTGCCGAGATATCGATCAAAGTCATCACCCACGAGCACGCTGGCATCGCACGGCTTGTCGGCAGGTGTCACCTGCGCACGGCTTGTCGGCAGGTGTCACCTGGGGCATCAACGAACCCTTTCGCAGAAATTCATGTGTTGGCACGAGAATCAAGCTCCGATTAAGAGTCACATTGGAGTTTAATTTGTTGTGTTGGACTGGAATTCTCCAATATGGATTGGGATTTGAGTCCCTCTTATCCAGTGCTGATTCTTATAATCCCTTGAACCCTCTGGTCTTTCCTCGTTTCAGGAACTAAATGGTTCATATTAGTCCAGGGTTTCACTCCCTCCACTGATACTACTATGGATTAGAAGTAACACAGATACCGAATGCTTCATGATCGATGGCGCGATCTCTAGCCATCGATCAAACGAGAGAGAGAGAGAGAGAGAGAGAGAGAGAGAGAGAGAGAGAGAGAGAGAGAGAGAGAGAGAGAGAGAGAGAGAGAGAGAGAGAGAGAGAGAGAGAGGTGGTAATCTTGAAATTTTTACATTGTGCTGCCAACATTTATGCAATGATGAAAACTTTGTGTTGTACATAGTTTCAATGTCATTTTATGTACTAATGTTGTGTTGAGTAACACATGAACACAGCATATCACTAATCACATGAGAATGCTAGTCCAACCATTTTGTTCAAGCTAATGGTTCCTATGAACTAGCTTTTGAAATCTATGTAGTTTTGATCCTTGTCGACTGAACTTGAAATTGAAAATAAAGAATTAAGCTTCTAATTGGACTGTTGAATCAAAGTTGATTTTGCTGTCTTGTTCAAATAAAAACTAAATAAATGTGACTTCAAACATAGTTTATGAGATGAGCAATCTACATTAAATTTATAAAATATTTGGCCAAATTTAATTTTGATCAAATAGTGCAACAGTGATGATCACTATTATCATGCACTCCAGTTTCAATTATTTACAATATTGAATAAAAAATATATTTTCATAATACACCAAAGGCAAAAAAAGCCTCCATTCCCATGACCAAGAAGCAGTTGGTCTTTTGACAAAACCCTAACTTTAAGCATCCCAAATAGGCAAATTTTGGTGAAGCAAACATGAGTTCTTACCAAATGAGAGAGAGAGAGAGAGAGAGAGAGAGAGAGAGAGAGAGAGAGAGAGAGAGAGAGAGAGATTGCATCTATTTTAGTTCATGACCTAGTGTGGTTTGTGAAAATGTTACCTTGGTAATAATATCCATAGCTTGAAGTTTAACCCTAAGCTTTGAGTGCCTTGAAATGAATGTTGGTGCATTATTATTTATTGTAAAGAAATCCTCGAAATTCGAGCACTTTGTCCTTGCTACTTCATAGTAAATCAAAAGATTTCTCAATATCCAATGGTGACTCTTAAATTTCTATATACAATTGCAGCAAAAAGTAAGTTTGGTGGAAGAGAACAACAAACAATTATTCCATTTGAAACCTAAGGTTTACTTATAATGAAATAGTGCTCTTTGGGGACCATCCTTTCTAATAGCATTCAGATTTTTTTGTGCTACTAGATGAGGCATTGATGGAATAGCCTCTTGCACTGAGAGTCAATCGATATCAATGCTCTATTCTCCAAGTTGTCGTTTGTAGGACATCCAAAACAATCAAGATGGTTGCTCCATGGATTCACGTGGCATGTCAATATGTATCATTTTGAGAATTAAGATGGCCTATAACTAAAATAAGTAGTGTGGCGTAGAGTGGACCATATTTATCAACAATTTCAAATCCTTACCGCATAACATGATAAGATTCGCACGTGAAGGGCACACCTTTGTCGGTATCTGCGTTTGTGGGAACTTTGTCGCTTCCATGGACCGAATTATGAGTATCATACTCAATTGAGCATGCATAAACCATTCCAGACACATCGATTTTCTGGAAAGATAACTATAGGATTAATCAAGTATGGTTATTACATAAGAAATTGTTTTCAAGTGAATTGTTGGAATATAGCACAAGCCTTTTCTAAAGAAGATACAAGACTTATCTCAAAATTTTGTTAAGTAAAACATTGGTGTAGCGGAAGCAATACATAACAGAGGAAGGGAGATAAATTTGAGAACAAATAAGAATTTTGTTATTTGTGGTCAAAGATCATACAAAGCTCCTAAGAGATCCGATTTGACTTTCCAAATTAAATTTATCATATGACAACTTATGTAATGTTGTGGATTTTTAGTCCTTTTGTTTCATGAATTGTTGAAACCACAGTATTGATTACTTCTTTGATTGGCTTAAACTTTGGCATAGAACACTACTCGGATAAGTGTGAGTGAGTCCAATCATGAGGTTATCTTGAGAGTTTGCACACAAGCGTTCTTTTAATGTCATGCTAGAAGCAGTGTAGTGCAAAGTTCGTTTAGTTAGGTATATCATTGCATGCATGTGTATTTTCATCGAACTCGTGATGATGTTTTTTGTTTCTATATGTATGTGCATCTATTTTATCGTTCGGAGTTTGCATCGTATTATCGTTTGAGTTCTTATTGTTTTGATCGATGCATTCTCACATTCGCACATAAAGTTTAAATTGAGTTCAATGTATTCATATTAAAAAATCTCATGTGTTTTTTTTTTTATCTCCGTATGTTTGGTACGATTTTTGTTTTGAACTTTTAGAGTTTTAGATCTTCGTTTTTGGTGTTTTCCAAATAAAATAAGTAGTGTGATGTGTTGCGTAGATTGTATCGCATTAATCAACGATTTCAAATCATTATCGACATAACATGATAAGATTCACATGCAAAGGACATACCTTTGTAGGCATCTACGCTTATAGGAACTTTGTCGCTTCCATGGACCGAATCATGAATATCATATTCAAGCATGCACAAACCTTTTCAAATAAATCAATTTTCTTGTAAGATAACAATAGGTTTAATTAAGTACAACTATTACATAAGAAATTATTTTCCAGTTAATTATTGGAGTATAGCACAAGCATTTTCTAAAGAAGAGGCCAGTTTTATCTCAAAATTTTGTTGAGCCAACTTTGGTGTAGCGGAAGCAAAAAATAATTGTGGAAAGGAGATCATTTAAGAATAATAAATAAGATTTTTCAATGGCTAAGATTTAAACACTTGCACCATTAGCCAAATAAGGAAACCCATTAAAATCAGTCATTATGATTAAAACATGCCAGTCAAAATAAGTTCTACAAATAAGGAAGGCTGATTAAATGCCCCACGATTAGATTTTCTTTTTAATAAGTTCACAATTAAGGATAGCCGATTGAAATTAGTTCTCTCTCTCTCTCTCTCTCTCTCTCTCTCTCTCTCTCTCTCTCTCTCTCTCTCTCTCTCTCTCTCTGTGTGTGTGTGTGTGTGTGTACGCTCGCGCGCCCCCTCAAACGCCTTTGCCCGGATAACAACCAAGAGAGGTGACCATCCTCACCGCCAAAGACAGTCGTTGCAGTGCCGACAAGCACAGGCAATCGTAATATATATATACACCCATTTGGCTTGGACTTAACTGTGACAAAACCATGTCTCTGCTCAACTTCACGTGGATGTACGTGAGTTGGTCTATTCTTGTTCCTCATGAGCACAAACCGTGGGCGTCCCTCGGGGCAAGGGCTCCAAAGGAACCAAACAGTTCATCAATGATAGTCAAACCAGCTCGTTCGAGTTTATTCGATTCCTGCTTGAGCCAAGTCCAAAGCCTCAAGTTTAGACAAGGTTTAATAACGAGCCAAGTTCAAACAGGCCACTGCTCGACCCAGTTGGACTCGCAAACAAGCTTGTTTACAGCTCGTGAATAGGCTCGTGTATAGTTTGGAGTGGTTCGACCGAGTCTGGAGCTGTTCGATTACTAATTGAGCCAAGCCCAAGTTTGTAGCTTAGGCTCGACCTAAGCTCAACCAGAGCAAAACTCAGGTTGGCTCGATTATCGATCAAGCTGCCAAGCTTTAACAACCAAGCTTTTGTTGTGAAAAGCCCAGAAGAATCAACAGCTTCTGAACAAATTGCCACCTTCAAAACTGATAGTATAGCTTACAGAAAGCAGCCTCACAGAGACTATCAAAAGCTTTGATCAACAACAGCCTTGACGTATCCCCACCCATCATCCACATCAGGCCCCATCCAATAACCATACATCATCGTCCGTCCACCAGGAATTCCAGTCGACCGACTGGCGACTAAAGCACGCCGCCGCCTTCCGGGCATCAGTAGATCCTCACCCCATGCGTAGCCGATCGCAGCATCGAGGCGGATCAAGCTGTTGGCGCCCGATAATACCATCGCTGCGAAATAAAATTGCAGTGTGTCAGCTAAACAGAAACCAGGTACATCAGCAGAATACAGCAAAAAGTTCAGTTTCGACACCTATTCTGGAAGCTGCTTGCCCTGAAACTCTATCGACAAGTGCAGCAGCCTTTGCTCTGATCTCCTGCCAGAATATCAGCGATTGAAGGAAGGGGAAATTCAATTGACACCGTAAGGAGTGTAATAAGAAATTATAGTAATCATTTATCACTTAAAATAGAGATTTGAGTTTGCCAAGAGCGCTTTCAGAGAAAAGCAGTGTTGTCAAGGCGGCTAGGTGATGCCCAAGCAACCATGCTTGCCTAGGTGAGGCGGCGCCTAGTCGAGGCCTAAGCGAGAAAAGCTTTGTTTAGTATATATAATGAGAAAAAATGAAAAAATAAATCCTAAGAATCAGACTGAGATTAGATAGAAACTGATGGAGAAAGAGGGAGACAGAAAAATGAGGGAGTGGGAAAAAGGATTTCAAAGAGAAGGAAAGTCGGAGTATTACAACAACAACAAAAAAAAAACAAAAAAACCAAACATGAAAGTCCTTGGCGCTCGCCGGTAATTATCGGTTGTTGCTAGGGTTCGTCCCTACCTTCTACTCCCCATCCTCCTCCATTCTACTCTTTGAAAAAGCACTGTGTGAGGCTCGGGTTCAAGGGCAAAAACAATGATAGACAGGGTTATAAGGACCACCCGCCCGCCTAGGTGATTTTTGGCCAAAAAACGCATGGGCAACGCCTTGACAACACTGGAGAATAGACTATTAGAAGGCTTTTCAAGCGTAGAAAACACCTTCGACCTTCGAGATATATCACTAATTCAAATAATCCCCTATTTAAGTTAGGAGAAAGAGGTTAAGTTTGGAAAAATAATACATAACAATCTTTTTAATGTTCTTGATAATCCATTTCCACCAATGAAACTCCGTCCTTGATAATTCTCCTAAAATATTTCCTCTTCCAACTAGATTTTAGACATCGGAGGATATTCTCACTGGATTTTTCTAACCATTTCAAAAACTTCCAATCCGTTGTGGGCCTTGGAATCTTTAGGGAGGCCCAGATCCAAAATGAAGAACCTAAAAGCATAGAGGATCAACTCAGTTTGACATAACTATGAACACATAAAGTTTAAATAATTGAACCCAAGATAATTAATCAATCAATAACAATAAGTGATTGGCGTTTCAAATAACAAAATGAGTAAATTTGAAGAAGCTTTATACACACCAGATGATAAAAAGAGACTGACGATAAAGAGAGCCCTTGTCACGAATGCGAATAAGGATTCATAATCCGACCTCAAATAGATGGGATAAGGCTAGATGGCTATGGTTTCTGACTATAATTAAAATAAAATCAGGCATAATCGGATTTAAGTTGCATGTGATATGGAAAGGAAGAAGCATGAGAAATATACTAAAGTAAATAGCCTTATCTAGTATGTGAAGGGGTTGGCTAGACCTGAAACAAACTTGATTTGGGCCATGTGAATATGCGACCGCATATGGTCCACTATCCAGCCCCAAAGAGTACAAAGTCAGGTTAGGCTTAGGAGTACTCTGATCGATCTGCTGAGATGAGATTTGCATATGACTATATGAGTAATGAGTCTGACCCAAACCAAATCATGTCATGTCTAAGGTCATTCCAAACAAGGATCAGAGTAGCAAGGGTTTACATCTTGATATAGGCAAGGAAGACTTGTACTACAATCTTAAGTATTTTTGACAACCCAAAGTCCAACTAATTAGACGTTATTATCAGTAGAGAACAGAACACACAAAAATCAGCAAACTATGATTATTCAATGTAGATCTAATCAAGACGTGCATCCGATACTTATCAGAAGTCAAGATCTAAAACTAAAGACTAGTATTCATGTGTCAAAACTGAAATCTGCATACTTAGATATAAATTCATCATGAATAAGTGCATAAAATTTAAGTAAATAGGCACAAATATGAGCTTCTGACAGTTTTTGATTAAACTAAAATGATTGTGATGAACATGGGCACGAAGTGGAAAGCGGACGGTGGAATTTCAGTAAAGTGTGTATGCTGAAAATAAATAAAAGTGCAGATTTTAATGGAAATAAAAGAAAAAAAGGAAAGAAAAAAAAAAGAGCAACGATTCTCAACTGTCGTGGATTGCAAGACAAATATGAGTCCTTCGCGGAGCAAGGCCGATCGTTCGGGGGAATCTTCGGTTCACTAGTTGAATCCAACTCCAAAAGGTAGAAGAGAACACTTCTCGAGGCCGAATCGCGGAAGGGGCTGGGGATTTGTGTCTCTCCCAACAGTGGATCCACGTCGATCCTTCGATCTGACGAACAAAATGAGAAGTCTTATCACCATCGATTAAATATGCAAAGATGGCTCATATCCCAAAAAATTGAGTCATGACTAGCCCATAACCATTAACCGTCGCTTCAAAAAAGAAAAATGATAAATGTTGTTTTCCCCCAAAAAAGAAAGATAAATCCTAACGGTTATGGGGAGAGATATTCAAGGGATTCAAAAATCGCAGCCATATCTCTCCCATCCTCCCCCCTTCACTTATAAATAGAAAGGAAGGGGGATAGTTTCAAAGGTCTGAAATTTGAAGACGAAGGCTCTGCAAAGAAGAAGGCTCACTCTCGACGACCCAAGTCTTCACGAGACACGGACAAGTCATCACAAGGGAACAGCTTAACCCACAAAAGCCATCATCAACGTGAAGATCTTGCATAAAAGATCAAAGCTCTCCGTTCACGAAGAAGAAAGCTCGGAGAAGAAGACCCGAAGTTGGTATCACCCCGTCGTCTTCAACAAGCCTTCAACTCCAAAAATGCCAAAGAAACCCAAAGAAGAAGATCGAAGCGACGCCACACCCATTGTCCTCAACAAACATCCACTCCATTCAAGAAGAAGAAAGCTTAGAGAAGGATACTCAAAGCGGTGCTACACCCATCGTCTTCAACAAAACCTTCAACTCCGAGAACACTAAAGAAATCCGGAAAAGAAGATCGAAGCGGCGCCACACCCGTCGTCTTCAACAAACACCCGCTCTATTCACTAAGAAGGCTTGAAGAAGGATATCCGAAGCAACGCTACACCTGTCGTCTTCAACAAAGCATTCAACTCCGATTACGCCAAATACCCCCGGAGAAGAAGCCAACACTATAACCGTCGTACTAAGATTGGTGTTACACCCACCATCTTCAACTACAAAGCCGACGCTATAACCGTCGTCCAAAAATCGATGTTACACCCGTCATGTTCAACAACAAAGTTGACGCTACAACCGTCGCACGAAGATCGATGCTATACTCGTCGCCTTTAAGAGAATCCTTCAACTCTGATCACACCAAACAAGCCTGAAGAAGAAGTAAGAACAAAGCCGACGCCACAACCGTCGCCGCCAAATCAAAGCCAGAGGAATAAGAAGACTCGGAGACGTCGCCATCATCGTTCGAGGTGAAGATCAATAAAAGGCAAAAGCCAAAGCCAAGCAAAGTAGGAACTACGCCTGTACTAAATCCATGCACGTGCTAAAGCCAAACAACTACGAAGGATCATGAGTAAAGCAACGCATTTTCTAGCCGATACGATGCTAAGTCCGGAAGAATGAAAGCACCGCAAGCCTCTACCCCTTCTACGTTCAGGCACTAACGCCAAAGCTACGCCAACGCCAGAGCTACACTATAGCAACGCCGGAGCCAAACGTAAGAAACTAAAGCTAAGCCAGAACCAGACGCCGAAGTCAAAGTAAGAGCAAAGCCAAAGTTATGCCAGCGCTAAAACCACGCACTTGCTAAAGCCAAGCAACTACGAAGGATCACGAGCAAAGCAACGCATTTTCTAGCTGATACGATGCGAAGTTCGAAAGAAAAAACAACACAAGCCTCTACCCATTCTACGTTCAACTGTTCAAGCACCAACGCTAAAGCTACATTGAAGCAAAGCCAGAGCCAGACGCCAGAGCCAGACGCCGAAGGTGAAAGCTAGATCACCGCCGCGAACAAACGATCGAGGACGCCGAGGTCCAGCAAGAGCCGAGGGAGATGCAAATATCGAGGAAACAACGCCGAAAATCCCCTAACCGAGAAAGTATGAACCACGGAAGGGACAAAAGTAAAGACCAAAACCAATCGATGTCTCAAGAAATCCGAAATCTTGTAAAGACCTCTGTCCTGGGAAACCCCTCCAGAGCTCTCGCATGAAGTAATATGGAATGTGGATCAAAGGAACCCTCCAGAGGATCTCTCCCACAATCTCTTGATCAAAACTCTTCACCGCACCCAGCTCACCACCCCCGAGTCACCGGGAACCGACTTGTAATCTCGTGTTGCGCAATAAAATGACCCATATCTTTTTCCGCACATACAGATTCAAAAGTAAGCTAAATAACTCATGTAAATTTGTATATAGGTATGCAATGAAAAACATAAAATCCCAAAAAAAAAAGTGATTTGATCGTGATTGAAAGTGTTGATGTTCCCTTGGCATACATAGTTGCAAAAGAGAATGACATCAGAATATTTTTCGATTGACGACAAACTGCAAGTTGGTGATACAACCTTATGGAAAGTTCAAGAGCTTATGGATCATGAGAAATATATTAGATTTGTCAAAACTGATTGTTTCATTGTGCCAGGCATGGATTTATGTGGTAGGACGGGTCGCAGTCAGTCGATATATCTCCACATGATCACGTCAAAATGTTCAAAAGTCATGATATGGCTTTTGGCCGAATCAAGATGAACTGACTAGTGGTTTTTGTTACTTCAAGGATCCACAGAGAAGAGATAAAAAGATGGTTTAAAGGCGGATGCCCCGGGCGGGTTTTAAAAACTTTAGCATCAACTAATTTAGGCTTCGACGATATCGAAGACTACAGCAACATAAAAAATAATGGTTTAAAGGAGGATGTTAGAAACATAAACCAATTTTAGAATAAGATGTTTTTTGCGTTTGATTTTAAGTTGGTTTTTGCTTTTTGTTTGGAGCCTGAATAGTAGTAGCATTGTGAGGTGTTTAGTTTGAGTTGGGATCAACTCTTTCATTACAAACAGAGGGTATAGCGAAGCAAGGGTTCCAATCTGTTCCTTCACTCTCAGGTTATCTCTCTTCATCCTTCTCCTCCCCTTCTGCTCTCTCTTTAACTTCTGCACATGCAGAAAACGGTTACCAAGAGAGCGAGGCAATTCCTCGCGAGATTAATCGAGTGGTATCAGACCCCCTATGGGGGTGCAACAAGGGGTCTCAGACTCTCAGAGCAATGCAACAAGAGAACCAAATTGGAACCAAAATATACAACTCATATAAACAACATGAACAGAATGCCAACAAGAAATGAACCCAAACATGTCTGAATGAGTCCCGAGAGAGATCGCCGCCAAAATAATATTCGAAAATCATGTAAATTTCTGAATAACTAGTGGAATCTACCCCCAATTTTACAATGGATAGGAACCCATCATAACTTTCTATCCAATAACTCCTTTAATTGCAGATAAAAGAAAAAACAGGATCAAATTGCAATCACCTCCAAAATTTTCATAGCCTCCTTTATAAACCCACTTGGGCTGATGATTTAAACCCAAGATTAGCCCACAGAAATCCGAAATATAAGGTGGGTATCACCTGGGTTTTCACAGAACACCCAAATCTGTGAGCTCTAAGGGCCTCCCATCATCCCCATAGATTGAGGAGGAGAAGGAATGATTGATGGGTTCCTTTGCGTTTGGGGAGTGGAGTCGATCGTTACCTCTTTTGCCGCTGCAGGGCGACGGGGAAGTAGTGGGAAGGGTTGGAAGAAGGGGCTGCAGACTCCACAAGCCATAGATGACTGAACCTTCGCCTCCCACCTTGTCACCGCTAGAACAGGGTTTTAACCAAGAAAAAAAATATATCAATGGATCGACCGCGGCCCAAGGGTTTATGAACCAGCCGAGTTGACTCGGAACTCGGACAAGTTTTGTCCGATAAAATAGGTAAAAACATACATACTAATGCATCCAGATATTACGCT
The DNA here is from genome assembly GCA_947650365.1 of Chamaelirium japonicum. Taxonomy (NCBI): domain Eukaryota; kingdom Viridiplantae; phylum Streptophyta; class Magnoliopsida; order Liliales; family Melanthiaceae; genus Chamaelirium; species Chamaelirium japonicum. Next base: position 83,890,234 of record OX393552.1, on the reverse strand, counting down.
AAACAAAAAAACAAAATCTTGAAAAATTTTACAAAACATTTCGAAATATCTCGGTTTTCTAAGACCTTGGCATGAAATTCCTATTGTGATATTGAACGGAATGAAAATCACGATAATATCGCGATATATCGTGATATTTCGCACGATATATTTGTCGGTACGAAATATTACGATATTTTGTAAAGATTTTAAAATATTTTGGAATTTTCGCATCAAAATGTTGGGACTGACCGGTTATAAAAGGGGACTGGGGGTTTCGTTCTCTATTTACTTTAAATTATTATATGTAAATAAGCAAATACCCCCCCCCCCATTTGATTTCAATAAAAATATCAAAAAAATAAAAAAAACAAGTGAATCAAAAAGTAAACTTTCAGTTTTAGTAAGAGAAAACAGTTTTTTCTGTTTTTCATAAAATCTGTATGTTAAGAGAAGTGGTTAAATCAATTTATTTTTAGCTCAAAAAATTTCACAAGTGTAAAACTATAAATACATCAAAAAAATCATGGTCCGTCAAATAAAATTTTGAATGGATACAAATTTTTCTTTATAAAAACTTTTTTTTTCAGACTTAGTAAAAAAATAATGTTTTGCATTTCAGCATGATTTTTGCACGATTTCAAACTTGCACAACTTTTTGTTTAAAGTCCGTTTTCAAAATTATTTGAAGCATTATTTTAACAATCAACTAATCTTTATTTTGAGAATATTTTTATCCACAAAAAAAATTAAAAACTATTTTAAAAATATAGATCAAAACAGGACCAAACAAAACTGCACAAGACTCACAAACTCAAATACATAATACATGCTTTGTGAAGCTCTATATCCGTAGGTAGGATACAAATATTATCTTAGTGTTCCAAATTGTGTATATATACTTAGTTTATGACTATGCAGAGATTCACTGAAAAATTTTATTAAAAAATCAATATTTTTACCAATTCTATAAAATCATAATATTTTCATACTGTCAAAATATTTCCACGAAATATTTTCATATCCAGATGGTTGAAATATTGACCAAAATGAAAATTTTGAACCTTGACGCTAAAGCACCCAAGAGATTCTTACGAGAAAAACCCAATAAAAAAAAACCTTACCGAACAAACTCGGATGTGTGACATGTATCGTCCAAATCCATTAAAGCAAAAGGGGATTATACAAAGACTAGAGTCATACACTCGGTGCATACAGACCTATGCAACACCCGAATCCAAGGTGTTGATGGTAAGTCTTCCAACCACTTCTTGGCGTGTCGATGATGGTCATCAACCTAGTTCGGCATCCCTGTGAATATCTCCAGCTATATACAATGTCTCAAACAATCCAAACCTAATGCCTAGAAATCCTTCCCAAATCTTTCTGGAAAGGCACACCACTCAACAACGATCGCAACTGATGAAGAAAACCCCAAGGTCAGAAATGATGGGGATGGCGGAGAGAGAGGACTTCGATATGAAGCTATTGACGATAAAGGCTGGATTTCTCTTCAATGGGAATTATAAAACGGATGAAATATTGCAGCGATGCATTTCCATTGGAGAGAGACAAATGATTAAGAATAATGAGCCATCAAAGCTTCGAGTAAGGCGGGATAAAGAGTGGATCTTCACAACCATAGAAATGGCCCTTGCGATGTATTCCCTCTTGTTGGCTTTAAGAGATAACATAAGAGAGGCTATTTATATGGGAAAAGATTTTTAGAAGGTCAACAAGCCCTAAACCCAAAAGGCTCCCATGGTTCCGCTTTGAAACGAACGCTAAAAACCATATTGGACAAAGTTCATGTGTATGATCCGTGACCCGCATGGCCAAACCCTGGAATTTACAATGTGGTCAGTGTAAAACACTTCTGAGCTCCAGGTTGCACATGCCATGCACATGGTCAGTGCACAAACAACAAATTTATTCGCGATACCCTGAATCAATTTCGGAAACGTCCTAAAAATGCCAGATCAAATTCAAATGTAAATGAATGCATGAAAAAAATTTAAGAATAATGCAAATGCGCTATGATTCAGCCGTGAAGCAAATCGAATTAAAACAATGCGAAAAACCCGATAAAACCTTGATAAAACACTTTTTCCGTTTCGATTTGCTTCTTACGCCAACAAGACTAAAGAGTCCATTCACATCCCATAAGATTAAAATTCATACCATAGATGGGATCGTGTCAATTGTCAAGTCTTCATATGCTTCTTTAGATGTAATCGTGTCTGCAACAGATATTCAAGAGTTGCACACCTAAGTGTGGACACACGGTAACTAGACGACACATAGCCTTACATGACCGAGAGTTTATTTTTTATCTCATTAGTTATGCCAATAAAGAGAGAACCATACTCATGTTTTAGAAAGTATGGACATGTTGTTTTTTTAGCTCCACTAACCTGAGAAGAGCGAGCCAAAGATTGGATTATTGGGTGGGCCCAAAAATAGGGTGAGGAGTGGGAATCACTATTTCTCAAATAAGAGAAAGGAAGAAAAGATGGTAAGCGGTTTGAAGCAGCTAGAAGTAAATATGCATATAATTATCTTCCTTTTTAAGAGCTGGCTAGTCTACAAGCTTGCCATTAACCTGAGGGTCTCTTCACCATTGATGGGTCTCGTGATTAATTGCAACCATCTGATCGCCTAGTTGGAGGTGGTCCTCCAACCTTGTTTGGAGGCAAATATTGTTCTCCCTTTTAAAAGATTGGCTCTTCATTTTAATATGAAGATTGTTCTATAAGGAAAGTTAAAGATCTTATTACCTACTAAATGTTACTTGTGTATGTTCTAGATGCATGGTGGATGATGAAGACATTGAACGGGCACTTTCCAATATTGCCCACGTGATGTTTTTTATTTTTGCTGGACCGACCAAGCGATCAGAGGACAGGGCGCTAGAACAAAGGCTTAAAAAGGTCTGGAGATCGAAACAGGGGGGGAGGCAGGCAGCAAACTGCTATTTATTAATTTCACAATCCCATGAGCATGACACCAGCGGGCAGCGGCCATGTGATGTTGATGCATGGAAGATGGTGATCGATTATGCGGACATTTTCTAAGCAACTACATTGAAAACCTTCAAGGTTGTGGCTTCTTAATCGATGGACTTGATGTTAGGTCCCCGACAAGAGATAGGTTTAGTGAAAAAGATAGACAACAAAATGGTTTTGCACCAGGTCCCTCCCAAAAAGGATGCATTTAGAGTAAGTCCCTCTGTTGACTTTTCTTCCCTATAAATGACAAAATTGCCCCTACTACTAAAATCATAAATTTTATTTTTTACTGCAGCAAAGAGTAACAATCTGCACCGTAACATTATTATCAAAATTTTACTCCTTTGCTACAATAAAATCATTGTAGCAACTTTTTTGTTGTTTTGAGAAATCTCTTTTAAAAAAGTTCATACTTTTTGCTATAGTGAAATCATTGTAGCAAATGCTCCTCGTTATTATCAAAATATTACTCTTTGCAAAGCGTAACATTTCGGTAATAAATAGTAGCATTTGCTACAGTGAAATCATTGTAATAATTTTTTCATTTTTTGAGAAATCACATTTTTAAAAAAAATGCTGCAATAAAATCACTATAGCAAATGTGACTCTTTATTATCAAAATGTTACTTTTCATGTGATTTTCTTGTATACCTGCATATATGGGTAAAATAGACGTTTTTCCAAACAAAGTAACCTACAGCTAAAACATCTATTTGTCGTCCTTATTGCGAAAGACGATATGTTTTAGGGACCTACCACCAATGTGCCCCTTCTTAATCCCCCAATCAATCTTAGGGGTGGCAATGGGTCGTGTTGGGTCGGGTTCGTGTCGTGTCTAGTTTCGGATCGTGTCCAAAACCCTTAGATCCGGACCCAACCCGTTTAAATAATCGTGTCTAGATCCTAAACCCATACCCCGATACCCGACCCGTTTATAAATGGGTAGACCTGCTAAGACCCATTAGACCCGTTAACCGCATGGGTTTATTCAGTTGACCCAATCCGACCCAATCCGACTCGACCCGACCTAACCCGATAGACCCGCTGATACTATATATTACCGTATCGGATTGCGGGTAGACCCGACCCGACACAACCCGTTGAATTTTAAACGGATCTTCCCGGGTCTACCGTGTCCAGACCCTAAACCCGGACCAACCTGTTTATTAAACGGGTCTATCGTGTCGACCCGAACCCGTTTAGCCTGACCCAGACCCGCTAACTTCGTGTCGGATCTGCCATGTCGGGTCCGAAATTGCCAGCCCTAATCAATCTCCTTCAGGGCGGCTGACTCCCCTTTGCTAGAGGATTGCCTTCGAATGTTGGATTCTTTTGTCTTTGTCGTGTCACACTTATTGGCTGTAGAAAGGCTAAGCCATTTTTCTCTTTTAAGGACAAGTAATTTTCGTGTGACAACACATGTGATGCACGTGTGCTGAAGAAGGGAATGTGCAGTTGCGTGGGGGTTTAGGAGATGAGAGATTATTGTGTGGGGTCTTTGCACGCCTGCACCTACTCGGGTCTCTATTAAGTAGATTATAAAAGGAGTTGACAGAGAACTTGCCTGAAACATTCAATCGCCAATGAATCTGATCTGGATCGTCCGTAAGTGAGATGTTAGCCAGAAATGTTGTTTAATTCCTCCATATTCTGGTCCAAAGTGGGCTGCAACTCCACTGACAGCGGAATTCGCCAAATAGTATTACCTCCCCGTTTGTAAGATAGGGATCTGATAGATGCTCCTTTATTTGATACTAGCTCATAAATACTCGGAAAAAAATCTAAGAGTTTATACTCACCTAGCTAATTATCCTCCCATAATTTTATGTTTCGGCCATCGCCAAGTACTAAGGAAGTACTAGATTTGAAAGCTTGACCTATCTTGCTAATACCTCTCTGAAAGGAAAAAAATTTACCCAACACCCAACAACGCATTTGAGTTGGAGAGAACCACTTGAAGTACCTTTGGCAGATAATTTCCTTCCATCTATCACCATTCGTTCGTTGTACATGCCACCACCACTTCATTTGTGAATTTCAAATCCCTTCATTTGTGAATTTTCATGTTTGGCTTGGGAGTTATCAACGAAGACCGTCTTTCTTGGTTTTTAAACATGATATATATTTTAGAGAGTGAAATTGTAGAGCGAGGAAATATTTTAAGGAGAGATTGTTGTAGAGTAAATATATTAGAGAAAAGATATTATAAAGAGAAAAGCCATAAATAAAGCATATTGTAGATAAAGAATATTATAGGAAGATAATGTTGTAGAGACAAATAATATCATAGAAAAAATATTATAAAGAGAAAATAATGTACAGCAAAAAATTATAGAAAAAATATTATAGAAATTTATAGAGAGAGAATATCGTAAAGAAAGAAAATATTCTAGAGAAAAGTAAATTTTTGAGGAGAAATATTACAGAGTGGATGTTGCAAAGAGAATATTACATAGGAATAATGTTGTAGAGAGAAAATGGTGACGAAAGAGTATTATAGATCGAGAATATCAAAAAGAACATCATAGAGAACTTTTTAGAGAAAGATAATGTTATAAGAAAAAAATATCATATAAAGAATATTGTACAGAGAAATGTCATAAAAAGAATGTCATAACATACTATATAGAGATTATTGCAAAGAGAATATTGTAGAGAGAGAATATCAGAGATAGAATGTTGTAGATATAAAATATCTAAACAAAAATGTAGAGGAACTTTTATAGAGAAAATATACTATAGGGAGAAATTTTATAGAGAGAATATAAACAGCCACTTCACGATATTTCTCTCTAGGACTCTTACTAATGAATTTTCTCTCTATTGCATCTCTCCCAACATTTCTCTCTATTGTAGAGAGAGAGAGAGGAATATTCACTCTTATGCTTTGACAAACAGAACACTTTTTTCGCCCCCCTTTCCTCTCTTTTTCAATATTTTGTCATTACTACGGTTTTGTTTCACGAGACACTGTCTGCTCAGAAACTAAAGAATCAGTGGAGCAGATGAGGAGCATTGACAGTGAATCCACATGATATTCCAGCCACACAAACAAGGAACAGGCCGAGCACCATCACCATCTAACTCCATGTTCAGTTCTTTAAAAAAAAAAAGTTAAAGGGGTAAAATTCTAAGTATTTTATTAGGGGATGGATTAATGTGTTCTTCCAGTAGGGGGTGTATAATACAGAGGGTCACCCAGAAGTTCCGTAGCTTCCTCTTGTCTACAGACGAAATTCAATGCAAGTCGGGCATTTACTGATTGCAGCACCGAAGCCGCGCACAGTTGTCGTCCTCGCATTGCATCGCACTGCCGCCGTGCAAAACCTGAGAAACAGCAACAACATATCAGAACCAGCGGTGCATCAGTATGACACCATGCTCACGCACAAAGTTACCAAGTCGGAAGTCGAAAAAAAATCTGCTCGGGGAGAAATCGGAAAAGGTCAAGGAAAAAACACAAGTTTTTTAAAAAATATATAAAGATATTCCAACAATTTTTTTGAGCAGTATATGATAGGATTAAAACACAATTAATCAGGAGTAAAACATGTAAATCGGGGTTAAAACGCAAAAATCGTGACTTTTTCAAAAGATCGGCAAAAATTCTAGTAGTAAACATCACAACAATAAGTCGCATTTTAAACGTGCTTTTTTTTAAAAAAAAAAAGACTTCGTAACATGGCTCACACACTGATGGCCACCGAACAGCAAAGAGTTTCTAGAAACATGTGCCAGTTGACCAACGTTCAAATCTGCCCTGCTCTAAACGAGAAAAAAAAAAAGGCTTTGAAATTGATGATAGAAGTAAAATAACATATCGATTGAGTTCCTTTGTTTCCTTTTCCTCAGGGGGTCCAAAAACTTGTTGCAGTATTTTTGGAGGGAGAAGGGTTTATTTTCCTTTAGTCGTTAACCTTAGTTGATTAGCCCTACAATTTGAGGGTTGCATCCACTGTCCAAATTTATTCTTGGTAATCTATTGTGCTATTATTCATAGATTCCTGCTTAATCAAGAAAAAGAAAGAAAAGTTGAAGAGAAAAAGAAAATAGATAGCAAAATATAACCAGCAAAAATGGGACAGATCTTTTTGAACTGCTCGAATCTAACCCTTTCACAGAACAAGCAGCGTTGACACTTGTCATCAACTGATCAAAGCAAAAGCCGGTTTGAAAATAGCAACAAATACAAATCTTCTCAAATTATCAACCATGGGATGATCATGAGGAATATGAGGTTTGAGTTGGGATGAAAAAGGGCTTTTTGAAAAGACGCGGCCAGGGATTTATCCCAGAAAAAGATGCATTGGTTTCTGGAGAAAACACTTATCGAAGTCTGTTCCTGTTCCTGGTTTCTTGAAGACATGAGCAGGGATTTTTCCTCGAGAAAGTTGAGATGTATATTTTGGTGCCTTTGCTACTTCGCTTGTAGCACAGTCTTTCTTTCATACATCTGATCCTCCATTATTGTTTTCAATATCACCGAGAATGAATTTTCTTTATGCCCAATTTTGTGTAATTATCAGTCAATTATAATATTCATCCAAAAAAATAATTTCTGCAAAATAGCAGGCTAACACAGGATTTACCTATTGAAACTCTGCCCGTAAGACTGACAGAAAGAAGCCAACAAAAGCACCCCCTTCCTCCCAGCTTTAGTTAGTGTAATGATATAATATTTAACATGCATCCCTGCCGCCAAATATAGATGATTACAAGTTAGTAGGATGTGATTGAAATAAATATCGAATGTAAATGCATTTTTTTCCATCATAGGACTCACTATGCATACCTTTTCATGAAGTTATTACACCCCATCATTTATTGTCAGACAACCTACAAAGTAGATGTGTTCGTATACTCTCCTCAATACTAGTCTGCCACCCCTGCGCCTGGTTAAACAGGAATTAACAGACTCCCTCTACAAAGAGCAAGAGAAAACAGTAAATGTCAAGAAATTAGTATCACATGTTGTAGTTGGTTCCCAAACGAAGATACTTACAAACATTAATAGAAATAAGGAAAGATATAGGTTTTCTCAAAAATTGTGCAAATATTACATACCATGATCAGCCATGTCAGTTGAGCTCCGCTTCGTATCCTTTAGGATAAGCAATCTTCAGCAATTGGCGTAAATTGAGCTTAATGGAAAAAAGAATTGTGTCTATGTACATGTTCGCGAATAGTTCTCTTGTATTCTACAGTAACAAAAAACTCTCCTAGAGAGATGACACGCAAGGTGGAATCTACCAGAGTAAAGTACATATCACGATTCGGCCTCGGACTCACTGCCAGATAGGTTACAAACCCACAACACGAGACACGCATTCTTTATCTTGTTGCCGAGGCAGACTAGAGAGAAAACCGACTTGAATTGCCACATGTCTAGCAACGGCAAATCAATAAGCAAAGCCCACACCCGTGACTAAAAGCTTCAGAGGCTGCAAATAATACTCGACGAAAATTGCAAGCCGAACTCCATCTGTACACATTTACAAGTGAGCCGGCGAAGTCCAACCTCTTTTGGAAGAATGAAATGAATACCGTCACAGAAGTGCAACCCCACCCCCCAACCACCACCACCACTGGCCTGCATAGCGTATGAATAAAGCAGGAACAACGTGGAAGTTGAAATCAAGAATGACTGATAGACTCCATTGAAAGTCGTACGAGACGGAGTAGTCCTTCTACATTGTGGAAGCTGAAATCAAGAACTTTTTGCACTGAAGACATGGCATCAACCCTGCCATTCCCCAGGTTGACACTGGCAGCTGCAATAGCATTCTGTGACTTCCTCGTGGCTTCAAATGCACTAGTTACATAATGGTTCTGTAAAAAGAACAAATTTGAGACACCCTTAAGTATCACTTCCGAATTGAGTGACAACCATCAAAATGCAGTACCATGTCATCCATGTGTCTTCTATAATAGAAGAGAAACAACCAATGGGATTCCCATTTAAATGATTACTACAGGTTTTAGAAAAAAAAAATATGAAAAGACACAAAACCATCTTTAACTAATTTGAGAGAGTCCAAAAGCATGCATACACATTAATACATAATTACATTATACATACTAATCAGCTAGAGTTGGTAAACGGTGAGTGCCCTACACGGTTTGGGATTTCACAACAGTACCACCAGTACCACACAAAGAAACCATTTAGTGGGGTTCCACACTTCCACGATGATAAGCCTTGTACCAAAAAATGTATGATTTTGATCGGTTAATACCCTCCATCGACTGTGCACATGGTTGGCAACAAAAAAAAAGATGGATGAACAGTGTAACTGTGTAAGATTCTTCCAATCCCCCTTTTCTGCCTCACTTATCGTTGCTTTACCTTTGGAGTCGTTCCCTTGGACTGCATTGGCTTCCCGATTGAAAGGCTTTGGGATTTCACTGTCATTTGTTTACATGGTTCTAACGGGGAATCGCCTCACTAGTTGAGGTAGTTCTCGTAGTCCAGTTCAAGGTTAAAGACACTATCTACGGAGTCAATAAGATGAGGAATCAACTCTCTTTGAAGATGGAAGTCTTAACCTACTACACAACCTAGCAATGGTGTTTTCAAGTGCTTCTTGAACTTCAGTCCGAGCTTGAAGCTATTTGAACATTGACATGTTGATGTCGGATGACTTTTGATTGTCGTCTCGAGAAATGGAGAGGGATAGGTCGCACTCTGATATCACTGATATCGCACCGATGGTCTCACGCCAAGAAGGTCTCGCGCCTTCTCATGTTCCTCCCAAAGGAAACAATCAGCAGAAATTCTTCAGTATTATTTATTCATTCGATCGTGTAAAAAAAGGCTTATATCCTGAATCCAAAAGATAGAATCAGATCTTTTAAATCTAAACAACCTAATTTAAATAAACTTGACTCTAACCTCTAAAACTAATCCGTAACCGAATTATTAATTTTAAATATTTATTAATTAGAAAATCAATTAATAATTTATTAAATTTCGGATTAACAAAAATTAAATTTTAAATTAATAAATAACTTAAGTGAATTAGGGTCGATTAGCAATCGAGATGCTCCCTGCATTATGCCGCCCGACTTCGAAAGAACTCGACTCGAGTTCCAGAAGTCCAGAAGTCCTGATCACCAGGGTCATCATGGGATAGTCTCGAATTCAGCAACTGGTGAAAAACACCTAGTTGGTGTGGTTGCACTGCATTGTAGTCACCTCTTGGGTCCGACGAGAAAGTATGGCTATTGTATATCGGGAACCAAGAGTCAGAAAAGAATCGGCACATGCTGAAGAAGACAACCACTGTGGCAAACTGACAGGGATGCCCAGAAGCAGCGATGCCCAAGTACTGCTGGAGAAAGGGTGGAAACGCTGGTGGTCGGTCTATTCCGAAAAAACTCATAAACTGAAGAAAGACCCACCCACTAGAGTCAATCGTGGGGGGCAAAACTCCATTGTAGGCAGGGGATCCACTGAAGTAAATGCAGACTCCTCTACAAATTGCACTGTGGCGAAGGTGGGACCAGCGGTGCAGCAGACACCGCAAGTGGTGGCACAATTAGTGAAGCAGACTCCTCTGTGGTGGCGACTCCACGAAAGACTCTAGTACGGGTAGAGTCGTCGATGTAGGAGACACAAATGATGGAGATCCGATTGAGGCTTGGACTCTGCAATGACTGCATCGTTGTATGATCATACCATGTTGCTCAATCTCGCTCATCAACTCTATCACATCATTAAGCCGTTCTTCAACCGATCCTCCTTGATGTAGGAACCAATGGACGAATGAGTTGGTAGGAAAAGTCAATCACCAGGCTCGATCTTTGATGCGCCCAACATAAATAGAATCAGCAGATATGAAAGGGTAGAATTTAAGACCCAATGTGTTTACCCAGTCTAGGATTTGTGCATAAAGGCACTTTTATGGTAGCAACGTTGGTTGGAGACAGGGCGAAGTATGTTTTCCATATGGAGGTGGGGTGCCCACAACACAGGGGTGTGCAGCTGTTTGTTGCAGGGGTGCTAGGAGCAGAGGGGGTGCGGTTGTTTGTTGCTGGTGACTGTAGGTCAGAAGAGGGTGCCAGGGTCTGATACCAATTTGATGTCGGACGACTTTCGATTATTGCCTCGAGAGATGGAGCGGGATAGGAATGGACATCGCACTCCGATTTTACCGATATCGTACCAACGACCTAATGCCAAGAAGGTCTCGCACCATTTCATGTTTCTCTCACAAAAAACAAGCAGTATAAATTCTTTTGTATTATTCATTCATTCGATCGATATCTTGTTCATCAATAGCAAGGCCTATAAGTAGGCTTACATGACTAATCCAAAAGATATAATCAAATCTTTTAAAATCTAAACAACCTATTTTAAATAAACTTGAATCTAACTCCTAAATCTCATCCATAATCAAATTTTAAATTTTAAATATTTATTAATCCGAAAATCAATTAATAATTTATTAAATTTGGATTAATAATATTAAATTTTAAATTAATAAATAATTTAAGTGAACTTGGGTTGATGCGCGATCAAGATACTAAGTGAACTTGGGTCGATGAGCGATCAAGATACTCCCGCATCACATGTATTGCTCGACATTTATCACACTTGCCATAGGTTATGTAACTAATACTTATGTAACTAATACATTAGTCGATTCCAAGACGAGGCAGGTGTGTATTTTTTTTTTTAGGCGCTCCTTTCTTCCCAATCATCTATAGGGGCCTGATGGGCTCTTTGAATTTGTCCCTCTAGGTTCAATCGATGAATTTAGCATGTCCGGTAAGTTCTATTTTGGCAAACCAGACTTTTTGCTCTTCAGTCATATGTTAACAAGTAGTCCATCCCGAGAAGCCAACCTATAAATGTTTTGGGATCCAGATGTCGATCGCAACTTGGGGCCTAAATCTTGATTTACTTGCTAATCTCCCTATAAATTTCTTGGGTTATCAGTTTGGGCGGACATCTTCTCACTCAAATCCTAGGCCAACCTTATGGTAATACCTCCTATAAAGTTCTTCTAGTTGAGGGATGAAAGGTACATAAGCGTCTACGCATTGAAGTTCATCGATAGTGTCGATGAATAGGTGTCTTGCTACTTTTTCAAACCTCTTGACTTGATACTATTATAACTTCAATCCCTTTGGGGACTCAGTTCAATTCCAAGGTGTCTAAATGCCCTATTAAGTAGTCAAAGATTTCTTCTTCCATCTAAAATCCTAGATATTTGACTCTTTGCAATATTGTCTCTAATAGTTGACAATCGGCTAGATTTGCCTTGTAGGATAGTCCACTATGGGTTGTCATGGTAGACTGAAAATTTTTGCAAATTGAATAGAGCCTAGGCTCTGATACCAAGATAATGTAGGGCAAACCATCAACAAATCAGGTACATGAAAAGGAAAAGGTAATAAATCAAGCTTACTACCTTGGACTATCTTGATTAATTAACCACAACAATGACAATCAACAAATAAACGAGATTGCATGTAGCAATTACGCATCGAGGCAAAGTCACATGTTCAAGGCATCTGAGTCGTCGTCAAAGAGGGTATCAAAGCGGATTTCGAGCAATTGAAACGTCGGGGTTGGGACATCAAAATGCGAGCGGCGGTCAGGACAAGGCGGTAAGATGAGATAGATTGTGCAAGCCAGGTCGTCGATCGAGACACCACAAGTCGGTCCGATGAACGGGACAACACGGCAACTAGCGGACAGGACGCCACATAACAACCACAGGGGTAGGACACCACAGACGGTTGGAGGGGTGGGACGTTGCAAGCAATCAGCGGGCAAAATGCCATAGGTCAGGTCGGCTGGTGGGACATCACATACTGGCTAATAGGCGGTGAGGGGGCAGGTTGGTGTCAGTTTCGAGTGCAGATGTGGGTTATTACTGAGTTGATACAAAGGTGAGGGTGGCGATCGTCAGCGAGAGGCTTGGAGGCTGTGGGTTGGTGGCTTCACACCTCACGGTCTCACACCAGGTCAAGAAAAAGCTCGAGACCTGTGCGGAACTTTTATAATCCAGGAATGATCCTTATTTCACTAGAGCAAGGCTATAAATATATCATAACCACAACCATACTTGGCAACTACCAAATCTAGAAGACATGAAAATTAAAACTGAAAAAAAAATAACAAACAAGAGCTAAATTTTAAATCCTAAACAAAATCTGCAGATTTTCCATCTATAAGATTTCTGCATAATTTTTATTCTCTCCATGGTTTTGGGCCTGCATTGACTACCAGTTTGGTCTGGCCCATTGGGCTTGGCCTCCCACACTTGGTTGTGGGCCTAGAACCAATCCCCACAAATATGTATCATCCCATAACTGATGAGAATCGATATCTAAAGATGATTCAATAAGGTTACAGAAGGGCAGAAGTATCCGTGCTTCATAGGTTATAAGAATATTCTTTTTGGTTATATTATACCTTCCACATAGCGATCTATAGATTCTGACTATGATTAAAAAGGACAAATTCATTTCCTAGACAAATGGCTCTTGTTTATCAAAACATCAGACTATAAGGAACAAACTTACATAGTCGACCAACCGCATAAAGCTATGGCGGTTACGAGCAGTTATCACATGCTTTCCAGCAATTTGAGGAGAAGTTGTGCCCTTTGCTGAAGTAGCTTTATCTAATGTACCTTGATTGTTTAAATTATCAACATCTGAAGCAGAAGAAGACGGAGACTCACCTATAAATGAAAACACAGTCACATGTCAATATATGATAACCATTCATCAGCATGAGAATCGTGAGTCGCATGGGAAGGAATTCGTGGAACAACAGCCATCAGCTAGAAATAAGGAGTAATAATAGTTTAACAGATGTAAGAAATAATTTGATATTATGCATATTGTCTTTTATAGTTATTTTATTCTTTCTACCTAGAATAATATACAATTTTCAAAGACTGCAGCTAGTGGGGGAGAAATTACAAAGAGAATATTCCTACTTCGAGACAACCAAAAAGAAACTTAGCTTTGGGAAGTCCACGAACCATGTTCTTTCCATGAACACAATTGTAACAAAGCTATTGTTACGAACTAAGATTTCACAAGTTCATGGAGTTGACTAATAATACAGCAAAGTAGAAATTTAAAAGATAAAAAATAAAGCCTAAATTAATTCTTCTCTACACGTTTACAAAATTTAAAGAGAGATTTTACACAACAGATAAATCTGTTGTAAAAATACCTGCATATTTCTATCTTAATTAAGAGCTGACATATATATATATATATATATATATATATATATATATATATATATATATATATATGGGGAGGGATACTCTTACTCACGGCCTCTTACTCATATAGTTACATATGATCCGGACCGTCCATTAGATCCCGACGTACGGTTCGGATTAGATGGGGAGTTAAAGCAATGGTGTCCGCATTAAATGCGGGCTTTTAATACGGGCATTTAATGCGGACACCATTGCTTTAACTCCCCATCTAATCCGAACCGTACGTCGGGATCTAATGAACGGCCCGGATCATAGGTTATGAGTACGAGGCGATGAGTAAGAGTATCCCTCCCCTATATATATATATATATATATATAGGGGAATGCTTAGGTGCGGTCTGCGGTCCGTGCGGTCCACAGCCGTCCGATGCACCACTCCGTGCATCGGATGCACGAGGCTGGTGCATCGGACGGTTGCGAACCGCTGACCGCACCTAAGCATTCCCCTATATATATATATATATATATATATATATATATATATATATATAGGCCTGTTATGGTGCGGCGTGCAATGTCGCACCGTAGTTGTCCGATGCACCCGCTCATGCAGCGGGTGCATCGGACGGCTGCGGTGCAACACTGAACGCACCGCACGCCGCATTTTATCATTTCTCTGTATGTGTGTGTGTATAAACACACACAGAGAGAGAATACGAGATATACGCTGCCACCTATTTCCACCGAAATTGGCTTGCGGTTCATTTCCCACCTAGAGGGTTTTTTTTTGAATTTTTTTTGTGGATCATCTATCTATGGTTAGATGATCATTCTCGCATAAAATATCAAATTTGAAAACCTCTAGAAGGGTCAAATAAGCATTTCCTATTACCGGCTGAAATAGACGATTATAAACAGTCTACATATTTGACCCCTCTAAAGGTTTTCAAATTTGATAATATTTTGTGAGGATGATCATTTCACCATAGATGATTCGCAAAAAAAAATCTAAAAAAAAAACCCTCTAAGTGGGAAAGGCATAGCTAGCCAATTTAGATGGAAATAGGCTGGCAGCTCATTTCCCTCTCTCTCTCTCTCTCTCTCTCTCTCTCTCTCTCTCTCTCTCTCTCTCTCTCTCTCTCTCTCTCTCTGTGTGTGTGTGTGTGTGTAGAGAGAGGAATGTTACAGTGAGCTGTGAGCTGCCGGTTTAGGAAGTAAACTGCGGGTTTTTTGACCCCCCTAGGAGTTTTGGAATTTGATGAAATTTGGTGAGGGTGTTGTCTAGGGTAAGATGATCATCCTCCCCAATTTTCATCAAATTTCAAAACTTCTAGGGGGGTCAAATGGTCGAAGCAAAATCTGTCGTCCGCAGTCACCGTTAAAATCTGCAGATTTTGCTTTGCTTCGACCATTTGACCCCCTAGAAGTTTTGGAATTTGATGAAAATTGATGAGGATGATCTTACCCTAGACAACACCCTCAGCAAATTTCATCAAATTCCAAAACTCCCAAGGGGGTCAAAATACCCGCAGCTCATTTTCTCCTACGGCAACTCACAGCTCAACGTAACAGCACTCTCTCTCTCTCTCTCTCTCTCTCTCTCTCTCTCTATATATATATATATATATATATATATATATATATATATATATATATATATATATATATATATATATATATATGAGGGCCGAGACGCTACCTCTCAAAACAGCGTTTTTGCTGCTTTGACAACCCACAACGGCCGCGCCACATGTGATCTCGGGCCAGAATCGACATCAACAACCTCCGATCACCTCCACCGGTGATCTCCGTTGACACCACCTGTCGGCATCCACCGATAGAGGACTCCGGTGACTACTTCCATTGTGAGTCATCCATTCATCACCTCACCTCATCCGGCGACATCCGCTGCCGGCGACTACCTCCGGTGACTTCTAGCACTTCCCGATTGTGAGTTTGGATGACATTTGTCATTGTTCATGGCTTTGATAGCAACCGATGACCTATCAAAGCAGCGAAGAACGCTGCTTTCGAAGGTAGCATCTTCTCTCTCTCTCTCTCTCTCTCTCTCTCTCTCTCTCTCTCTCTCTATATATATATATATATATATATATATATATATATATATATATATATATATATATATATATTCCCTCAAGTACGATCATGTTGGTGTGATCCACTTGGTGCGACACTGACGAGAAACATGCACTGGGAGTATTGCAACATATGCAGTAGAGAACAACATGTGGATGTTAGCGTGTATGCACCACCTAGCTCGCCCAGTCGCCTAGTGCAACATATGCAATAGAAGTAACGCAACATATGCTATAGAGCAGCGCAACATATGGATGTTAGCTATGATGCATGACTACCCAAACGATACATCACAGTCATACAAATTAATCTTATGCCCACTGCAAGCCAACACATGTTGCTTGTGATGCATGGACCGCCCAAACAATGCATCACAACCATACAAAGTAAATCGGACGACCCACAGTACTCGTTTTTTAACATACATAGAGGTTTCCAAATTTGCTAATTTTTTTGCGGAGATGATATCTATGTTAAGATGATCATCCTCACAAAAATCAGCAAGTTCTGAAACCTCAAAGCGTTTCAAACAAGCTTATCAAACTAACGGTTGAAATGGACAGACGATACAACTTCTATCATTTTGATACATCTAGAGGTTTCAGAATCTGCTGGTTTTTGGTGAGGGTGATCTTGCTATAGATAGCATATCCAACAAAAATCAACAAATTCTGAAACATCTAAGTCTATCAAAATGTTAGAAGCTTTATCAACCGTCCATTTCAACCGTTAATTTGATGAGTTTATTTGAAATGCTTAGAGGGTTCAAAACTTATTGATTTTTTATGAGGATGATCATCTCAACATAGATATCATCTCTACAAAAAAATAGCAAATTTGGAAACCTCTATGTATGTTAATAGAAGAGCATACATTGAAGCCTTCAATGCATGGGCATACAAAGTCACTCTCCCCATTGTGACTTTGTATATATATATATATATATATATATATATATATATATATATATATAGGATACAGGGTATAGACTGGCGGCCTATTTCGACAAAATGGGCAGCCACCCATTTGATGCCCCTAGGAGTCCTAGAATGTGCTGATTTTTTGTGAACATAAGCATCTTATCTTAGATAGAACACCCACAAAAAATCAGCAAATTCTAAAACTTTTAGGGGCATCAAATATAATATTTCAGATTAACGGTGACAACGAACGCTCGATAAAACTTCAAACATTTGATGCCCCTAGGAGTTTTAGAATGTGCTGATTTTTTGTGGGTGTTCTATCCAAGATAAGATACTTATGCTCACAAAAAATCAGCACATTCTAAGACTCCTAAGGGCATCAAATGGGTGACTGCCCATTTTTTCGAAATAGGCTGGCAGCTCATTTCCCGTTTCCTCTATATATATATATATATATATATATATATATATACCATGATGATTTCAACTGTTTAATTCTTGTAAAATTTTGATAGGTTGGCCATTCACATAAACATTTGAGTATATATTCACAGTACGGCGTCTAATGGAGTTCGGTAGATAACCTCGTAGATGAGTTAGCCAGCTTTTTACATTTATTTTAGACCATTTTAATTTTATTTACGGTAGAGAACTGAAGTCTGTTTAACATCTGTTATCACCTCCAGTCGTCACGAACATCCGCAAAACCTCTACTAATCTGGTATTGTTTAAATTACTGTACTAGTAACATCTAGAGAGAAATAACTAAATTTATAGTAAAAACGTTAAACCCAACAATCAGAATCTGCATCGCAGGTTAAGGGAACAACTATTATTCAGTCACACTGACAATTTATACGTGTAAGGCAGATATGTTCATATGTCCACGAAACAGTAGTCCAGTATACTAAATCATTTCAATGAAAAAATGAGAACTGGCATTATTCCAAAAAACCTGGCGGAACAATCTGTAGAACTGCTTGAAGCTCGCGTCGATCTTTGGTTGCACTGGGATGTTTGTAATATGCAACCTTCATATAAGCCACTTCCACACACTTGTATGCTAAAGCAGCAGCAGCCATCTCTTTATATTTCTCATACTCATTGGCACAAAATCTATCAAAAGAACATTACATTAGCCCAATCAAGTGACCTAATGAAGCAAAAATACAGGCATTTCATTCTTAATTTTTGAGAAATTTCCGTTTGAGTTTCAGAATGAACACTATAATATTTCCTCCAAAAAAACCTAAGAGAATATTATCTAATACTTCGCTATTTTCTCTATGTACAGATTCTATGAGGCCATGAGTTTTGTACCATGCTATTATTCGTCTGAGCTGATACATGAGCATATCTAATGGTATAATACTAAAATGGAAGACTCCCGTGTTGTGACTTGTGGATCACTTTTGAAGAGCCAGAATTCTTCTTCCATGTGTGAACACGGCTCTCTTATAAATCCTATTAAAAATCTACTATAAAGATGTTAAATACACATTCAATAACATTAAGTCATAATTTGATGTTAATTAGAAAATTCATTAGTACTCTCTCTCTCTCTAACAAGTGAATCACACCCCGACGAGTGATCACACTCACTCCATATTGCAAATTTCTTCGGGCAGCTGTGATGTCATCTGTGCCAAGTGGCGTGCAGTGCATTCATCAATCATCTGGGCTTTGCCCAGGTTTCTTGCTAGTTGTACATAAGATGGTACTAATATATAGTATTACTAAATATTGATTGATACCAAAAAGTACTACAAAAGTAGCTTCTTATCCTTATGATGATTCCTTAGAACCAAACCCACATTCCCCATGACTTATCATTTCAGCCCATTAAGACAATCATATGTACTATGCAATTTTTCCTTCTATCCTTGGTCAGTTCAGATAACTGTCCTAAATATCACATGTTCCTCTTACGTGGTCAGCCACTTAGGGGGTGTTTGGTATGTGGAACAGTTGTTCCCCTTAATCCTCTTCCAGAAGAGATCATTACCGTCAATTACTATTTCTAATGCGATTTGATGGTCCAGCGTTCCGGTTGGTATAGAAACAACCGGAGTGATCTTTTTTAGTTCCTAAATCCTTCACTCCACCGGAACAATTACTAGCCGTTATTTTCAAATCATGGAATTCGGAATGGAAATAGATTGTTCCGGAATGATGCCAAACACCCCCTTAGAGAGCTTATATGGGTCCCAACGATAAAAATTAAGAAAAATAAATGCATGACCACCTGATCAATGAATCTCAATCTAAAATTGACTCTTAAGGCCACCTTTTACCCTCCAACCACATGATGTGCCATCTAACGTCCTTATGCATGCAATAAATACACTACAACTTTATAAAATCAAACTAAAGCCCTACAAAAGAAAATTACAATACTTTTGCATACTTTCATTATTCACCTTTAGAGGGGGAAATCGATACTCTGTTTTCATAACAAGTACAATCAAACCAAAATTTTTAAACCAAGAACAGCTTTTTCCATCCACTTTTTGTGTGGGTGAACAATGTCCACCTCCTCATTGGCCCCTTCTAATGTGGAAGCACAATCTAAATGCATTAATTAAGTTCTTAACTCAAAAAGGACCAACCCACACTGAATGGGTGAACAAAATCATTCTCCTCAAAACCCTTTCCAACCTTGAATTCTCAAAGCTCCAAGTTTCTTGTGTTTCAATGAAGACTGCCAGAGCATAGATCTATTTGTGAGATAGATATACACTCTACCCATCCTGCATTTATTTGGTACCAGAGCACCCTTCGTGCTCTCCTGCATCAAATACTCCGTCTACCTGCTAGCATTTTGGTGGATTACCAAGCATGTAATTCCTTATAGAAGTTATCAAGTGTTCAGATTAGCAAATTACAATATTATATCAAATGCATATCAGTAAATTATAAATTACCCTAGAAGGTAAATTCATAAAGCATGTTTGGTAAATCTCTACAGTGAAGCTTATCTTTGGCAAATAGAGCTTTTACCTCTATTTCAAAAAGCAGTTGGCAAGCTACTTTTCAGATAGAGTTTTTCCCACTTATTTGAAGAGGGTTTTTTTTTCCGGCAAAATGGTGTTAGGTCCTTACAAAGTTTCCGTTTAACGTTAAAGACTGGTAAAGTTTGGGGTTAACGTTAAGTCCATGCGATTGGTATTTGGTAAGCACAAGATCCCTATGCCACGCACATGAAATAACATGAGTTTTTAAAGGACGATTTTACCCCTACATATAAAGTGTAACAATCTGATTACATATAGCAAAGAGTAACAATTGGTAAAAAGTAACAATCCGATAGCAAAGAGTAACAATTTAATATGGTAACAAGCATTAATTGTAGATTGATTGTAGCTTATTATAAATAATATTTATATATGTCTATCACAATATGGACTTTTTTGTACAAAAAAATATATCTAATTGTGTCCAACAAAGTCGATTCTATCTCACACATAGAAGAGCAACAATTCGGTAATAAAGAGTAACTACTTGTTAAATAGTATTTTTACACATACGATGACAATATGATTGTTTTTTAGAGAAAAAATGCATTTAACTATGCGAAACCAAAATGATTCTATCTCGCACATAAAGAGTAACAATTCGGTAAAAAAGAGCAACTATTTGTTCGGTTGTCAAAATTTTAAAAAAAAAATTGATGAAAATATACAGAAAAAAAAAGTTAATAGTGTTTTGTGATTTTAAATTGATGGTCTAGAGTGGTTTTAATTGTTTTTTGTGCAAGAAAGCGTTCTGATTCACTTGCTATGCTATCGAAATCGGGACTAGTCGGCGGCTAGTCCCCGACTACTCCCTGACTAGCGACTACTTCCCAGGCGACTTTTGCAAGCAATTTTTTTTTTTTGCAATGAGTCTCTGCAAGGAATTTTGTTTGAATTTTTTTGCATTGCCTCGAAATCTTGAGTCGCAACTATGGCTCTTCCCTACAATCATCTATTGAGGACTTGAGAATCTGAGATAAAAACATAAACAAATAATTATTGTTTATTTATTGATATCCATATAACACTATAATCAAAATTGGGGTTGTTCACAGATTAAACATCAGCAAACAAATATTATAATGAATTCTTAGTTCTGAGTCTTCTGACATGGGCATGAAGCAAATACAATTGTGTTCTGTTACTTATGTATTTACACCCACGCTATGAAGTGTGAACGCATGAATTGTTATTGACCGACTAATATCATATACTTATTGACATATATGCTAGTCCATATGTCATAAGTTTAGGGAGTGGGAAGGTGTTAAAATACATTTTGGCCAACTAGTTCCGAAATAGTCCCGACTAGGCCGACTAGGGGCCAACTACCGACTTTGACTGCATAGTTCACTTGATGGCAGAAAATCTAAATTTGATGAACTTCGGCTAGGCATTGTTGTTCTTTTTTTCTTTTTGGATCGGCAAGATTTCGAGAGGGACCTAATGCAAAACAAAACTTGCAGACTTACTACAAGTCGGAACTTTTGTCAAGGACCGATCACTAAGTCCCCCTTTTTTTAACATTTCTACCTTTGAAGGGTAAAAGAAATTACAAAGTTACGGTGGCAGCGATGGAAGTGGTTTCGTAGTGAGGGCAACCACCGCCGCATCAACAATGCCGTCAATCGCTACCAGTGGCACCAACGTTGACCACCACCGATCGCCACAATAGCTAGCTATCGTCGACAGCCGTCGATGACCACCAGATGCCACCGCCATTGACCGACGGCCACCACTGTTGCTGCCAACCACCGCTGTTGATGGCAATCAATGACAATCGATGCAGCTGGTGGTGGCGATCGACGGTTGCAACAACGGTGATTGGCAGCAACCACTAATAATTACAAAATAACAAAAATGCCCGTATAAAAAACTCTAAAATTTTGAGTCACAAAACACACGTTTAGTTTTTCAGAGCTATTTTTAGTAGATTCGTCAAACATGTTAAAAGGCGAAGTAGAACTCATTTTGATGTCAGCATTTAAGCTCTACTTCAAAAAGCTATTTCAGAAGAAACGACTTGCCAAACAGGCTCACAATGGTGATGTTCTACTGAACATTTCTGATCACCCAAACACTTAACATATTTGGATGCTTCTTGAAGAAGCAAACCTTGTTAGTTGTTGTCGGTGACGCCTGATAAGGTCTACAATTACGGGCATCAGTCACTAAACATGCTTACTAGGCAATTATAGCCGGTTACAAAAATCCGAAACATTATGGCATTACATTGGTCAACCATATAAATCAACGAAACTAATGTTATCAAGCAAAAAAAAAAAAATCCAAGAAACTTTAACATTTGGCTTACTCGCAAAGTATGGCTGTTTCTGAATACATTTGCACTGACTGAGTTGCGTCCCCATGTTTGGCACTTTCAAACCTAGGAGGCTCCCTCAGAGAAGCAACCTGCAGAAACTTCAAGGCTGCCTCAAAACAAAGTCCAGTACTTTCAAGGGCTAGACCTTCTTTCTGTAAAAAGAGCCATCTTTGTCAAAAACTAGAACTAATAAAGGACTTGTAATACTGGAATGCTTCAGATATTGAAAACATTGACATTGAAAGGAACATTGTAACCTTTAATCGATTGGCTGTATGCTTTAGATCTATAGCTTCTTTCAACATAGCATTAGCAGCAGGATGAACATCCTTTCTAATTGGACTTGAAGAGTCGGGACAAATAGGAGTGGATTGCCTCAGACTACTTTGGCTATTAGGATTTCTTGATTCTTTGACCACCATTGGTGCATCACCGTTTACTGCATCACTAGGGCGAAATTCTGACTTGTTTCTCTTAAGGAGTGTAGGCACCGCTTGCAGGCCCGAACTTTGCGCTGCATGTTTATCTTTGGGAGGAAATGATCGTGATTTGCCTCTCCCTGTATCCATTTCTGATTGACCAACTCTATCTGAGAAAAATTGATTTGATGATTTTTCATGCTGCTGAGAACGTGCCTGTTGAAGGTTTTCATGTAAATTGGATTTGCTACAACTAGGCCCTGCAACTCTAGAGTCAAAATCCTTATCTTGCTTAGAAAGACTGGAAAGGCCTTGAGCATCCAAATTCTCTTGTATCCCATATTCTGAGTGAACATCTCTTGAACCTACAACAGACCATTTTATAGAAGAATCTTTCTTCCCCAAATACTTGTCATCCTTTTTCTCCTTAGCACTATTATTCACATCCCTCAAATCTGCATGGTAAGTGGAACAGTCATGAGAATCAATGTCAGTCTCGTATCGACAGCTACTGCCATTCTTTGCAGTATATGATTCTTTTTGCTCTCTAAAAGCGCTAGAAACCTTAAGTTTCCCTTCATCGATGTCTGGTATAAAACTTCTGTCTCTCTCCTTGAAACGCAAAGAACTCTTAATTGACTCCCTCTGACTAGGCCCATTTGGACGATGGTCAGTATTCATTTCATCATGGTCAAGGATATGGTCTTCATTTGGACCTCTGCAGTCATCTTTGTTATGGTGAGACAAAATAATCCTGGAATCGCTCACCACATCTAAGCTTTCAAACTCAGGAGGTGAGAGATCATCATGTGTACTACTTTTTAAATGCATCCCATCTTCAGGTTTGCCAGCAGGCAACTGATTTGCTTCCTTATCAGGACGATCACAAGTCCCTCTCAAACAATCTAAAACCCCAGATTCTTCAGCTCTCTGACTTTCTAAAGATCTTTGTTGAACAGAAGTATCCTTCTTTCGTGTTCCAGATTGGTCACTTTCACCATCAACATCACCATGTGAATATCTTTGTAGACTTCCCATGATCGAGAAACCAACATTTCTCACATTGTCCTTTCCTGCTGAGCTCCTTCTTGTAGAAAGCTTCTCTGTACTAGAACTCCTCAAAGGAGATGAAGAAACTGATTCTACAGGAGATCCCTTCGCTTCCTGAAAATTAGCTTTACTCTTGCGGGAGCCTGATACCTTTGAAGAACTTGAAGTAGCTGCCGCAGGAGGCTGTGCATAATCCATATCCCTCTTCAAGTAATCAGAACAATCTAAAACCTGTCGAGAGACTGCCATCCCATGGTTTTGCTCCTGTTGCTCCTTTCCAGTAACACCTCTGCCATCACGCATTCCGTCAAGTGGATGATCCCTACTACCCGACAGCTGGATTCTGGTTGAACTACCCTTGTCCATTCTGCCATCTGCATTACCTGTACTAGACTCCTTTCCCTCAGATTTTAATACCTTAGCCTTCTTTTGCTTCCTCAGTTCGCTTTGACCCAAATCTTCTTTGGCAATATCCCTTTTGTCCAACATGTTCTGGCTGCTAATTAGTCTCTCCTGATGATGCTGATTCACCTGCCACTCCTCTATGTTTCTCTTCTTTCCAGAAAGATCCTTATAAGATTTTTCTAAATCTGAAGCACTGGAATGTTCTTGAAACTTCCCATTTGTAAAATCATGAACTTGATTTTTTGACCTATTGATATATGCAGGTAGTTGACCTTTTGGATCACATCTCATGTCTTCTGTGGCTGTATAACCACCATAACTTTGTAAATGCTTCCCAGTTGCTCTAGTTGAAAAAACATTATCAATACTGAGAGCTTCCCTTCCAGTAACATCAAGGTTGGAATGCGAATCTCCAACAGGATAATGAAAGCCTTCTTTCTTAATTTTCTTAGCTGATCTAATTCCATCCTCATCAACCTCTCTCTTGCTCTTCGATTTTGAACGTTTGCCATTTTTTTCAATAAAATCACCTGGGGTGAAAAAGGGAATACATCATTAAAAATAATGTTCATCATGAGAAAATGAAGGCTAATGACATTAACAACAATCAACATTAGCTCAACACCTCGCAAAACATTAAAAAAGGGAACATGTGAAGAAAAAAAATCACAAAAGACACCTCCATCTGAATATGGTTTCTGAATTTTGTGCTTCTCTTTTTGTTTGTGATTGGGCTTTTGTGTAGTATAGTCCCTTGATTTGCTTGCGCGCCCGAGGCTAAATTTGTTCAGCAAGTGTGTTTCAGAAGGATCATTTACATCAATTTTAGTGGAGGTTTGAATGCTTGACTCATCCTTCAGCCCATGCTTTTTCTTTCCAACAGTCGGCACTCTCCGGATATCATGTTCGCATCTTTGATCAACATGAAGTACATCAGCTGATGTTATGGCTGATGCAGTGACTTCATGATGCCCATTTAAATTAGCGTCATTCTCAGGGGCAGGGATCTGACATAGCGCATACAGAGCTTTTGTTGTTACCGCTTCACCTATGTGACACTTGTTCAATTCAGGCCTGTGTAACAGTATAAAACAGTACTCATTAGAAATTTGGAACAGATTCAAAACCAAAATCTCAAAAATCCATTCATTTAAGCTCCCATACAAAGTCTAGAAGTCAATTTCGGTTTTAAATTTGGTTTCATGTCATGAACTGAAACGTTTCAAATACAGTTTTGTAGTATCAGCCATGGCCTATTTAACAAATGTTTGAATTTTGCACTTAGAAATCATAAAAAGGAAAGAAAAACATCAGGAAAAAATTAGATAAAAAAAGGACACACACAGAGTGGTACTACTAATGATTCTACTGGAAAAAAATTATCAAAGAAGTTAACAAATAACCATAAAAAGTTCCCTCAAAAAGAAGTGGATTTTATAATGGTTATTAAAAAAATATTTAGAAATCAGCACCTACAGTTAAACTTACACACATACTATATCACAAATGGTCGGATCTCATTCATAGTTTTCAAAGCATCCAAACCAACCAAAATTCGTTCTATATTGCCCCCTGTAAAGTGAATTTTGCCCAATAATGTTGCTTCAAGATGTAGATGGAAACATGCATTCAACACTATTGGCCCAAATTAATCAGGAACGGCTTAGTGCATTTTTTCCACATATATAAATCGGCAAATTACATATATGTCCTTAACTATTTTGCAATATTAGCCGCAGGACACCATAATTTGCTATATTAGCTAAGGTCCCTACAAGTAATACATTCGTCTCCAGGAAGAGTATATATTCGTGTTCAGAAATAGTATACATTCGTTTCAGAAAGTATATATTCGTCTTTAGAAAGAGTATATATTCGTCGGGAGGGACTTGAGCTATATTTTGAAATTAATGTGTCCTGCAACTAAAAGTCATCTCTCAAAAAGGACTTATTTCAAACTTCCCCTAAATAAATCTGCATAAATGTAAATATATAAATACATACATGCATACTCATGTCCGCGCTATTGGCCCAACCAAATCGATTAATGGCTTAGTGCATGTTTTCATGTAAATGAACTCACACATAAATAATATATGCATATACAATTAAAACAGTGCATGCTTAGACACATCAGCACATTGGCATACCTACAGTAAAAATGCGTAAACATTTTGGGGACATACGTAAATACATGCCCAATAAACTCAGCAAACATGTAGTGAATATAAGTGAGAAACTATGATGTCCAACCTAAACCCTCAAAACTCGTGAAAATATGGTTTTTTGGACAAACTTAAACATTGTTATGTTGTTCATCCTCACGGTTGACATATACATATACTAGTTGTTAAATACCTATCAGATATTAGGTTCACCTAATCATTACAACAAATTTATCATTAGTAAAACAACATAATAACAACGTTAAATATGGTGTGTATAACATAACAAGTATAACCATCAAACCTTCTCCAATCTATTTGAGATCAACTTTATTAATACGGCTTAGTGGTTTATATATAAGCAAAAACATGCCTACACACAGCAAATCAGGTCAGCAGCACCTTTGGGTCGTAACTCCTCCACAACGACAAGGGAGAGGTGGGCCCATTCCACATCCATCGTGACCAACCATGATTCACCCATTGCGAGTAGCTTCATCATAGGGGTGATATCAATCTCCCAACCACCACGACACCCCTACACACCCTCTGTTTCTTTTTGTCCCGACCAGCGGCAGACAAGCTGCATCACACACCAGATCATCCCATAACACATATAATTGGACTTAAGTTAGAATGGTTGTGATTCTTAACTTAAGCCAAATAGGTTGGGACTTAAACATGCTTTGTTTTGAAGCATTTGGATGTAGGCTTGTAGCATATATATATATATATATATATATATATATATATATATATATATATATGGGGGGGGGACGTGTTGCCTACTCCATGGGAGTACCTACTCCATGGGCTAAATATACGCCACATGACACTTTTTAATCGGGTTTTTTATTGATGTATGATCAATCTAATATGGATAGATTAGGATTATGAAAAAAAAATCCGAAGAAGAAAACTTAAATCAATCCGATCAAGTTGAAACAAAATTAACGGTAAACTATGCATGATAAAAACCTTTGGACCGTTAGAGGTGAGCGTACGGAGAGATGGACGCTAGTGGCAGCACTTCACACTAGTTTTCTTTGTAGCTATGCCATCAACAAACCTAAACCATGATCCATCCTTTATGGGTGTCAAAAGAGCACATTTCTAGCGTGTCAAGGAGTATTTTATTGTCATGTCCAAAGGTGGTGGCACCTCAATTTGTAAATAATAGTGTCAGTGTAAACACAGGCTAGTAAGTTCCATGGTTAGGTAGAAAGGTGCCGCAAAAAGAATAGAGAAGCATGTGAAGATTCTAAGGTGAGTCTGGGAGGAGTCATTTGGGGAAGGCGATGACACCAAGGTCGAAGGACAGGGGTTGCAAGGTTTGGAAGGGTAGAGGGGACCATCACCTTGGTTTGGAAGGGTAGAGGGGACCATCACCTTAGAATGCGATCAAGTGTGCTCTAGAATGGGAGAGCTTCGTATGTTGTATGCGCGTGTGTGTGTGGTGTATATGGATGATCTAGCTACAGAGTACAGACACTTGAAGTATTTTCATGAACATCTCTTACCGTCTACAAAGTTGCCTTGGGAGTGCATGTGTATTTATATTGAATAGGGCACAATTAAACTTATGAAAACTAAAGACACCATACATATACAAAGACGTAGCTTAACATTCTAATTGTATTCATATAAATAGTTCTTACTAGAAGAATTTGTTGCAAACCAAAGAACTAAGTTGGTTCTTCAAAAGGTAGTGGATATAAAAAACTAAATATTAAGCATTATTAATACAAGGATTAATATTCTAATTGTATTCATATAAATAGGTCTTACTAGAAGAATTTGTTGCAAACCAAAGAACTAAGTTGGTTCTTCAAAAGGTAGTGGATATAAAAAACTAAATATTAAGCATTATTAATACAAGGATTATTGTACAAATTTATGTGAATTTGAGGCGGTCACTACTAAAGTTGGAGAAATTTAACATTCTAGTAAATATACATAACAAAAAAAAAGTAACAAACAGAAAGGCACAAAGCAAAAAAAACATAATCAAGTCTTAGCAACAGAATACATTTGGGCAGAGACTTACAGCCAAGTTTGCATGCTACATTGCCATTTCTTTGGAAGGTCAACAGGATTTGTCCAAGGTGGTAAGACGCGCCATTCCTGGCATATGTCACAAGCTACCCAATTTTCCTTTATGACAACAGGAGCATGAGAAGCAATGGCTGCATCAGAATTTGGGCCATTGCGGGTCAAAGGAGTATTTACAGGTGCCTCCACAAAGGCTTCAGAGATTGCTAAATTATCAACCATTTTACTAACTGGCCTGATGTTCGACTTTTCAGTAGACGTAAAGGAACCCTTCACGTGTCCAAGCTTCACATCCCTAGACTTATTTGTATAATGTGTCTCCAGAAGATCAGTTCTATTCCCCACCTGTTCTGCATTTACATCACCAACAGCATTTCTTTGAGATTCTTTAATATGGTTTTTGCTCATTTCTTTAGATGACTTTGATGCTTTGGACTTATTTTCAGAATGGTCACCTCTTGCATGAGAATTTTTCTTCTTTTCTTTGGGTCCCATAGAAGAGACAGCCCGCAGGTTTTCCTTTGTTAACTCAACCACTGGTGCTCTATTAATATGGTTTTCCTTTACTTTTCTTTTGCTCTTGGATAATTGGGTCTTCTCTAGTATTGTCGTCTCTCCATCTTGTTCAGATAAACTACCTTTCTTTGCAGACATCTGCTGAGAAATTCCAGCAATGGCATTCCTATTCACCTTATACCCAATATAATCCGATTTAGCTGTGTCATAATTTTTCTCGACTTTGCCCATTTGTTCTATCTGCTGCTTATCAGAGGAGGTTCCCTTATGAGTACTTGTATTTCTTTCTTCTATTGCTTTCTCTTCCAAATTTGTTTTGGAGTTTAGTTTCCCTCTCAAATGTGTAGTTTCGTTTCCAGAATTGCCGATACGACAATTTTTTGTGCTTTCTGTGAACTCCAATTGATTGTGCTGCGCTAACTCAGGTGACGATATCCTGTCCTTCCCTGAGATCGTATTTGATTTCTTGGAAAGATCCAACATCATACTGGTAGCCTTCTTCGTATCGACCATCATTTGTTCATCTGTTCTTCCATCAGCATCCCTTGAACCAGATAAGAGTGGAATATTCAAGGCATCAGAGACAAGCTTTTGACCCTCAGGGGTTTCATTGTCAATTTCCCTCTTCAAAAATGTGCTTATGTGATCTTTGCTATTCGAATTCTTTACTTCCATGGATATCCCGTGCTTCTCATCAGACTTCATTTTCTTTTTTGTGGAACCATTCACATCTCTTACAAGCAGAGTTAACTTTTGGCCCTCTGGGGTTTCATTGCCAATTTCCCTCTTCAAAATCGTGCTTATGTGATCTTGGCTATTCGAATTCTTTACTTCCATGGATATCCCGTGCTTTTCATCAGACTTCATTTTCTTTTCCATGAAGCCATTCACATCTCTTACAGTCAGAGTTAACTTTTGGCCCTGTGGGGTTTCATTGTCAATTTCCCTCTTCAAAATTGTGCTTGTGCGATCTTTGCTATTCAAATTTTTTACTTCCATGGATATCCCGTGCTTCTCATCAGACTTCATTTTTTCTTCCACGAAGCCATTCACATCGCATACAGGCAGAGTTAACTTTTGGCCCTCTGGGGTTCCATTGTCAATTCCCCTCTTTAAAATTGTGCTTCCGTGCTCTTTGCTATTCCAATTCTTTACTTCCATGGATATCTCGTGCCTCTCATCGGACTTCATTATCTTTTCCATGAAGCCATTCGCGTCTCTTACAGGCAGAGTTAAATCGGCTACAATAGTAGATGTTTCTGGGATGCCTTTCCGAATCGAACCAGTTTGACAATTTTTAAGAGAAGTGCTTTCTTTTTTTGTCAAATGCAACAGAATATCAGGAAGTGGTGACAGCAAATAACCCCCAGGAACTGAGAAGCAGGTCATGATCTGCCCCACCACATTTGTGAACAAGAAATACGTTAGGTCATTCAAAATCAGTCAACTTCACTGCATACACTAATGAAGAACGAATAGTTAAAGCTATGTTCTACCTGCAGAATGGTCATGGGAGATTCATCAGGAGCGTCTTGAACTTCAGGCGAAAGCCCGCCACTCCCATAAGGGCTGTCCTCCGGAGATGAAGACGGAGAAATATCAAGGCCCAGGCCGCTGTAAATAGCAGCGTTATTTCTGGCCAAAACATTTTCAGGACCCACTTTAATGCGAACCTTCAGTGTCTTATGATCACTGCAATTAGATGCCTTATCAAAGGAATCATGCTGGGGAACAAACTCCCCAGCATCGATTTTACTCGTACAGATTTTGCCCAAGTTTTCCAGTGATTGTGATGCCGAGCCATGGTTATTCTTGGAGGCAGATACACTTGTCAGAACCGAAGGGTTTGCACCCTGTAAAGATACATCATGATGGCCTGCAAACAGAACAACTTAAAGAGAATGCAATGTGCTGGTTCAAAATGAGGTACCTCGAAAGGCGGGTTATACGGAGAACTCAAGGTGTTCTGGTTTGGAGCCCTTGGAGGACTTCTGGGTTGGGGCCGGGTAGAAGGGGAACGTTGGTAAGAAGGCAAGAATGAACCATATCCCCCAAACTTTGCCCCTGTGGATGAACCAAATTCTCACATCATCAACTACGGCGACAATTACAATGAGCCGGAGAGTTCATATCCCGCTCGTGGCTACTTGATATGGCTTACCCAAGTTCTCTGCGGAAACTCCATCCTCAAAGTCTTTCTGGAAATGCCCCAACACATCTTGAAGTTTCTCACCCTGAAAAGAAATGAACCCCAACTGTGAGGAACAAACCTAATTAATAACAGGAAAGGGCCTCCACATACTACAAGATGGAGGATTGAAGTGTTAAGGCCCATGACAAGCAAGTGGACGATTTAACCGACCACAATTCTCCATTATAGTTAAATCCACCCATGTGTACAAGGAATTCAAGCTATGAGAAGGAATTGAAGCACTTCTCGCATCCAAAAGCGAATTTAAGTTTGTTAAATCAAGGAAAACTGGAAATTTTTAGGATCCTGAAAGATTTTTGCTTTTTTTATTTAATTTGCAGGACAATCGCCAATACTCGGAATAGTCATCAGGTCAATTCTCATCAAAAGGTCTGAAACACGATAGAAAGAAGCCATCTTTTTCCAGTTTCTTCATGAATAAAAGGGTATAAAAGGAACCATAGATGTATCATGAGAGGAACAATGCCTTACGATGTAAGAGAGGGCGATGAAGGGATCGATGCAGGGATCATCCTCCTGGCCGGAGCAGGCCTCGCCTTCTTCGAGCTCGTTCTCCTCCATCCCCCCTCTCCGGCCCCCTCCTCCTCCGAACCCTAACCCTAATCCCTTCCTTCCATCGTCCCGGCTTCCAACCGACAGCATCCGAGCTACAACACCAGCCGCCCCCCTGCCCCTCGCCCCTCCCTCCACCGCCTCCGATCACCCAAATCCCCTCACCCCGGGAACAAGACACTGGAAAGGCGCATCAAACCCCTGCCCCTCTCCCAAATCCGGCGACGATCAAGGTCGGAGAAGGCGATCCCCGGATTCGTGATCGCATACCGATCGAGCCGGCTCGACGGAAACCCTAGAGCGGAGATCCCGATCCCGATCGCTTCCGAAGTTTTTTTTTCACTAGGGTTTACTCCTCCCTCTCCCTCTCTCTCTCTCTCTTCTTCTTCTTCTCTCTCTTCTCTTCAGATGAGAGGAGAGAAAAATTAGTTTTTCTTTCCTTCTTCGTTTTAGTTTAATTTTTTAATTTAAAGCGTCCGGTGATCCAAGCCAGCAGACAAAAGGCGCGCAGGGTGGTTTTTTTTTTTTTACCGCCGAAATAAAAAAGAAAATTAAGTTACATTAAGAGGTTGATACCAGCACCCAACTTTTTAATAAATCACGCACTGACCCGCTGCAACCGGTTTCCAGCGTACGGTATTCACAGGTGGCCACCGGTCAGCGTTGGTAACCGGTTGCGGCCGATTGCCTTGTGGACCTGTGGTGGCTGGATTGACCACCGGTGCTACAGGTGGGTTGGATGTTGGACGTATCAGTTCTCTGTTTAATTTCACCCCCTGCTTCTGGTTTTCCTATTTTATACATCTTTTTCTTTTGTTTGACGCACCACCAGCTCAGCCGTAACGATAGCCACAACAAGAGTAATGCTAGCTATTTGAACAAAGCGAGGGACAACACGGACAACTCCACGTGAATGGACGGCTGGCATCTCCTGATTGGCGGGACTATAGCTGATGGAATGAATCCTAGGGAGATGCGGCCGCCACTGGCTCCCTTCGCCTGCCACCCCGTCGGTCACCACCCACCACCAATGACCCGCCATTGTTGTCAGTCGGTTTATGCAGCCCACCACCGATCGACCGATTGTCGACCGCCACCCACCGCTGAGCCACCACCCGAGCACGTGGTATCCCCCTAAGGCTCGGGTTCAACTCCTCTCCATTAATGATTTTCTTCCCTATTGATCGCTGACGATTTGGGGAGCAACATGTGGTGATCCGAAAAGCAACGGCCATGATCTAGGTCATGGGATGAACCCAAGGGGAGATGCCACCACCCCCGGCCGCCGCCCACCACCACCTACCGTTGCCTCCAACGACCACCACTATTGATAACCAGCTACCACCGCCATCAGCGAGTGGTGGCCAGTGGGGCGACAACGGGTGGTCGGTGGTCGGAAAAGGTGGCCGATGGCAGGGACAGTGACCGGCGATGGTAGCAAGTGGTGGGCAGCTACTGGGAGTGGTGGCATCCCCCCTTGGGGTTCATCCCATGGCCTAGATCGTAGTCGTTGTTTTTTCGGATTGCCACATGTCGCTCCCCAAATCGTCAGCGACCAATAGGGGAGACGATCATCGGTGGAGAGGAGTCGAACTCGAGCCTTAAGGGGATGCCACATGCTCGGGTGATGGCTCAGCGGTGGGTGGCGGCTGCAGTCGATCGATCAACGGTGGGATGAACCCAAGGAGACATGTGGCGATCCGAAAACCAGCAATCACAATCTATGACCATAATATGTACGCCTTTGTCGCCAAGTGGGATGAACCCAAGGGGGGGATGTCACCACCCCGCACGGCTACCCACCACTTGTTGTTGCCACCTGCAGCCATCCCCGTCGGACGCCGCCACCACCAACGACGA
Source organism: Chamaelirium japonicum (assembly GCA_947650365.1). Lineage (NCBI taxonomy): Eukaryota > Viridiplantae > Streptophyta > Magnoliopsida > Liliales > Melanthiaceae > Chamaelirium > Chamaelirium japonicum. The sequence continues at coordinate 83,856,464 of OX393552.1, read as the reverse complement.
CCGTCAGCCATCACCGTCGACAACGACCACCCCTGCTGACCACATGCCCCCTGCGTCGCCCCACCATCCACTATCGACCGCCGTTACCCGAAAGGCGGCGACAAGTGGTGGCCGGCGGGGAGGAGGCTAGCGGCCAGTGCTCGATAGGGGTGGTTGATGTCGGCAACGGTGGTGGTGGTCGGCAGTTGACGATGGTGGTCAGTGGCGGCAGCCTATGGGGACGATGGTCGACGATGATAGGTGGTTGGCAGGGGATGGAGGTGGCAGTATTCCCCCTTGGGTTTATCCCATAGCCATGGATTGTGGTCGTTGGTTTTCGGATCACCACATGTCCTCCCCAAATCTTTAGCGATCGATAGGAAGATGATCATCGGTGGAGAGGAGTCGAACCCCCAAAGGGAGAAAATATTCAGTGGGTCGGACGTACCACATCATCCATGTACCCCCCCCAAGCACTATCAATCTGTTGCAATTTTAGCCAATATTCCCAGATTGATAGTGCTTTGGGTGTAGAGGGGTACAGGGCTGACGTGGTACGTCGATGCCAGCGCTCCACTTCACATGGAGTTGTCCCGCTGTGGTGTCCCTCAGTTTGTTCAAATAGCATTACTCCCGCAGCAAACATTATATCCACGTGTCGGATTTTATTAAACCACGATGCGGGGGCCCTTGTATGCCTTCAAGGGAAGTTGACAAAACATGTTTGCTGTTTGAGGCCAGGCAACTAAGACGCACCACGGCATTGATGCCGGAGGCAGCGAAAATGGAGTGGGTGGATGGGGGACCCGCGTGTGGCAGAATTGGCGCAATCTGCTAGATTTTTACGGAGAGAGGTGTACGGTGTGAGTACTTCGCGTGATCACTTCGCGCTTATGCCAAATCTTGATCGTCCACGTGGATTCTCGATTCCTTTTGTGGTGAAGCACGCGAGCGTTGGTTGGGCTGAGAACGGTCTAGAATGGCGGCAGGGGCGGAGATCTATACAGGATTTCTTCTCTGAGCAAGACTCACACGGTAAGCGTAAGGACAGACAGCCCCCGAAAGGGTCAGACCACAAGCTGAACCAGATGTGGGCCACATGGTGAGACCATGTGCTATGCTGTGCTCGATTCCTTCGAAGGCAGCTAAAAGGGACACAACATCAAAATGGAACACACTTCAATAAAAGATCATTAAGGGGGGAAACGGAAAAGGGTAACTTTATAGTCTTTATTCATACCCCCAAAACTACTTCACATACATTGTTTCCGTTTCAATTCCGTTCTTCCCCCTCCTCGGCCTACTTAAAACCATTATGATGACATGTTTATCCCACCTCATACCCATATCGTTGTTGGAAATAATTCCATGGTAGAGGCCCGCAGCAGAAGCAAAGAGTAGGTTCGAAGACCGTGGATGGTGTGCGTTATATATCAAAATTTTTGTCGAAATGATCTACACGTGTGTGTATGAATCTAGCATGACAACTACACGAACCCCGGCCTAACATCGATCTAACGCGAGAGAACAATCTAGCATGCATGCATGTTCTATCTATGCTAGATCTAAAAGTTAGAGATCATACCTGCGTGCAGATTCTTTCACCGCGACAAGTTTCTTTTTTGTCGATGGAGACGGACTTGGATCTGCTCGATATACCTTCTGTGCAATAGCCATAACTTTCTGCTCCGAACTCCGATTCGGATGAATTTTGGACTATAGGTAGAGAACTTCGAGACCCACCTTTTGTAAGTAGTTTCACATCATTTGGAGTTCTGTAGCTCCCACAATTATAGAAACATTGTTGATTTTCTGTGCAGATTCTGGACAACAAAAGCTTGCGGGAGATGTCTTCTAGTTCACCCGATCTCGCATGATACACGACACCTCGTCGATTGATCTCTGAGTGGCTCCATATGACGAGTCATCTTCTTCTACGAAACACCACTATACGAAGACGAGTCGCCATCCAATGGCCCAAGCAAGGGAGAGAGACGAGAGAGAGAGGAGATAGGGGCGGCTAGGGTTTCCCCCAATAGGCATCATGCATGGGCAGCCCCCCTTCTTCCCCAATGATCTTATATAGGGCTGCCCTATCCTTTGGATAAAGCCCTAACGGATAAGGTTTGACCAATTCAAACCTCTCCTTTTATTTCTCCTTTTTATATCTCCTTTATCTCTATCTATTCATTGTTTTTGAAAACGGTCAAAACCAGCCCATTTTCTGTGCCTCATGATCGGTCCCTTCATTGAAAGCAACAACCTCTTACAACAAAGGGGGCCGACCTTGACCAGTCTCCCAATATTTAGGACCGCCCCCCTAGTGCATATATAGTGGTGCATGGTATGACCAAAACACCCTTATGTCACTAGTTGGTCGTTCCTCGTGTAAGAGATTTTGCAAAGCACACATAAGTGAAGTGCACTAGTGATTTCACTATTATCTGAGATTCCCATAGAGTGTCCCTAGTAAAGTTAACTAGTCAACTCGCAACATGTCCTGATGTATCGCACCCATGTGGCAGAGTCTACTTATGGCAAGGAATTGCTACATGTGTCTCTGCACTAACCTAGGGTTTCCCCTTAGTGCACACACGTAGTTACGCATCTACCATGCATCAGTGCGAAGCACTCACGAAGTATAGGTTTAGACTTCTCGCTTCCTCTAACTGCGTCCTGTGTTTCGAGGAGATGGTACAAGGACCGTACATAATATGGATAAGGTGGAACCTTCAGGGACCAGGGTTCATAACTTCCAACTTGGACTCGATCAACACACTACCCGAGTGTACCATCAATCCTCTGAGTCTGAGTTAACCTGCGTGGCCACCCAGAGTACGACGCAGGCTGCACTCTAATTTCCCCGAACTCACTATGTTCCCCCGCATACCCCTGCTCTCCTCTTAGTATGGTAAACCCATTGTCCCTCCACTTGGTGCCATGATGCACTCGAGCGGTGGAGAATACCGTCAGATTCAAGTGCTCATATGACTCGGTTTCTTCCAGGTTAACCACGTACATCGTACCTCTGATTACTCTTCCGAGTAACTGGATCCGGTCAATAGTCCAACTGATGACCATCTGGCCAGGGTTTAATACGACATATGTCAGACCAAGGAACGCACCTCCCGTTAGGGGTATGGATGGCCTATAGGAGTGACATGCTGATGCAACGCCAGCCGAATAACCCAGTATTCCGTGGTTTTGGATCACTGAATCCAGATCCTCACACATTAGTGCGCCAAAGCACCACACAACTGGTTAGTTCACCAGACATGGTTCCTCAGGGTTTAGGACCGTTTTACCCTAAGTAGAAACATGGCTTAGTGCACCGGTGTCTGCTTACCGATCTCTGCACCTTGTTGGTTCCATTCGGTCACAGACACTGTGCTTGGTAATGATCGTGGTGGAGACATACACACTCTGTCATCCCAACAGCTTATCCTGATAGGACGACCAACCCTAATCAGAGCTGCGAACGTATTTAGGTTATATGGGACCAGTCCATTGAGTCTCCCACTCAAGTGGATTACCATATAGTCATGACTCTCTATTCTGTAATCAGAACACGTGCTAAGGTACGTACCAAGATGTAATCATAAGCTATCAACCATACATAGCTTAACTATTGGTTTTTACGAGCTGTAGACCTCACCAATTTTAACAATCTCCCACTAGTTCTAACGAGAAAAAATAGTGTTGAGCTCCGTAGCTTCTACATGTTGCTCAAAAGCTTTTGCAGGAATTCCGTAAAGGAATTGGCAATATTATCTGCAGATGCCACCTCAGTGCCGCTACTTGCATTTCCTCCTATAACTGTCAAATCAAGTGAAGTTTGTACTTGATGAGTTTCTCCTCACGGTGGTGCCTTAGCTCTTTGGACCTTGCTTACCACTCTTCTGTTGTCACAACAGATAACTGAGCATCTAGTACGCTACTCTGGTTATCCAAAAACTTCCTGAACCATACCATCTATTAGACTACCTCGCACGTAACAACGTGTTCAGTCACTGTGGTGGAGTCTGTGATGCACTCTTGCTTCACACTCTACCAACTACCGCTTCTAATCTCAAGATAAAAACAATTCCTGAAATCGATTCTCTGAAACACACATCTGACACCAAAGTCAGACCATGTGCATCCAATCGATATCAGGACTTGTGAAGTGCAAGCTAACTCACAGTCCTCACTTGATGAGGACTTCTGAGTATACCTTCACATAGGTTCATAGATCTGGACCCGGGTTTGACTGAAACCAACCCATTATTCTTGCTGCGCAATAGATATCTAGTTTCGTAAATCGAATCTGACTAGAATCTTATCTTCATGCGTAGCCTGTGACAGCAAGAGAACTTTACTCTGGTAATCTCGAGTTACCTTGATTCTCAGAACATAACTCGCCTCACTGGGGTCTTTCACATCGAAATGTGATGACTACAAACGTTTACCATAAATAATATTCATACGTCATTTTCAATCAATAGAATATCGTTAATATAAAGTACTTAGTACACCCTTATAGTTATTTCATATTTTTTGTACCCACTTGGTTTATCCTCATTCTGATCAAATCCGTGTGAGTGGATTCCCTTGATCAAAATAGATATTCCAACTTGGATACTTGCATTAGTCCATAAATGGACATTTGTAACTTACATTCCATATATTCCTGACCTACTGACACAAAGCTTGGGGCTGTATCATCCATATGTCCTTTCTAAATTTTCGTTAGGGAATAACTGTATTGACATCCATCAAGATCTCTCAACTATAATAGACTGCGATAGATTAAAAGGATCTAAATTAGACTTAGGCATAGCTACCGGTAAGAAGGTTTTGACATAGTCAATCTCTTCTCTCTTGGTAACCAATCTAGTCTTTTCTTAACTAGGTCCTCTTCTTATACACCCCCTACACCCCAAAAGGGTGATAGTGTAATAAGAGTCGAGACTATTCTAAGGAATATTGATGCAAGCTTGCCTCCATGGTCTTTTGTTAGTCAGAGCTGTCAGAAGCTCCCACTACTTCTTCGTAGCTCTAGGGATCATCCTCCTGAAACTCTGGATTAACTATCAAAGTTTCTCCATAGTATCTTTCAGGAGCTCTAATGGTCCCACAACGACGAGGTGGTGGTACAAAAGTGAATCGTTTCTATAGTATCTGGTATACTAGTTTTTGTATCTACTCCCACTATGCTTTTGGATGCACACTCTCTACTAGTACCCAGTAGTTCACCCAGAACTACCTTACTGATAAACCTATGATCTATAATATAATCATGATCTAGGTAGATGGTATCCGTATAAATGATTACCTTCCAGACCTCAAGATCATAGAATAGTCCATATTATGCCTCCCTAGGGTAACCTATAAACAGATATACCTGAAATTTTATGTCCATTTCATCCCTCTTGTCCTTTCACACAAGTACAGGACAACCCTATATCTCGAGACACTATAGTGTCAGCTTTCGCTTAGACCATAGCTCTCTATAGGTTTGAGGAACTGATATAGATGAGAGATAATTTCATAAGCTACTGTTTTAAGGTACAACCCCACCAGAAGGTGGGTAGTACACTTGGCAATATTCATCATACTGCGGACCATGTCAAATAGGGTCCGATTCCCTCTCTCGGAGACTTTATTCTGACGTGTTATCCTTGGAGCATTTAACTGGGAGGCAATCCTATGCTCCCTCAGGACCCTATGGAACCCATCCGATAGGTTCTCATTCCTTCGATTAAATCAAAGAGACTACTGTCGTTTGGACGTTCTTGGAATCATAGACGTCAAAATTAACTAATACCAATACCTTAGTGGCCCTTTTAGTTATTCTGCCTTTCAGATAACAGTCATAGGTTAGAAGGATCTCTAGTGAATCTATAAATAGAAACTTGGCCTTCCGTTACCTTTGAATTTATCTGAGGGAAAATATCTAAATCAGAGGGGTCATAAATGGGATAGCTTCTCCGAAGGATTTATATTAATTTCAATTAGACGCTGCAGCTATGATGAAATCTATTTTCGAATTAGGATTAAATACAAAGAGATTATTCTTGTAATGACCGACAATCTAGGGTGTTTCCTCCCAGAGCAAACCAGTTATTATATAATATCATTTTAATATCATTAATGGTGATGCCATTGGTTGTGCTTGAATGGGACCAAGCAGTGGGTCCTGAGTGCGAGTCGCAGGGTTGCAACTATGGTGTAGTTACACGAACAATGAGCATATATATCGAGGCAGGGCACGATAATTCTTTTTATATGATATATTTTTAATAATTTTTATAATAATTATGTACTATGGCGGGTCTATCGGACCCGTCGAGGGTCGCGTGCCGGCACGCCTCGGTGCGACACGATTCGAGTGCGAGTCGGCTCGACGATAAAAAAAAAGAAAAACTAATAAATTAAAAACCTAAAACCCATCCCCATCCCACTACCCAACCTAACCCACTACCCGAGCCCAGCCCAAACCCCAAACCCGACCCTTTCTATCTCTCTTCTCTCCTATCTCTACAATCTCTCTCTTCTCTCAGATCTCTTTCTCTCTTCTCTCAAATATCTCCCCCTCTCTCTCGGATCCCTTCTCTCTCTCTCTCTCTCGGATCGCACCTCCCCCCTCTCACCCGATCCTTCCCCCCCCCCAAACCGAACCCGATCCGACCTCCCTCTTCCCTCTATCTCACGGATCCCCCCTTCCACCCGATCCGATTTGACCCGAGCCGCCCCCTATGCCCTACGAGCCGCACTACCCTGCCACCCCTACCCATCGAGCCGCCCCCTACCCGCCGCACCTACCCTGCCGTTGTCGCCCCTATCCTGCCAGCCACCGCCCCTCCCCTCCCTTTAAAACCCCTGCCCCACTCCCCCCCTTTTCCCCCTTCCTCAGCCCGACCCCCCTCATCCCCCTTCCCCTCGAGCCCATCACAGTCGATCCCCCTCTCTCCATCCCTATCCCTTGCGATTCCCCTCTATCTCCCCGAAAATCCTGCAGCCCTTCTTTCCCTCACCAAAACCCATACCCGACCTTCCCCCTCTCTCTTCCCTCATCTGATCGCAACCCCAACCGTTCCCCCCTCTTTTCTCTCACCCGATTTCAACCCCTGATCTCTCTCTTCTTTGTGGAGGACTGTGCGTCGCCGGTCGGAGCAGAGGAAGCCAGCGCCAGAGGGGAAATAGCCAACCGGAGGAGGAGCCACAGCCAGAGCCGATGCCCCCCCATCAACCAGGTCTGCTCTCTTTCTCTCTCTCTCTCCTCATATATATATATCTATCTCTCTTCCTTTCCTTTTATGTGGATCCGACCAGCTCGACCCATGCGATTTGCCTTCACCATGGCCGTCGGTCTTGCTACCGGCAATTGTGCAACTGGCAAGGCCTGACCCAACTAGGCCAAACCCCACCGGCCACCAGCCCGACCATGTCGCCCCTTTTTGCCTTATATTCGTGGGTGTTGACCACCTGGTTGTCGGTGATCAGGTAGCGGGTGTATCCCGACCACCTTGGCCAAGTACCACCCGATGCTCAAACACGAGTGCCGACCCCCCTTGTTTCCTTCTTTGCTATTTGTTTTCGTTGGCTTTTGGCCGACGACTAGGCAGCCATTAGAAGCCGACAACCATCTACTGGCCACCTGCACCGCCGACCCCTGCCCTATCCACCGGATTCGGTGCCGACAACTTTATGTTGTGTTTGAAGTCAATCATCGATCCTTTCTCTGCGATTGTATCGCAACCTTCAATATTTATGGTGTTTGATCATAGTCAACTTACATATACTCGACACAATGCCCGACCGTTGGAGTCTCCGCCATGTGCTGAGAACCCTTTAGAGTCTTCATTTTCGAATCACGATTCAGTGGGGATTTTATTTATAAGTGTTTAAGACCTGTTTCGCTATTAATATAGATCCGACCTTGCTAAGCCACAGAGCCTAGCAATGTGAACCGCCTTGGGATATCGACAATCGTCATTTGACCTCTTTAGCCGTGAGATCGGCCTCTAGTTTTGCCCCACTTTGGGTGTGAGGTCATTGTGCCTATGTGCACGGTATCATAATTCTGCCAAACAGATCACATTGATGTCTGAGCCTAGGATTTAGCAATAGTAGTTTCTATGCCCTTGTGTCAACATTTGCCGATTTCGGGATCCGACCAAATGAGGCATGTTCGTTGATTTTGACCCGAGGTTAGATCCAGAGAGATCCATTATTATATCGATTCCCGTAAACCCTTCTAAGCCCGAGGGCATCTCGGGCAGATGACGAACCAAACCCCGATATTTTTCTAAACTCCGTTGTAGATGTCTTTGTTTAATGGATAGATAGTAATGTATGAGAATGCGCAACTTGTCAGGCCTCGACCGTGAAGGCCCGTTGGACGTGGAGTGGATTGACCAATCAGGAATATCGAATTCTTATCACAAAATCTAAGGCAAGTATTCACTTGCTCTGAGGTTATTTTCGAATAATGTTTTCACATCCTAGTTTGTGAATTTTCTATAAATGATTCCTATATATTGTGAAATATTAATATTGGTTAATAGTAGACTAGGATGGTATGTTGGCTTTGACATTGTTCAATTAGAATAGTATGGTGTGATACTTAATGCTAATGAGTAGCCCTCTCGATGAGTTTCGTACTTGGTAGACGATTTAAAATGATCATATATTGTACTTGTATAACAGATGACAGATGATTGGGATTGTGACACATACTATTGGAAACCCTTGCTTTTTTACTTATACACGTATTATGATTTGAAAAGAATGCAATATTTATTGGGAGTTGGGGAACCAATAGCATAGTGAAAGTTCATAAATATTTCTCATTTGGATCTCACGAAATATTTCTTATTAATACATTATTGCTCTTCTTATTCTCAAAAACCTTGTTTAAAGACACTCTCGCAAGTCAGTGGTTTGGACTGACCCTATTTTGGGGCACTATTCTTTCCACGAGTAGACTTTCTTGCAGAGAAGTACCAAAGCTTGGAATGCGGATAACAGTCATGGAGTACGGTAGCAATGGTGGAGTTATTAGCTGTAGCTTTTATTTGTTGAGACTGTATGATAGTTAATGAGATTAGCTTTATGGTTTATTTTAGCTTACGGTATTGATAGTATAGATTATGTTTGAAATGATCTAGCTGTATCTTCTTGGTAGGCCTCTCCTGAAGGTCCAAGCCTAGGATAGGTCACTTTAAAATATAATAAAATATAAATGGCTTAAATGATCAACCTTGTAGATATGACCACCAGACTAGCCTTCGTGAGTGGTAGAGTGAGAGAAGCTAATTGGCTCGCCGTCCAGGGCTTGAGCGTAGCGTCCTACTCCCTTAGCGGGAAATCCTGTCAACGTGTAATGACACCGATGTGCCACAAATACTAAAAGAAAACACATAGAAATAAGCCTTGAAACTCAAAAAAAAAAAAGTATAGTATTATGACCATAACTCAATCCTTTACCTCTTTCTCCCATCACACCCCAGAGTTTGATATTCGAATTTCTGGAGCGTGACAGCTGGTATCAGAGCCTAGGGATATGCTCCTAGGAGTAGTTTCTAGTTAGGTCTAGAGTCTTATTAGGAGGTTAGCATTAGACTAATCCCTTCTCTTTTAAGATGGCGGGTACCAGAAGTGGTAATGGGGCTAACAACGGAGCAGGATCGTCCGCTGGGCCAAACAGCGCAGCAATGATGATAGAGATGCTCCAGGGGATGGCCACCATGGTTCAATAGCAGCAGACTACCGTTGCTCAACAACAAACAGTGGTCTAGCAGCAAACCACCCTAGCTCAAGCTGCCCTTACCCAGGCACAAGCTCACCAGCGAGCGGAGGATGAGCGACAAAGGTAGTTGTTGAAGGACTTCAAGGCAATGGGACCTCCAACCTTTAGGGGCGAGCCAGACCCCCCGAAGGCTGATAAGTGGTTTCAGTAGATGACAAAAGGTCCTAGACATTTTGGAGGTCACTAGAGAGCGGCGAGTTACTCTTGCCTCATACCAGTTCAAGGTAGAGGTTGACTTTTGGTGGTAGTTGGTCTTGCATTCGAGGGCAGCTAATCAAGGAGCTATCATTTGGTCGGAGTTAGAGAAAATTTTTCGAAAGAAGTTCTTTCCTCTGACTGTACAGAACTTGATGGAAATGGAGTTCCTGGCCCTTAACCAGGGGTCTCGTACCGTGGCACAGTATGAGGCTAAGTTTTCGGAGCTTTCTAGATATGCCCTGCACCAAGTAGCAACTGATGCCCAAAAGGCAAGACATTTTGAGCATGGCCTAAAGCCGAAGATCAGAGGAAAACTTTCTGCATTCTTAGGTCAGTCTTATGAAGAGGTGGTTAATCGAGCATTGGCTGTAGAGTGCGAAATAGAGGAATCTAGGAGATTCCTAGAAGGGCATCAAGAAGAGCACTGCAATAAGCGACTAAAGACTTCAACCAAACCTCAAGTTGATATTGAAGGAGGAAAAGGTCAGGAGCAGCTAGTATGCCATATCCGCAGACGAGAGGGCCATGCTCGAAAGGAATGCCCATTGAAGGGGGTATGCTACATCTGTGGCTAGAGTGGCCACAAGAAGAGAGAGTGTCCTTCTTTACGAACTTAATATAATAATCAATCATGTAGGCTTCCTTTTGTATTTTAGTAATAATATTGTTGAATTGAGTTTTTATCTGGCTATAGCAAGAGAATTTTATGAATAAACAAAATTAGATATTTGGTAGGTGTTAGACCATTATGTGGTTGTGTGCGTCGTGCATCTTGACGGGTAACTTTGAGGAGATGGTTTGATGGCAAACTATGGGATGAGATCGCAAATGATAACAGACGTGTCAAGTGGGAGATGGGATACACACATTTTCTTCAGAGAATTTGGAAAGGCACTGTTCCTGCTTGGGACTTTGGCGGTTAGGGTTGCACTGTCCAGAATTAGGACTTTGGCGGTTGTACTAAGTAGATAGTAGTAGCAATGATTGTTGGACCTAATGGTTTTTAATATAGGTGGGTAACCTTTGGCTTTGAGAAATCGTAGTGAGAAAATTACTTTTTCTTATATCACTGTAGGAGGAAAATTAGGATTTCTTGATTTTCATCGATCTTTAGTTTTAGAGACTTAGCCGGTGTTTAGGATTTCTTGATTTTCATTGACCATTAGTACTAGAGACTTAGCCGGTGTTTAGGATTCCTTGATTTTCATTGACCCTTAGTGCTAGAAACCTAGTCGGTGTTTTAGGTTTGTCAATTACTTTCTCCTTGCTAAATTTCTTCGATTTATATGAGTCATTTTTGTTTGATATTTATAGTATGTATGGATCCCTCGAGTGATGATGAAGACCCTTGAGAATAATGGTTTCAAAGAGTGCATAAGAAGGTGGAATGTAGTAGTTAAAATTCTCATGGTTAGTAGATTATACAATGCCTTGATAGAGACTCTTGTATTAAGATTACGCACTGTTTCTTAGGAACTTTGGTGGTGGGTTGTGACTGTCCGGTAGAGGACATAATAAGGCAACGCACTTTCTCTTCGGAGGATTTGACGGATACATACGCACTGACTCTTCGATGGCTTTAGCGGCTACGCATTTTCTCTTCGGAGGATTTGGCGAATACGTACGCACTGACTCTTCGGAGGCTTTGGCGGCTACGCACTTTCTCTTCAGAGGATTTGGCGGATACATACATATTTTCTCTTTGGAGGATTTGGCGGATACATACGCACTTTCTCTTCGGAGGATTTGGCGGATACCTACGCACTTTCTTTTCGGAGGATTTGACGGATACATATACACGTTCTCTTCGGAGAATTTGGCGGATACCTACGTGCTGACTCTTCGGAGGCTTTGGCGGCTACGCACGTTCTCTTCGGAGGATTTGACGGATACATACGCACTTTCTCTTCGGAGGATTTGGCGGATACATACGCACTTTCTCTTTGGAGGATTTGGCAGATACCTACGCGCTAACTCTTCGGAGGCTTTGGTGGCTACACACTTTCACTTCGGAGGATTTGGCGGATACATACTCACTGACTCTTTGGAGGCTTTGGCGACTACGCACTTCACTTCGAAGGATTTGGCGGATACATACACTTTGACTCTACGAAGGTTTTGGCAATGGGTTACGCAGCTCTAGTTGAGACTCGCAGGAAAAAGTACACTGGCCAGATGGTAGTGACGTTAAGATGGAATTGCGATAATTGAGTACGAGAAGGATGTTAGTGATAACGTCAAGAGAATTTCTTATATTTATGAAATTTGGAAATGCTTTATCAGTTAGGATCTTAGGAGTAGTCCTTGTTTAGCCGTTTCATCATGTCTTGTTTCTAGTTGATTACCGTTCTAGTGAACTTTTATCGCTTCAGTTTCTTCTGACTGACTTTCATTGGTACTCAGTAGGTCCAGGTTTGTACTAGTTGGCTATTAGGTTTCTAATAGGTAACATCTTCAATTAAATTAAAGTTGGCTTAGTCTAGAACTAGTCACCCAACTGTTTAATATGTATTATATCGTATCCTAGTTTTCAGTTCTCTTCTGTCATTAGGTTAATTATTACCTTATTTCTTTGTTCTCTACTCAGATAATTTCCTTCTTTACCTGATTTGTGGACCATAGTATACCCTTTAGAAGGTTTCCGAGTCATGCCATAATAGCATCGTTGGGAGTGCTGGTGTTATGAGTTTCAATGAGTATCGGTACTTTTGATTCAATATTGTTCCCTCTTTACTCTTGTTGGTATGTAACATAGTTATGTTATCTCGGATTTAGTATTCTCTAAGCCAGATAGTAGTATTCACACATGTAATAGAAGTGTTTGTTCTAGAGAGGCGTCCTATAGGATTTAAGTTTAGGCATACTAATTGAGTCATTTCTTTTGTCGCGTCATTTAGGAATGTGTATTTAAGCATATGTGTATGGGCGCATATGTGTAGTATGCATCCCTATGATTGTAGTGTAGATACTAAAAGTATAAGATTATATATGGGTGTATGGGCGCCCCTATACATGAATATACTTTTTGGTATTAACACTGTCAGTTGAGTGCAGTCTGAGCTTCTGAATCTATGAATTTTGGTAGTTGCCCTATCGTGGGGGACACCCCTCGGCAGAACTGATAAGGGGGATGCCATTTTATCTAGGCATAGTTAATAATAAAAATTCATGATTTGGTTTAGTCCGTAATGATAAGAATAAAAAATGAAAGCCAAAACTCGTATTCGCGATGCGAGAATTTGGATGTTCACTTCTATCCTAATAATTACGTGACTCGTTTATTATAAGTTAGGTTAGTAGTCATACAAGTGGCAGTCTTCCTTTTTTGTATGATTGGTGTAGTGGATTAGCTTTTTGTTATCGGTATTAGTAAGAATCTTCAGGCCAGCCGTGTCACGCCCCAGAAATCTGAAGACTGATTCCTGGGGTATGAGGTGAGAAAATGAAGAGGGTTATGGGTATGGTTACTTAACTATGCCAATTTAGGATTCTCACTGGGCTCTTTCTACGCTCACACACAAGCAAATGAAAGAAGGGGAAGAAACAAAAGATCAGACTCGACCTTTAAAAGGAGTATCCTTTCAGTACATGCTACCCAACGGGGTCACAACATACTGACAAAATATCCTCTAAAGGAGCACGAGGCTCAAGCCTCCGACGGCGAGCCGAGTATCTCACCCGCTCCTGAACACTCGGTGCATCTTTCTGGAGGTCCTATCTACTGGGCTTGTCAAATTAGGTCACTTATTCGTCTTATATTTTTTGTGGTGATCTAACCTAGGCTTGGGGCCTTGAGGAGAGGCCTACCCAAAGAAAGTTCAGCTGGCACATTACCACTTATCAAACTAACTAACTAATAGAAACTTATTCCAATCCAATTCGATTACATCCGATGAAAAGGTACCACTACTAAGATTGACATAAATAGAAAAAAATAAGCTGCTACCCTACTGACTGTTGGACTCCTACTGCTGCTCCTGTGCCTCAGCTCCTGCAGAAGAGTCTACTCGTGAGAATGAGTAGCCCCCAAAAATATATTTGGGAGATTAGCCAAATAAATGGCTAGTGACAAGCTAACAATTTTAATAACTAACAACGCCCAAATTTTAAGATAAATTATTGATTAACCTAATTGTCAAGCTATGTTCTCAATCACGTCTTATGTGTCCATACAATTTCTATATTCACATACAAATCCTACCGACTAGGTCATCGTGTATACAGTCATACAATTCCAAATTTAATAAGCAAACAATTATACATTCAAACATGAACCCCGGATATTTTGTTCAACCTGCCCCCGGTCGGGCATTACTATCGGGCCTTTTATTTCGATGTAGAGGGCCAGCTCTCTCGCCGTGCATCCACCAACTCCATGCACAATTCACCCAGATGATCATAAGGGGTTTCCCGTCTTTCACGGTGGAGCTCTACCGCCCAACTTGCTTTACTATGGGGACTTCAACTCCCCGGGACAGGGCTGCTAGGCCAATCCCTACTCGAGGGCACCTCCTATTGGCTTTACCACAACCCTTGCCCGTGACCCCTAACCTACTTAACTTCGGCTGTACGCGCAAGGTGGTTCACGACCCTTGCGCGCACGGGGTCCCTACCCTCTAACCAGGTAGATTAACAACGATTAACAAACCACATGGCATTAAAGGAAAACTAAACGGTGTTTAATCATTTTCGATGGATTACACCAGGATTCGCACCCACTCACAACCCAGCATCAAAATTAAATATCATAAAGCACTCTCGCCCAAAATCCCTTTACTAGGGTTACCACGCTCCCCTCAGGAGTGTGGTCCCGATAATTCTGTATTTATTTATTTATTCAAATTAAGGGAATACCTATCTATGGTGTCCATGCAAACAATAGAATATTTATTATTAAATTATTAACTTTTTATGCATGCGTCGCCAAACTCGCGACTCCGCATGCAAGGCGGGGTCCACTCGACCACATGTGACGACGTCCGGCGGGACCCGCATGCAGCGTTATGGACACCGACCCTTAATTTCTATATTCACATTAGTAATTATTAAAGAAAGCGTGCTGTGTCACCTGGAAAGTGTGCTCGGGCTGATGCTGCTAAGCGCCCTCTGCTCCGCCTCCGACTCGGTCCACGTGCTCACCAACTGCCAAACATATCAGCGGCCTATGGTCATTAAGTGCTACTTAAAATATTACCGGCTTAGGTCTGATTGGTCGAGTCGAGAATTTATACGTCATCGGACGCCGTCTATCAGCACGCAAATTGATGTGCCTAAGGTAGTGTCATCGAACGCCGGTCTACTGGCACACAAATCGATGTGCCAAGGGTAGCATCATGGTTAGTCGGTGTTGCCGATGCAAAGAATCACACTACAGCTCATATAAGCTATTATGCCTAAACGATCGCATTTACATCGATGCCGCTACTAGCGTGCTGTCGTGCTTTGAGGAGCCTTCAGCATCTTGACCATGGTGACACAGATCAGGTCAAGTCTAGGCAAGGTTTGGAGGTTTGATTCGTTATTTGCCCGAGAAATCATCTGGCTAAGGTACAAAAACACAGTTACTACTATAATTAAAACGAGTCGCATGAGCCTGAGCTCGGATTGACGACCGCCATTACGTCTCACCTAGTTGAACTCCGGGACCGGCAAGGTTTCGTATATGGGTCGCTGAGCGGCCCACCGCCATTCATAGCACGATGATTCGTATGCCATATAAAAATAGATGTAATAATGGGGGCATCATCCGCAAACAATGGTCATAGATTGTCTGACCCAAACGACATGGTCGAAGGGTTTTATGACCTCGATGATTGCGATTAAGTCATCTAGGATAGTTGGCATTGCTAACAACAATAGTCTTACTATGGTTCGATTATACCAATTTGAGTAGACGGTCGAAACCGCGTCGAGCACTACTACTAGTATGCCTTTGTGCTCTTTGGCATAAAAAAAAAAAATCGCCGAGCTGGTCTCAACAGGACCAAAGGGAAAACAGGGAAAACGAAGAGGGGCTGACCTGTCGATTGGTTAGCATCTGCCGATTGCACAGCCGTCGGCCCGCCGGCTGGTGGCCATGGCTGCGATGAAGGTGAAGGGAAACTAGGGATGGAGTTGGCCGGATCGTGCAACAAGGAGAAGAGAGAGAAGGGGGGTTGGGTTTGGGATTAAAGAGAGATAAAGAGAGAAACAATTAGGGGGTTGGGTTTGGGATTAAAGAGAGATAAAGAGATTAAAGAGAGATAAAGGTGAGAAACGATTACGGGTTTGGGTTTGGGATTAAAGAGAGATAAAGAGGTGTGGGATTTAAGAGAGATAAAGGAATTAAAGAGAGATAAAGAGAGAGAAACAATTAGGGGCCAGGTTGGGTTTGGGATTAAAGAGAGATAAAGAGATTAAAGAGAGATAAAGGTGAGAAACGATTACGGGTTTGGGTTTGGGATTAAAGAGAGATAAAGAGGTGTGGGATTTAAGAGAGATAAAGGAATTAAAGAGAGATAAAGGTGAGAAACGATTATGGGTTTGGTTATAGATTTAGGTGTTTTTAATTTTTAATTTATTTTTTTTTTCTTAGCAAACAAGTATAACTCGCAGTTAAGCATGGATCGTACTCGAGCTCGCATCGCACCAAGACGGGCCGGTGCACAAACCTTACGAGTCCGACAGACTCGCCTTAAAACCTATTATTTTAATTAATTTTTATTATTATCAAAAACATTCATGCCATGCCTTGTTACATGTGCTCGCATGCTCGTGTAACGATCACCATGCCTCCAGTGTCGCCTAGCGACCCGGACCTGGGGCCCACTGCCCGGTCCAACTCATGTTCAAGCACATACCATCGACAACCATAACTGAAAAAACAAATCAATCAATTTAGTAATAATAAAACTGGGTTGCCCTGAAATCAAACGTACCGGGTATTACAAGCCGTAAGTCATATTTCATTGTTCTTGTCATTCTTCACTTTGGTAGTAGAGATTGATGGTTATGTATCCTTCGTTTCAGTGGTTAATTTTAGGGACGAAAATTCTATTAAGGTGGGTAGGATGTAATGACCGACATTCTAGGGTGTTTTCGCCCAGAGCAAACCATTTATTATATAATATCATTTTAATATATTAATGGTGATGCCATTGGTTGTGCTTGAACGGGACCAAGCAGTGGGTCCCGAGTATGAGTTGCAGGGCTGCAACTGTAGTATAGTTACACGAACAGTGAGCACGTGTATCGAGGCAGGGCATGATCGTTCTTTTTATATGATATATTTTTAATAGTTTTTATAATAATTATGTACTGTGGCGGGTCTATCGGACCCGGTGAGGGTCGCGTGCCGGCGCGCCTCGGTGCGACACGAGTCGAGTGCGAGTTGGCTCAACGATATAAAAAAAAACTAATAAACTAAAAACCTAAAACCCATCCTCAACCCACTACCCAACCTAACCCACTACCCGAACCCAACCCAAACCCCAAACCCGACCCTTTCTATCTCTCTTCTCTCCCATCTCTCCAATCTCTCTCTTCTCTCAGATCTCTCTCTTCTCTCAAATCTCCCCCCTTCTCTCTCGGATCCCCACTCTCTCTCTCTCTCTCTCTCTCTCTCTCTCTCTCTCTCTCTCTCTCTCTCTCTCTCAGATCGTACCTCCCCCCTCTTACCCGATCCTTCCCCCCCCCAAACCGAACCCGATCCGACCTCCCTCTTCCCTCTATCTCTCGAATCCCCCCTCCCACCCAATCCGATCTGACCCAAGCCGCCCCCTATGCCCTACGAGCCGCCCTACCCTGCCGCCCCTACCCATCGAGCGGCCCCTTACCCGCCGCCCCTACCCTGCCGCCGCCGTCCCTCCCCTCCCTTTAAAATCCCTGCCCCACTCCCCACACACCCCTTCCCCTCGAGCCAATCACAGCCGATCCCCCTCTCTCCATCCCTATCCCTTGCGATTCCCCTCTATCTCCCCGAAAATCCTGCAGCCCTTCTTTCCCTCACCGAAACCCATACCCAACCTTCCCCCTATCTCTTCCCTTATCTGATCGCAACCCCAACCGTTCCCCCCTCTTTTCTCTCACCCGATTTCAACCCCTGATCTCTCTCTCTCTTCTTTGTGGAGGACTGTGCGCTGCTGACCGGAGCAGAGGAAGCCAGCGTTGGAGGGGAAATAGCCAACCGGAAGAGGAGCCGCAGCTAGAGCCGATGCCCCCCCCATCGACCAGGTTTGCTCTCTCTCTCTCACTCTCTGTCCCCATATATATCTATCTCTCTTTCTTTCCTTTCATGTGGATCCGCCCAGCCCGACCCATGCGATTTGCCTTCACCATGGCTGTCGGTCTTGCCGCCGGCAACCGTGCAACCGACAAGGCCTGACCCAACTAGGCCAAACCCCACCGGCCACTAGCCCGGCCATGTCGCCCCTTTTTGCCTTATCGTCGTGGGTGCTGACCACCCGGTTGTCGGTGATCAGGCAGCGGGTGTATCCCGACCACCTTGGCCAAGTACCACCCGCTGCTCAGACACGAGTGTCGACCCCCCTTGTTTCCTTCTTTGCCATTTGTTGTCGTTGGCATTTGACCGACGACTAGACAGCCATTAGAAGCCGACAACCATCTACTGGCCACCAGCGCCGCCGACCCCTGCCCTATCCACCGGATTCGGTGCCGACAACTTTATGTCGTGTTTGCAGTCAATCATTGATCCTTTCTCTGCGATTGTATCGCAACCTTCAATATTTACGGTGTTTGATCATAGTCGACTTACATATACTCGACACGATGCCCGATCGTTGGAGTCTCCGCCATGTGCCGAGAACCCTTTAGAGTCTTCATTTTGGAATCACGATTCAGTGGGGATTTTATTTATAAGTGTTTAAGACCTGTTTCGCTATTAATACAGATCCGACCTTGCTAAGCCATGGAGCCTAGCAATGTGAACCGCCATAGGATATCGACAATCGTTGTTTGACCTCTTTGGTCGTGAGATCGACCTCTAGTTTTGCCCCCCTTTGGGTGCGAGGTCATTATGCCTATGTGCACGGTATCATAATGCTGCCAAACCAATCGCATCGATGTCTGAGCCTAGCTAGGATTTGGCAATAGTTGTTTCTATGCCCTTGTGTCAACATTTGCCGATTTCGGGATCCGACCAAATAAGGCATGTTCGTTGATTTTGACCCGAGGTTACATCCAGAGAGATCCATTATTATATCGATTCCCGTAAACCCTTCTAAGCCCAAGGGCGTCTCGGGCAGATGACGAACCAAACCCCGATATTTTTCTAAACTTCGTTGTAGATGTCTTTGTTTAATGGATAGATAGTAATGTATGAGAATGCGCAACTTGTCAGGCCTCGACCGTGAAGGCCCGTTGGACGTAGAGCGAATTGACCAATCAGGAATATTGAATTTTTATCACAAAATCTAAGACAAGTATTCACTTGCTCTGAGGTTATTTTCGAATAATGTTTTCACATCCTAGTTTGTGAATTTTCTATAAATGATTCCTATATATTGTGTAATATTAATATTGGTTAATAGTAGACTAGGATGGTATGTTGGCTTTGACATTGTTCAATTAGAATAGTATGGTATGATTCTTAATACTAATGAGTAGCCCTCTCGATGAGTTTCGTACTTGGTAGACGATTTAAAATGATCATATACTGTACTTGTATAACAGATGACAGATGATTGGGATTGTGACACATACTATTGGAAACCCTTGCTTTTTACTTATACACATATTATGATTTGAGAAGAATGCAACATTTATTGGGAGTTGGGGAACCAATAGCATAGTAAAAGTTAATAAATATTTTTCATTTGGATCTCACGAAATATTTCTTATTAGTACATTATTGCTCTTCTTATTCTCAAAAACCTTGTTTAAAGACACTCTCGCACATATTCACCCCCTTAGAGCAGGGGTTTACTTGCTAGTCAGTGGTTTGGACTGACCCTGTTTTGGGGCACTACTCTTTCCACGAGTAGACTTTCTTGCAGAGAAGTACCGAGCTTGGAGTGCGGATAACAGTCGTGGAGTACGGTAGCAACGGTGGAGTTAATAGCTGTAGCTTTCATTTGTTTGGACTGTATGATAGTTAATGAAATTAGATTTATGGTTTATTTTAGCTTACGGTATTGATAGTGTAGATTGTGCTTGAAATGATCCAACTGTATCTTCTTGGTAGGCCTCTCCTCAAGGCCCAAGCCAAGGATAGATCACTTTAAAATATAATAAAATATAAATGGCTTAAATGGTCAACCTTGTAGATAGGACCACCAAACTAGCCTTCGTGAGTGGTAGAGTGAGTGAGGCTAATTGGCTCACCATCTAGGGCTTGAGCGTAGCGTCCTACTCCCTTAGCGGGAAATCCTGTCAACGTGTAATGGCACCGATGTGCCACAAATACTAAAAGAATACACATAGAAATAAGCCTTGAAACTCAAAAAAAAAAAAACAGTATAGTATTATGACCATAACTCAATCCTTCACCTCTTTCTCCCATCACACCCCAGAGTTTGATATTCGAATTTCTGGGACGTGACAATTCTGATCTATTCCTCTAGTAATGAAGCTATCTATTCAGTTTAAGATACACACCTACGGTGCTGTCTAAAGCTAAAATTTCATTTACCGAGGAGGAAACAGAACTAAATCTCTAAAGATCAAAATTCTTATTTCAGAAAGAATAAGATAACATATCTGACAGTATCCGCAGTGGCTTGTAGTAACAGTACCTATATTAGGATCACTTCACCATAAAGTAGCCCTTTGCTATCCTTGAATCTCTGTAGATACGAAGTCTACATTGCAAAAAATCAAAAGAACTACTACTAAATAGTGACTTAACCCCTAACACCCTGAGACTATACTCAATCTTCAAATACCTCCTATTCTTACCACAGCGGAAACACTTCCGTCCTTGGCATCACCAGACTTAGGAGTCTACACCAGTTTCTACACTAGAATAGTTCTCAATCTCTAATAAGTTACTCCCTTAGGTTCTTCTAAAGAAGACTTAGGTTAGGCACTAAAGGCATTGCTTTTAATCTTGATCACATTCTTTGTCTCTTGGAAATCTCCTTAGATGTTCTACGTTTGTCATCTCTAGCTTGTTAAAGCTAAAGTCTCTGACAACGCCTTCGAAGGTTCCAGACACGGATGCAAGACGGACGTCTTCCACCACCTCGTTATCTAACGCCACGTTTTTGGAATCTAATTCGATCTGGAACTCAAGTATGTATTCCCGAACAAGCATACCCTCAGACTTCTCGGTACCAATAAGTATCTTGATGGAAAAGCGATGAGTCTACTGACTTCACTTTTCAGACATCTAATACAAGTAACACTTTATTTGAGAATCTCTGACTTGCTTATAAAGAGTTATCCGCAAGTCTGCTATGGTACAGAACTTGCAATCTCCTCAGACTCTCGCTAGTCGTTATATACCCTAGTTAATGCCCTAGTGACATCTGGACTTGTTAGGTCTAGTACATGGATAATTAGATTACAAGCCAATGTACGTTTACTACCCTAAGCATAAGCTAAAGATAGCGCTTCCGCTCTATGTAGTTAGAGACCCGATAATTAGTTCTCTTATGGGATAGCGGACAGGGGAACTATATGGTTGAATAAAAGAATGCAGAAAAAAACTTATTTTATGGATTTTGAAAACAAGTTAATTATATCCAAATGCCAACGCTACCCTCACAGCGAAGACACATTGATGGATTAATTAACCATGTATGTGATATCTCAAAATCGGATACATCCGCCCTAGGGGGCGTGGTGCAGTGTCATCCGCTCACATGGGTCTTTCCTTGACCCAGTCCAAATCTGATAATTAAGGGCTTTGATGGACCATGTTTGTCCTTTTAGCCAGTACCACGTGATCCCCATTATCTGACCAACGGATGTCTTACGTGTACTTCGGATACTTACCTACAAGCCTAGGTAGTTATAACACGGGAGTTCATGCGACCCCCACTAGGGTGGGATAAAAAGTCTCTCTCCTTACTCCGTAACCACCATATCCCAAAGGAGACTGCTAAGTCATCTGGCATGGAAAAACATAACCCTTACCCTAAGGGGTGTCGAGCTACACCCTTCCACCCAGACACAAAGTAATTTATTATGGAGGCCAGAGAATCTCTAAAAGTCCTCTCTTACATCCCTTATTAAATTTGAGGGTTATTTTATGCAAGTATGAGTGTATACTAAGGTCATGACAACCTATACACTAGACCCTAGTTATACCGTACTCCCACTAGCATTTCAAGCCTTTCGCGAAGCATTGATCGATTTCGGAATATGATAGTTCCTGCCTCAAGTGGATTTCTCCACTCAAGGGTCACATTATATATCCTAAAAACATCGATGCTCCGCAAACCTAACTATTACGCCAATGCCCTGGAGCCTAGCCTAAGGTCAGACTGATAGGAAATGTCTTCCACTACCATGGCGCCTTGCTTATAAATTTGACGAATGATGTTATAGTAGAATTCCAACTCATTCTAGATTTCGATGCTGGCCAAATAGGCACACCCGACTAATCGGGTGTTGACCTAATGATGGCATAACCAAATATGAGGAATTCACACTATCATCAATGATCAATTAAATAATAGGCGTCACTAGTGAAATCCTATCCTAATAAGGTCGCTCGGACCCGATAGGAAAGGGCATCCCTCTAACACAGATAATAAAATTATCGCATCGGGATTCTCTACAGAAATATAAAGAATGGTAGAAAGAAATAACTACACAACTGAATAAAGTTCAGGGTCCGACCCCTGAACCTGACTTGCACAGCGCATGCTCTCTGTATCCTTCGCAAGTTTCCTCGATCCGGTGCAAGCCTCTGTATACGATTTTCTGACGATTTAGCTCTTTGCCGTCATCATGTATGCTTCGCCAGATCGCCATCGTCCTCCAAGGTTCTACTCGTCCTTCCAGTGGTGGATCTCCATGGCAAGTCCTCCTCTTCAATCTGTAAACGAAAAAGATCTAGTACGCTTCGAGCAAGTACTCGCTCGTATACAATTTCCTAGAAAGAAAAGGAAAACAAGCCTAGTAAAAAGCCTGGGAATCAAGGGTGGTCAACCTCCACCACTTGCTCGACTATGACTCTAAAACCTATCAACACACAGAAGAAAACACATCCAGACATATTCGCTAGCACGGAGTCCGACCCTGATAGCAGGCAATCACATATCCAGATTATTTTAGAAGTGACGCCCTGCAAGAAAAATTCATAGAACACACAATATATACTATGCATGATCTACTCGTAGAACCCCGATGGCGGCATGTACTATTCTATCTATGTTAGATCTACAAGTTAGAGATCATACCTGCGTGCGAATTCTTTCACCATGACAAGTTTCTTCTTTGTCGATGGAGACGGGCTCGGATCTGCTCGACATACCTTCGGTGCAACAGCCATAACATTCTGCTCCGAACTCCGATTAGGCTAAATTTTGGACTGCAAGTAGACAACTTCGAGACACAACTTTTTTAAGTGGCTTTATGTTGTTTGGAGTTCTATAACTCCCACAATCATAGAAATATCGCTATTTTCTATGCAGATTCTGGACAGTAAAAGCTTGCGGGAGACGCCTTCTAGTTCACCCAATCTCGCACAATGCATGGCACCTCATCGATGGATCTCTGAGTGCCTCCATATGACTAGCCATATCCTTCTACGAAACACTACTAGAGGAAGATGAGTTGCCATCCAATGGCGCAAGCGAGGGAGAGAGACGATAGAGGAGAGGAGAAGAGAGGAGAGAGGGGCAGCTAGGGTTTCCCCCAATAGGCATTATGCATGGCTGGCCCGCCCCTCTCCCCCAATGATCTTATATAGGGTTTCCCTATCCTTTGGATAAAGCCCTAACGGATAAGGTTTGACCAATTTTAACCTCTCCTTTTATTTCTCATTTTATCTCTTCTTTATATCTATTACTTGTTTTTGAAAACGGTCAAAACCAGCCCATTTTCTGTGCTTCATGACCGGCCTCTTCATTGAAGGCAACAACCTCTTACAACAAAGGGGGCCGGCCTTGACCAGTCTCCCAACACTTAGGGCTGCCCCCCTAGTGCATAGTGGTGCATGGTATAACCAAAACGCCCTTATGTCACTAGTTGGCCGTTCCTCGTGTACGAGACTTTGCAAGGTACACATAAGTGAAGTGCACTAGTGATTTCATTATTCTCTGAGGTTCCCATAGGGTGTCCCTAGTAAAGTCAACTAGTCTACTCGTAATATGTCCCGGTGCATCTCACCCATGTGGCAGAGTCCACTTATGGCAAGGAATTGCTATATGTGTCTCTGCACTAACCTATGGTTTCCCCTTAGTACACACACGTAGTTACGCATCTACCGTGCACAAGTACGAAGCACTCACGGAGCGTAGGTTTAGACTTCTCGCTTCCTCTAACTGCGTCCTGTGTTTAGAGGAGATAGCACAAGGACCGTTCATAATGTGGATAAGGTGGAACCTTCAGGGACCAGGGTTCATGACTTCCAACTTGGACTCGATCGACACACTACCCGAGTGTACCATCGATCCTCTGAGTCTGAGTTAACCTGCATGGCCACCCAGAGTGCGACGCAAGCTGCACTCCAATTCCCCCGGACTTACTATGTTCTCCCGTATACCCCTGCTCTCCGTTTAGTATGGTAAACCCGTTGTCCCTCCACTTGGCGCCATGATACAACTCGAGCGGTGGAGAATACCATAAGACTCGAGTGCTCATATGACTCGGTTTCTTCCAGGTTGACCACGTACATCGTACCTCCGATTACTCTTTCTAGTAACCGGATCCGATCAATAATCCAACTGATGACCACCTGGCCAGGGTTTAATATGACGTAGGTCAGACCAAGGAGCGTACCTCCCGTTAGGGGTGTGGATGGCCTACAGGAGTGACATGCTGATACAACGCCAGCCGGGTAACCCAGTACACCATGGTTTTGGATCACTGTATCCAGATCCTCACACATTGGTACGCCAAAGCACCACACAACTGGTTAGTCCATTAGACATGGTTCCTCAGGGTTTATGACCGTTTTACCCTAAACAGAAACACAGCTTAGTGCACCGGTGTCTGCTCACCGATCTGTGTACCTTGTTTGTTTCGTTCGACCACAGACAATGTGCCTGGTAATGACCGTGGTGGAGACACCTATGCTATGTCATCCCAATAGCTTATCCTGATAGGGCGACCAACTCTAATCAGAACTGCGAACGTATTTAGGTTACATGGGACCATTCCATTGAGTCTCCCACTCAAGTGGATTACCATGTAGCCATGGCTCTCTGTTCTGTAATCAAAACACGTACTAATGTACGTACCAAGATGCAATCCTAAGCTATTAACCATACATAGCTTAACTATTGGTTTTTACGAGCTGTAGACCTCACCAATTCTAACAATCGTAACCTCTTACCCCACTGCATCTCCTATCTGGCTCCAGTGACGTTTTTGGCGAGCAATCTCCCGTGCGGCCCGTGAGCCGGCAAGCATCGTCAGCATACTTAAAACCATTCTTATGATATGTTTATCCTACCCCATACCCATATCGTAACCTCTTACCCCACTGTATTCTCCATCTGGCTCCAGTGACGTCTTTAGCGAGTAACCTCCCGTGCGACCTGTGAGCTGGCAAGCATCCTCGTGCTCCGTCTCTGACGGCTCTATGATGGGTTAGGACTTCGGTGGCGATGGGAAAGATGAAGGGGGGAGGAGGAATATATAGGGAAGCGGGTGTGGGCACCGAAATTAGCCCACAAATTAGACACGACCCACACACAATGGCCCGCGAGCAAACTTGGCCCGCACACAACGGCCCGCATGCAAAACTTGGCCCGCACACAATGGCCTGCATGTGAAACATGGCCTATACACAACGACCCGTGCGCGAGACTCGGTTTGCATGCACCGACTCGCAAAAGAAAGGACCCGGAACCGACTCAAGCGCACCCAACTCAATTGCAAAATGGGTCCCACCAAAATTGGGGTCGTCGGCCCCCTTTTTGAAATAGGGGCCATCGCCCCCCTCTCTTGGGAACCACGCCCTCCCCCTTTGGGGGAGGTGTGGCCGGCCACAAAAGGAAAGAAAAAAAAAGAAAAAAAATAACTGCCTCGATGCGGGGGAGGTGGCGTGGACGCCTATGCAACCGTAGGTCTGCGACGATCCCTTGATCTGATGGACAAGATGACATCGTGTCATCATAGATTTGAATGTGAAAAAGATGTCAATATATCTTCAAAGATCAAGCCACATCTTGCCCATAACCATCCTCACAAAATAATAAAAGAAATCAAAGTTATTTCCCCCAAAAGAGGGAACAATATCTTGATAGTTATGAGGAGCGATATTAGAGGTGTTGGGATTGGTGTGTCCTACATGCCAATTTCAGCAGTGACGACACGTGATTAGGATCGCTTCACTAAAACTCATACACCACTTTGCATAAGATGCATAAATCCACTAGTCTACATTAGTGTAGTTGAGGTGACTCGAGTATATAAATGAGATTTGCATACAGGAGATGTGAGTCACCATATATGCTAATATAGGTTCATAGTCATTGTTAGACTGGACACTTAGCATAAGAGACTGTAACACACTGGCTTTCTCCTAGTAAGAGATGGCCTATCTCAGCCATTGGTATGAGATACTAAGTTAGGATGTGTTCATGTAACTGGAATGCATCGAACATAATCAAGAAAGAAAACCGGTCTTAATTACTGTCATCCAAGACCACAGGACCTCTACTGCTAGTTGACTATAACTATAATCCTATGATGTATTGCGAACCTTAGGACTGGTGTTCTCTGCTTTGACCTACCAATCAGTGCGGTCTTTGATAGACCTAAACTTGGGTAGATTGGGTAATTAGCATTAGGCACTGGGGAACGTAAGCAGCCCTTGGAATTCCATATCCCCTGAAGGGGACTGGGTGTCTCATTGAGTGACTCTCATGAAGGGCTGATCACTAAGGCTGGCCAGTCACACTAATGTACAAGAGGGTGATCACAAAGCATTGAGAAGTCAGAACTTAATTGGGTAAACTAACTCGAGAGGGACAGTCGGTACTGATCTCAGTTAGTTGCACGGACACTAGATTGGAAGGGTTCAAGTGCAGCATAGTAGGGTAAAGGGTACTCACATAATTACTAATAACCTCGGAGTGCAACAATGTCTTAGTAGTGGTTATAGACAATGTTCACTGGTGTGGCCTTTGCCATGGTACCAGTGGGAGCCAAGGCTATCAAGGTCCCGAAGATTCCAACTCCTAGCCACCTCCTATAGCCAGGTGGACCTAACCCAATGCCGTTAGGGTTTACTGATAGTGGTTAACACCATGAAAACTAGTAAAACCAGGGGCAAATGGATTAGCAGATATAGCTTAGGTTTACCTAAGCGGTTTCTCCCTCAGATCCTTTATAAAAGGAAAACCTAGTTTGACCAGGGTTCCTCAATGGGACCCACCTGGTGGGTTCCAGGCTTGTAGAATGAAGACATGGATATTCATGTATGCAAATTAACCATGTATGATCCCAAGGTCATTCTAGGATCACTAGGACTTGACTAAGGTTGACTAAGTTGACTTTTTTCCAGAAAGGTCATAAGTGTCATTTAGGGCTAACTTGGTCCTCGAACATTCTAGGAGAAGTAATCAGAGCCCAGTAAAGTATAATTTGATGACTTACCTAACATGTAGGAGGTGCCATAAGTGTCCGGGGATGGAGTGCGACTCCATCGCCCTCTCTGGTCAACATCCTGGTGTACAGAGGAGATGACCCATGAGTGCAGATGCATTATCATAATTGTCCCGAATGGATGTTGTGAGATAATTAATTATTAAATTAATTAATTACTTTCTCTTATTGGTTACCTAGTTGGACTAGGAGAAGCCATGGCGCAAGTTAGGGTTTGACCACAGTTAACTCGGAATAACAAGTGTGTGTTACTTTCTCGACTTAAGTGGGTGCCATAACCCATGGGTGCATCTTGGGTGTGGTTGGCCGCCCCCTATGGGTGCTACCCATGAGAATTTCGACCAAGGGATGAGCCCTAGCCGAAATCCTCATATGGTAGCAACCATGAGTGGTTGAGAGGATAGAGTTCCAAGGGATATCAATCCCCCAAAATAGGAAACCCTAATAATGGGATTTTGGCATTATAACAAACACTAGCCGCACCCCCTTGGCCATCAATCCCAAGAAGCAAAAATTGTCCCCCCTCTTTCCTTGAGGTTTTCGGCCAAGATAGAAGAGAAGGAAAGAAAAGAGAAAAAGAAAAAAAGAGAGAAGAAACAAGAAAAGAAAGAATGTCTCCTCCCTTCGGACTTGCACACTGCGGATCCGGATCATCTTCATTGAGCGTCATCGTAAGGGTTGTGAGAAAGGAGAAAACTCCCACAAGTCTACCATTACCGACTACATGCGTGGGATAGGCGTTGAATCCAGAAGGTAGCAAGATCGAAACTTTCTGCTTCATATTCATCAATGGATCTACAACCTTAGGCATCTATAAGTCCTAAGAGGTAATAATCTTGATAATTCATAGATGGTGTTAATAACTAGTTTTAATTATTCAAATGCCATAATAAATCATTATTAATCATTATCTAGCCATGGCAGAAATTTAGGATCAATCGGATGTGAAAATTTTTGCATCCCGATTTTTCACCGGATGTTTTCTAGCCCAATTTCTATAGGATTTTTTAACCACTGAACATGGGCCCACCACCGACCACACCTTCGCTGCGGGAACCAACAGGAGGGATATACTAAATCACAACCACATCTCTCCCTTTCCCTCCCATTTGCCTAGAAATAGAGGGGGTAGGGGAAGGCATCAAGGGTCGATAAGAAGAAAGCGTGAAGGCTTTGCAAAGAAGGAGACTCTAACACTTGAAGATCGAAGTCTTTGTGAGGAACGAGAAGGCGCATCCCCACAGAGAGGAGTCGCCCATTAAAGTCCTCATCGATGCAAAGACCTTGCATACGAAGATCAAAGCTTCAACTCTTCACACGAAGAAGAAAGCTTGGAGAAGAAGGCCCAGAGTCGTCATCACCCCGTCATCTCCAACGATCTTCATCAACTCCGAAGACACTAAAAGAAAAGGCCAGAGAAGAAAATCGAAACCGATAACACCTCATCGTCTTCAACAAGGCTCCGACTCATCGCACGAAGAAGAAAGCTCGGAGAAGAAGGTCTGAAGTAAAGCTAGTGTTACACCCGCCGTCTTCATCAACAAAAGCCGATGCTACAACCGTCGTATGGAGATCGGTGCTACACCTGCCATCTTCATCAATAAAAGCCGATGCTACAATCATTGCACGAAGATCGGTGCTACGCCCACCGTACCCATAAGAAACCTTCAACTCCGATCACACCAAAAAAGCCCAGAGAAGAATAAAAGCCAAAGCCAACGCCACAACCATTGTTGCCAAAGTCCATCCTCACGAAGCCGGAAGAATAAAGAAGACTAAGAGATGCTACCATCACCCTTTGAGGAGAAAATCAAGCAAAAGCCAAAACCAAAGCAAGAAGCCGACGCAAAGCACCGATAAAGCCCGTGCCAAAACAACGCACGTGCCAAAGCCAAACAACTATGACGGTCATGAGCAAAGCACTGCACGTTCTAGCCTATACGAAGTGAAGTCTGAAAGAACGAAAGCATCGCAAGTCTCTACCCCGTCCACATTCAAGCGCAAGCACCAAAATAAAGCAAAATCCAGAGCCATGCCAAAGCCGAAAGCCAACGCTAGAAGCACGATCGACTCCGCGAACCGACGATCAAGGACGCCGGGATCTAGCAAGAGTCGAGGAAGACACGAAGGCTAAGGAACGAAGCCAAAAGCCCCCGAGCTGAGAAAGCGCAAAATACGAAAGGGACAAAAAGCAACGACGAAGACTCTTTAGCTTCTCAAAAAACCCTCACCCTGTAAAAGATCTCTATCCCAGGCAACCCCTCTAGAGCTCTCACACGACGTAACGTGGAGACGCAGATTAAAGGGACCCTCCAGAGGATCTCTTCCATAATCTCCTGATCAAACCTTCGTCGCACCTGGCTCACCACCCCCGAGTCCCAGGGTCTTGGCTTTGTAATCGTTGTGTGCTCGCAATAAAGATGACCCATATCTTTTTTTTGTGCATACAACGGGCTCCGTCTCCATATAGCATCATTCCGTCCGGTGAACGAACCGACGAGCATCCATGGGATCCATCTTCGATGGCTCTAGGGTTGGCTAGGTCTTCAGTGGCGGTGGGGAAGATGGAAGAAGGAGGAGGTGGCTTCAACGGAGGGCTCAACAAGAGCAGGACGACGACTCCGACAGTGATGGAGAAGGAGGAAGGGAACTGGTGGCGGCTCTGGTGGTGTGGAAGGGGAGGAAGGAAGCATGTGGGGGTAGTTTAGAGTTTCAGTTAAAAGGGATGGGGAGTATGAATGGGGTATGAGATGAGAACCGGTTTTTGGGAGGAAACGGGGTATGTGAAGTAGTTTTGGGGTATGAAGAAAATTTCCCAAACAGAAAATTACAGGGCATGACAAAATAACAACCTGAGTTTGGATTTTTCTCAAGTTGATCGCAACAATCATAGGACAAGCACCCTCTACAAGTGGATACCACTATATCTTTATTTGGCACTCATCTGACGATTATGATACGCCTCACAAAATACGAGGCATGTAACCTATGTTGACCGACTGAAGAGGATCTGAATTCTAAGAAGACTCAACACCTAGACCCAGCCTTGGGTTATGTAGGTAAGGTAGCCACCTAGGGCCCTCAATTATCTTACACCAAAGGGGGGCCGAGAGCCCAGCCCAAACACAAGGCCCAAGTCCAATACTAAAAAAGAAACATTACCCTTACCCCTACTCCCCGATTCCCTGATCATACAACATGCGTACATCTGTGGTACTGCAGGCTGCGGGAGAGATAGGAAAGGGCGGTGGTGAGAGCACGTAAGAACCCCTTTTCGTTCACCAGCACCGCGAGTGACCATGAGGTGTGAGCCATCCTTGGTCCTCAAATCCTCTTAGTCTGTGACCTCCGTGGCATGACTCCATCATCACTTTGAATCCTGATTCACTCCATCTATGTGTTTCAAAATCCAGAGGTAGAGTATCAAACTTTTAACTTTTTTTTTTCTTCTTTCAGTGAACTGACTGAATTGGAGAACTTATTTACAGCAAGAAATGCAAAATATGGAATTGGATGGAATTGCTCCTTGCTTCAGTTAGCTAAAGTGAAGTTTGTTCCTAAGTATTGAGAAAATATTGGCATGTCGTATCAATCCATCATCTCCCTCAATCGTTTATGCCTAAGGAATTCAACCAACCAGGCATTAAAGGAACAATTGAATCATTGAAAACCGAAGAGCTTATAGGAGCCCGTAGAGTCAAAGGCAGGGCATGTTGTCCTCTTAATCGTTATTTTAAATGGTCATTGATACGTCATTTCCCGTAGATTATCCATCTTCTGATTCAAACTATCCCTAGCCCTATGTAAGGCTCTAAATCTTCGAGGAACCGTATTTCCATAATTAGAGCTATCAAGATTTTCTTGTGCTAAGAATTATTGTTGTTGCTTGGCGATATAAAAATGGTTCGGCACTTGTGCGTCTAAATTTAGGCATAATTGGTCAAATCCATATAAAAGTAAATAAACAAGTTCATAAAAAATTAATTTAAATCAAATCAAAAATCAAGTAATTGGTCAATTTCCTATATAAATAAATAAAAAAATTTAAAAGAAAAAAATTTGTGTATAAATCAAATCGAGAATTAAGTGATTTTATGTACAAAATTTATAGCTAAGGGCAATCCTTTAATGGGAGACCATTGACACCTTGATGCAATCTTGTAGAGGTAGACAATGGAGCATGATGACACCTTGATCTTCGAACCATCTTCGTTATCTAATGATCTGTAGCCAAATTTGAGAGCCCAAACATGTTTGCAAATTATATATGAGTTTGTAAAGTCTGAGTTTAGAATCATTATGGATGTATACATAAATGAGCATGGTGAAATTTCTTTTAATAAGGTTTTTTTTTATTTGTTTGTTCATTGATGCAAATGCAATAACTAATAGATTTCTTAATTTTGATTTTTAGGTTGAAATTCATTGCTATTAAGACCTGCACTTCCGTCAATCAGGTTCTATTGTTCTCGTGTCTTTTATAAAGTATAGTTTTGGATTTGAAAAAAGAAGAAGTAAAAAACAGAAGAATTCAGTCAATTGTAAACATGAATCATTGGTAAGTTTTTTAGTAGCAATAAACAAGCAAAAAGTTTAGCTGAATATTTGGTAAATGAGAAACACATGAATGATAATGATAATGAATAATATAATCAACCTATGAATAAGAATAATAATAAAATTAAATATGAGAATGATTAAATTAAATATTTCAATAAAGATCGTGAATCTTTAAACATTGATAATCCAATTAATTGGGACATGATTAATCAAAATTTTAACTTATTAGTTGAAATGAGTCTTATAAGAGTTAATGATGTCAATTTTTCTAAAAATGAATTTAGTAGATATTTCTTTTTCGTACATTACATTCGACGTTTATCAAATGGAAAAAACATGATAGAAATTGGATAGTATATCCAGATGTTTTGGACATAATATTTTTCTTTTGTTATAAGTTATTTTAGCAAGATGAAAACAAGATTTAATTGACTACTGATTGATTTAAAGACTAGAAAAAACTTAGTCGGAGGCTTAGAAGTCATGAAACTGATAATGAGCATATTAGCTAAATGAGTAGATGAATTTAATTAAAAAAAATATAAAATAATGAAACACTTGATAAAAGTGTGCAAGAATAAATAAACAAAAAGATAAAACATTGAAGATAGATATATTACTGAGGATACTTGTTTTATAAAAACTCTTGCTAAAAATAATTTAGTATTTTGTGAAGATAATAAGAAGATTCATTAAGAGAATAATAGAAATTTTTTAAGAATCATTGAAATGACTATCGAATTTGATCAAGTAATGCAATAGCATATTTAACGTATTGAAAGGTGTGAAATTCATTACCATTATCTTAATTATAAAATCTAAAATGAATTGATACAAATATTAGTGTGTGAGATCAAAAGTACAATCTTCAAAAGAATAAAAAACAAAGTTATACTTGATTGTACTCTCTATGTAAGTCATGAAAAACAAATGTCTCTTATAATACGATGTGTGAATGTTTCAATAAGTTCAATAAAGGTAATAGAATTTTTTTTTAGAATTTTTAAAGACGGACTATATATCAAGGGTTACTTTTTAGTAAACTTAAAGATGCATTGAGTACTCTTCAACTTGATATTGGTGATGTAAGAGGACAATGATATGATAATAAATTTAATATAAAAGAAAAATACAAAGGTGTACAAAAAATTTTATTGAGCACTCTCCTCGATTTTATTTTCCTTTTCTCCTTCTCTTTACTTACTCATCTCCTCTCCCCCCCAGCCTTGCCGCCCCCTGACCCTCTTTGTGCCCAAACTGCTGCTGTTGTGTAGTAGCTGGAGGAGAGAAAAATAAGAAGTAATAGAGAAGGCCGGTGGCGTCGAAAAGAAAGAGGACAATCGATTAAGGTTAGGGTTTAGGTTTAGGGTTAATATGAATATATTGATTGTAATGCTCATGCCTACCACTAGTACTAGTCTACGATAAGAAAAATACTAATGGATGTACCTGTTTGAGTGGTTTAAATCATTCTTAATGTTTACTTTTATCTTTATAATAATAACTTTTAGCTTGACATATATGTAAAAATATATAATATAATAATGATAATATATAAACAAGATATGAAGAACCCAACACACCATAAAGATTGTATTGAAAAATGACATATCATTAAGGAGTTTATCTTATATTGCATGAAGTACACAAAATAGGAGAGAATAAATTCATAGACGTGGAAGATACACTTTCATGGACGAATTTGTGTATGGCAATAGTATGCAATTATGGTTTAAAAAAAACAGGTCAGATAAACGACTATCTCGAACCGTCATTTATTTGTAGTTCTAGATGTTTTTTAATAGATCAAATAAATAACGATCTTGGACCGTCGTTTATCTATAGTTCTTTTTTTAAAATAGGTCAGATAAACGACAATCACAGACCATTGTTTATTTTTAAAAGGTCATATAAATAATGGTCACACACCGTCATTTATTTATAGTTCATGTTTAAAAATCATCTAAACGATGGTCTGCGATCATCGTTTATTACAAATATATATGCTCAGATAAAGAATTTAGTGACGATCATTAGGTGACGGTCGCGGACTGTCATGAAATACGATGGGTTACGACCGTCGTTAAGTAAAACTACATATAATTATACCATGGCTATTGGCTGATTAATATATTTTTTACTTAATCGTTGTAGTAAGGCTGTTATCAAAATCAATACTTTTAATTAAAATTTAGAGAGTTTAAAAAGTATAGGGCAAGCAAAGGATCGAACCATACGTAAGTGCAATGCCTAAAAGAAAAATCACAAGTGAAGTTTGATTACATTTAAGGGAGTTTGGATTTTATTGTTTTGAAATGATTAGTTTTACAAAGTATAACGGAAAACTAATAATTCAAATTAAAAGTTTTTTTAGAAGAAATAATCCACCTAGGAGAGGAATTAATAAATATGATTTGGAGTCAACTTCTCTTGTAATATTACTCTCTTCTATTTACACTTAGACCGAAAGTTTTACCATCTCAAGCGAAAAATTTAAAGTTAAAGTCCACTTTATCTAATTTTGTTATATAATATCATCGCACTCTCAAGAGCATAATCCTTCTTATAGTGAAGAAGTAAAACTAGTTCAATTGCAAAAATTTAAACAATAAAAATTAGATAATAACGTAGCTACTTTCGTTAATGATTCAATATTGGAGTTTTGAAGTATCACCCGAATACCCAATTGAACTAAAATACGGGTGAGTTTCATTCTCACTTATGAATTAAAATTAATTAATGAAGAGACGTAGCCATTAAGCGTAACAAGAGCAATATGTAAGAAATTAAAGTTAGTTATTCACCAGGGCATCAAACCCCTCTCCCTGGTGAGAGAGAGTTCAACCTACCATGGTGTAAGCGTGAACAGAATAATTAATAAAATAAAATATTACAACAAGAGAAGAGTGCATAAGAAATTATAAATAAAAGATTATTTTATTGAACCGAAAACAATTACACCCAACTACTACTTCAATCTTTCTTTAGAAAATGAACGATACTACACACACTTTGCACTCTATCTACAGAATTCTGATAAAATCTCTCTCAAAATCCGATGCCTTGTTCTTGGCCTGGTCCACCCTTATATAGTGAGAGAAAACTTGGGGGAGAAGGAAATGGCAGGATGGAAGCATAAAAGAGAAGGATCATGCAAGGTCTATGGGATTTCTAGGGTTGTTATGGAGAGAGAATTAATAAGGAATTAAATAAGAGAATATCAGGATTGAGAGGATCTGAAAAGGATCTCAAATGAGAGGGGACTCGAGTAGGAATGTACATATATGGATGGCTTTAATTTTTGGGAGATAATGCATATGGTTGTTATGGAGAGAGGATTAATAAGGAATTAAAGAAGAGTATATCGGGATTAAGAGGATCTGAAAAGGATATCAGATGAGAGGGGACTCGACTAGGAAGGTACATATATGCATGGCTTTAATTTTTGGGAGATAATGCATGGTAGTTGGTTGGTGTATTGGGTTGAGATGTAATTAAGAGGAATAAAAACCGTGGGGGTAGCTTTAGAGATTCTAGGGAAGAAATGCATGCATGGCCGTTGGGTTGTAATGGGTGATTATGATTGGTTAAATGTGAGTTTTAGTTGTTAAGAGAAGACATATAAAGAGGGTATCTTGGTACACATAAGAAAAGGTTTGTTAGAGAGGGAGTCGGATATTGTATGGATGTGCATGGATTTTTAGAGTACAGACGGTTGTGATCGGATTTTGGGTAAAGAATGGTGGATGATTAGATTGGGCCCCAGGGTCGTGTGCGCTGCTAGATGATTAAGATGGGGAGAATAAGAGAAGGAAAAATAAAAGATAAGGAAAGAGGGAGAAATAAGGAAAT
This sequence comes from Chamaelirium japonicum, assembly GCA_947650365.1. Lineage (NCBI taxonomy): Eukaryota > Viridiplantae > Streptophyta > Magnoliopsida > Liliales > Melanthiaceae > Chamaelirium > Chamaelirium japonicum. The sequence goes on along the minus strand of OX393552.1, from coordinate 83,820,358 downwards.
GGAGGAGAGTATAAAGGTGGTCAATCAGGGTGCACCACTTATCAAGGTTTGAAGATAGCTCAGTGTGCCCGAGTATTGTTCTTTTAGTGCGTGAGTTTACTTCCGAGTTGTCTGCGTGCCGGTCTGGGCAAGAGCATCCTTTGCGAGCTTCGATAATTCCATGCTAGTTCCTCCACTTGTCAATCATTGGTGTGCGGCATAAGTCTGCAACCGAAGCATTGTGATGATGCCCAACCGTATAGTCACGCGTACAATAGCTACGCGAGTTAAGAACGAGTCTTATTTCCTATGAAACAGATATAATTTAATTCTCATCAGTTCCTTATAGTGAACATCGGTAAAAAGATAATTGATTATCAGGTTTTATAATTTTCATACACGTAATGTATGAATGCAAAGCAATATACTGATATGTTCGTATGAAAGTGTGTTATGCAACAGTAAAAAGAAATTCATGCACTTTATGTGTAATATGAAAGTTTTACGTAAGAGAGTAATGAGATATGCATGAAAAAGGAAAGACATTAACACTATTTTAGACACTTAACAATGCCTATCGTTTTTTGAAAACAAAGATGGTCCAAGCCTGTCGTTTTATGTCCAATATTGGTGTTTTCCGACCCCTATTTTAGAGCCCCCTTTCTCTATTTATAAGAGGGAGCTTGAGGAAGGGGGTCGGTTAAGGCGTCAGTCTGGTTATACATGTGTCGTTTTTTGTGTGGTTGAGGTTGTCTCTCATTCAAGGTAAGTGATCGTACTGTAGTGATAGGTTGTTTGGTTATTTTTGTCAGTGAAAAAGGTGGCAAAAATAAGGCAGTATGGGCAGGCATTACACAGACTGTCGCACTGCAAGCTGTTGGTGTACCAAGGTTTCCTCTGATGCAGTGTGTTCTCCTATCATATGGTGTTTGCGCAGGTTTTGCAGGAAAAAGCTGGTCAAGTGTACTAATTTTGGTGAGGGCATATCTGGAGGGTGTTTTCTTCTTTGGCATTTTAGTGACATTGTCTTCAAGGGAGCCATCTTTGTCTTTTTATCTAGATTCTCGATGGCTGCTTTCTTCTTTAAGCGACATGTTGAGTTAGGTCGCCAGTGCCGCCATAGTGGACACGAGTGACGTCCTTCTTTGGCAGGCTCTTTGTCTCTGGGTGGGGACCTAATGATCACTTTTCTAAGGACACGTGCCTCTTTTGGGTTGGTCCACATGAACGACGTGGGGTGTTTTTTTATGCACCCACAGTTTGGTTACAAAGTTTCTTAAAAGAATTTGATAAGAAGTAAGAGAACAACAATTTATACAACAATGAGGAGCAAAGAGGGGTATCGTAGATGCATGAAAAATATAGGACACATGGCATCATCCTAACACTGGGGGTTTAGTAGAGGATATCCCATCAACCCCAACAAAATTTATCTTCCATCAAAGTACGCATACCTATAAGGAAATCTGGCTTGTGGAGCTTGTGATTGGCCGAGTTTAATTTTGTTGGGCCCTTAATGTCAGAGGGTGGGGTCATTGAGGTCTATGGACTCAACATTTTCCTCATAGCTACTCATTGAGGAACAAAGTCTATTGAGGCCTCAATGCTCAATGGTATCCTTAGAGCCTCAACATCCGGTGATGGACCTTACTGAGGCTTTTGCGATTAGTGACTCTATCAATGCCTGAGAATGGAGTCCGTTGAGTCCTTTGCACTCAACAACTATAATAATTCAACATCTAATTACGAGGAGGATCCTAATATGATCAATTATCATGGGAGACATTCTTAAGAGCTAAGTAGCAACATTAAGCTATATGTTAATCATTACTTTGAGCCACGTTAGCAGTGACAACTCATTGATAGCCAGAAGATGTAAGTTAGCAATAACTGACGAGAGTCGCCCTATAAATAGACCCTCTCCTACAAACCAAGCATGCAATACACACGCTATTGAGACCTAGTCTTCCCCCCCCTCCCCCATTTTTTTTTTTTTCTGTTGAAAGAGAAATGACTTGAGTGTCGGAGGAGGTATCTGAGTGATTGATCCTCGATTTCTCGTGTATTTTTATGCATATTAAAGGTCATGAGGTGCGACAAATATTCGACTGCACAATAGGAAAATTACTTAATCTAGTCAAATCTATCTTTTTTTTTTCTGACTGTGAGATTGCATCTTGTTCTTTCTTTTATTACTAATACAAATCCTATGTGGTCCGTGCTCAAAAGACAGAGATGACATCGGGCCTCGAACTTGACACCTCGAGCCTTAGAGCATCTCCAACCATCTGCCATTTTGCCATATATGGCAGACATGGCCCTCCAACCATTCGCTATTCCTCCCTCCAAAAATGCAGGGAGGGCTTTTGGCTACTTTAAATGGCAGGATTGTGAAGGATTTGGAGGAGCCCGTTATTTCGGTCAACTTTCTACAAATGCCAAAATGACCCTCCAAAACATGTATACATTAAATGCAATGACGAATTTATCCTTTATAAAATTTGCACATAAATATTTTTAACTAAGTGTATTTATTAATTTACTAATATGTTTTTAATAAATTTGGTACCGTTGGAAAGCTCTTATCGAGTCTTTCGAAAAGAGACAAATATCTAATATTTTTGAAGTTATTTTAAAATTCTTAAATATTATATTAATTACATAAATAATATAATTTTGTGAACAAATAAACATATGTGGGTCTATTTAATCCATCCCAAAGGAAACTTGACATATAAATGATTATACATACCAATAACCAAAATACATCAAACTTGCAATACATTTTAACCTAAAATACATCAAACTTGTTAATGTTTATTCTTGTTATTAATAAATTTTTATTCTAATTTTAAAAAGTAAACTAAAATAAGGCATATTCCAAGAAGATGCTAAAAAATAGAGGCCATGGAATTGGAGGCTAATTAAAATAGAGGGCCTCCAAATTAGAATATTCTTAGAATATTTTTATTTTGCAATGACAAAATGGGGGCTATGGTTGGAGATGCTCTTAACGTCGTCAAACTAGTTTTGAGCAATCTACAAGAATTGGGGGTTATTTTGAAAAGTTTTTTTTTTTCACTTACACCCCCACTTCTATCAAAACTTGAGTCACACCCTATTTTTAAAATCTTGATTTTACCCCCTAATCCGTTACTTGATCGTGAGCGATTATTTAAAAGTGGGGGTGTAACCCAAATTTCGACGTAAAAGTGGAGGATATAAGTAAAAAAATATCCACTTTTAAAGGGTCGCTCACGGTAACTAGTAGGGCTGCAAACGGGCTGGGATGAGCTTTAATATGTTTGAGCTTGTTCGTTTATTAAACGAGGCGAAACTTCAGACTTGGGCTTGGCTTGTTTAATAATGGAGACAAGCCGAGCCTTGGTTTGCTTGAGCTGAACTCGTTTATTAAACGAGCCTAAACTTTAGGCTAGGTTTGCTCAATTAGTAATCGAATAGTCTCTTATCGAGCTTGTTCACTCTAAAATCAGTCAAAAGCATGAAGTATATATATTAGGTCTATTTAAACCATTTATAAGCCTATTCACAGGTTTATTCACGAGTCCTAAACAAGTATATTTGCGAGCCCAGCCGAGCCGAGCTATGATTTGCTTGAGCTTGGCTCGTTAATTAAACGATTCTTAACTCTAGGCTTTGGCTTGGTTTGACTAGTAACCGAACGAACTCGCACGAGCTTGTTTGCGAGCTGCTCACAAACAACTTAGTTCGTTTGCAACCCTAACAGTAAGTGACGTATTGGGGGTGCAAAAATCAAATGTTTAGAAAAGAAGGGGTGTAACTTAATTTTTGATATAAAAGTGGAGGTATAATTAAGAAAAACAACTTTTTTTAAAAATAATTTTTTATATATGAAAAGCTAGAAATTTCGGGTAGTCAACCAACCATTAGCAACCACACCATTTTTTTTTTATCCTCCCTGCTTGAAGATAAGGTTCGCATAGCACACTTATTGGGAATAGGTTCCATATAATATACCCCTCCACACACACAAACAAAACCCCTCAAACATTTGGACCGTAGGTCAACTCTGTCGTCCTCCGGTAGTTAGGACTGGGTCCCACATCATTGGGACGACCCCATCCGGACGATAAACCGAAAACATTCCGGTCCGGTCCAATACGTTGAAGATCGAACACGCAAAGTCCTAACAAGATGGTGAAGCAATATCTCCCAACGTAGCCCGTTGGATGCACATCACCCACCGATGACATATCATACATCACTGCTGATATTCATACATCAATGGTGTCATATCATATACATCCAACGGTTCACACTGAGAGGTAATACTTCCCCCAATCATAAACAAAATCATTCATCATCTATATAACATGCTAAGACCGTTTGCGTTATTTACAACTTTACCAGAAAAAAAAACTTTGTTAATTGTATTTTTACCATAAAAAGGAACAAAAATAAAAATAAATCGACAAAAACTACGATTAAATCGATAATCCTCAGCCACCGAATGAATACGATGGGGATAGATATGATGATGCCCGGTGGGTATGTTACCGTCGAAGGCGGTCCGCTACAGTACCAACACGCATAAGGTAAAATGTTTGTTATGATCGGTGAGTGATGTCACTCTGCCCTCAACAGACAGTGGAAAAACTTGGATGGGGAGGCCCTACCACATAACGTCATGGGTATAGCTATCACCATGTGCCGAATTGTGGGGCCCTGGCATTTGTCTTGCGGGGGCCGCCGCACTGATCAATGTGGCACGCCCTCCTCATGTTGCTATGCGGTGAGGCGTCACCATCGAAGTTGCTTTCGACCGGTAAGCAAAAGATAGCTTGATGGATGCCACGTCAGTATTTATTTAGATACTGCTTTGGTCCATGCGGGTCCAACCATCTGATAACTCAGCTCCTTTTTCACCACTCCCAAAAAGCGCTATGCGGTGATATGTCGCTTAGCCCCATTCGCGGTGATCACATCAAACTGGTTTGGGTCTGATTTTTGTGGGAAAATTTTCCGCACATCCTACGGTACGACCGTCGTTCAGAGCCTATCAGCACACCATTGGTGATGGGGACCACTGCCCCCCATGTGCTGGGTCCTCCTATCCCATATTCCCATGTCTCTTAATAGCAGTGGGTCCCACAGTTGTTGCTATGTGCTGAAATTTTTTCCGAATTTTGGACATGTGCGATTCAATGCAGATGGTAGTGCTCTGGTTCATCTGGGTCCAACATGCCGGTCCATACCGGTCCGACCGGAGTCCGGCTCGGCTCGTTTTCTCACCGTTGCTTACTTGTCTTCCCCAAAGAATCCATTTCTTTGTCATTGGTGATCCGATTCCGATGAATCCGATCCCGGACACCTCATTAACTTCTGAGGGTTTTTGACTTACACCCCCGCTTTTATGTCGAAATTTGATTTACACCGCCACCTTTCTAGAAATTTGACTGTACCCCCCTAACACGTCACTTGACCGTGACCCATTAAAAGTGGGGATTCTTTTTTTACCTATTCCCCCACTTTTTATCGCGAAATTTGTGTTACACCCCCACTTTTAGCTGGTCGCTCGACGCTCGGGTCGGTGCTCACGGTCGGAGTAGGGGGTAAAGTCAATTATTAAAAAGAAGAGGGTGTAAATCGAATTTCGACGTACAAAAAGCTAAATACAGTTCCGCTTACGTCGCGCCTCTGTAATTACCTCTCATCTGGCTCGGACTCGCCCGCGCACCTCCCCTGCGGTCGCCAGCGGATGATCCTTCCCCTGCGATAGTCGAATCTCCGGCGATAGACGAACCATCTCCGCCGTCCGCCGTCAGCTCCGGACGCCATGGATCAGGAGAGGGGGACGACCTCTGGTGCTCGCGCCGCCGCCGACGAACGGGTGCGGATTCTTTACACTCGAGGAAAACCACGTTTCTAGGGTTAACGCTTAATCTTTGCGATCTTCATAGCTTTTCGTGGTCAATTTCTGATCCCTTTCATGAAAACGAATTTGATTCGATTATGTTTTTTTTTTTTTTTTTTCTTTTCTTGTTAGCTAAATAGGGATTTAGAATGTTTCTTTTTATCAACAAGGAATTCAATCTTCGAAAAAAGAAATAGATTTGTTGGGGAAATCGAAAGATGTGGAAACATGATTTTAGTTAGTGATGGTGGTGTTAGCTACAAGTGAAAAGATCTCACCTAAAAAATTAGATGATATAAAAATTTCAACAAGATTAAATCAATTCTATAATGCTAGAAATAAAATATTATGCTAATCATGCAATGACTAATAAAGATAAGATTAAGATCTCATGAATATTTGTATATTTATTATGCTAGAATAAAAAGATTGAATATTAGATATATAGTTGCTAGTTGACTATGATCTAGGATTTCTAATTTACAAAATAAAGAAATCAAAAATAGAGAGTTTGGATGGAGCCTGTTTGGTCGAAGCGTGCAAGCTCTGTCCTAAAAGTCGATTGCCCCCTGCGTGCGGGTCTTCCGGCAACGACTAGTAGAGATACGACGACCCAGCCGGTAGGCTCTCCCTCCCATCCGCACGACTTCGAGAGAGTGTACGGCGAACCCCAACGTAGCTTTCAAGAACCCAGCAGGTAGCAAAGATCGAAACACAAATAGAGAATGAAAAGGACAGAGTTTTTGGTAGCAAAAGCACAACTTGTTCTACTAAAAACTCTATGGTCTTGGGTCTCTTATATAGGCCCAGCCCAAGATGTGTTGATGGCTACCCATTCATTTGGATTTAATGGGCTTTTAAAGCCCAGCCATTAGATCACATTTAGTGTGAATGTTTATAGCCGTTTCTAGCCGTTTGTAGCCGTTATAGGTTACATGATGATATTTTGTTTTTAAAACACAAATAAATAAATAAAATCTTAACAATCCCCCACATGTTTTAAAAACATCAAATATTATTGTGGTCGCGGAAAAAGATTCGGGTCGTCTTTATTGCGGATCACACGAGATTACAAATTTTCTTTGATCAGGAGATTGTGGGAGAGATCCTCTGGAGGGTCCCTTTGATCCGCGTCTCCACGTGGTATTCGTGCGAGAGCTCTGAAGGGGTTGCCCAGGACAGAGGTCTTTACAGGGTGAGGGTTTTTGAGAGGCTAAGGAGTTTCTGCCGTTGATTTTGTCCCGTCCGTGCTTCGCGCTTTCTCGGCTAGGGAGGCCTTGGGCTTCGTTCCTCGGTCTTCGTGTCTTCCTCGGTCCTTGCTTGACCTCGACGTCCTTGATCGTCGGTTCGCGGCGTCGATCGTGTTTTTGGCGTCAGCTTTGGCTTTAGCTTTCGGCTTTGGCGTAGCTTTGGCGTGGCTCTGGCGTTTGCTTTGCTTTGGCGCTTGCGCTTGAACGTAGGCGGGTAGAGGCTTGCGATGCTTTAGTTCTTCCGGACTTCGCGTCGTATCGGCTAGAACGTGCGGTGCTTTGCTCGTGACCGTCGTAGTTGCTTGGCTTTGGCACGTGCGTTGCTTTAGCGCGGGCTTTACCGGGGCGTTTGCTTTGGCTTCTTGCGTCGGCTTTGACTTTAGCTTTGACTTGATCTTCTTCTCGAACGACTGACGTTGCTTCTTCAAGGCTTCTTTCTTCTTCCGACTTCCTTGACGGTTGTGGCGTCGGTTTGGCTTTTCGGTGGGGGTAGCACCGATCTTCGTGCGACGGTTGTAGCGTCGACTTTTGTTGATGAAGACGGCGGGGGTAGCACCGGCTTCGGCACGACGGTTGTAGCGTCGGCTTTTGGTTGACGAAGGCGGCAGGGGTAGCACCGGCTTCAGGCTTTCTCCTCCCGGCTTTCTTCTACGTGCAAGGAGTTGATGCCTTTGTTGAAGACGACGGGTGTTGTCGGCTTCGATCTTCTTCTCCGGCCTTTGCTTATGGCGTCTTCGGAGCTGATGAAGATCGTTGGAGCAATCGGGTGATGACGGCTCCGAGTCTTCTTCTCCACGCTTTCTTCTTCGTGCGAGGAGTCGAAGCTTTGACCTTCGAGTGCAAGGTCTTCACGTTGATGAGGACTTGAAGGGCCAAGGACTCCCGTAGGATATGCTTGCCGTGCCTCGTGAAGCCTTCGGTCTTCAAGCGTTGGAGCTCGTCTTTGCAGAGCCTTTTCCTCTTCAGCTTTCGACCCTTGATGCCTTCCCCGACCCCTTCTATTTATAGGCAAAGGGGGGTGGTTGGGGGAGATATGGCTGAAATCTTTTTTGTTTCCTCCAATATCTCCCCCCATAACCATCAAGATATTGTTCCCTTATTTGGGGAAACAAACCCGATCCCCTCCTTTTTAGTTGGGGTGGTTATGGGCTAGATGTGACTCGATCTTCAAAGATCGAGTTGTTATTTTTGTTGCACTTTTGGATCGGATGGCGACACAACGTCATCTTGTCCGTTGGATCGAAAGATCGTCGCGGATCTACGGCTAGGTAGACGTCCACGCCACCTCCCCCCGCATCGAGGCGGTTTTGATTTCTTTTTTCCTTTTCTTTTCTTTTTCTTTTCTTTTTCTTTTCTTTTTCTTTTTTTCTCTTTTTCCCTTTCTTTTAGGGCCGGCCCCACCTCTCCATGAGGAGGGGGGCACGGTTTTCTAGAAGGGGGGGCCGGTGGGCCCCCCTCTTTGTGTTCGGGTAGCGGGTCCGGTGGGACCCGTTCGCTTTGAGCCAGGCCCTTTTTTATGAACGGGCCATTGTGCGCGAACTGAGTTCGCATGCGGGCCGTTGTGTGCGGGCCGAGTTTCGCATGCGGGCCGTTGTGTGTGGGCCGAGTTCGCATGCGGGCCGTTGTGTGCGGGCCAGGTTTCGCATGCGGGCCGTTGTGTGTGGGCCAGGTTTCGCATGCGGGCCGTTGTGTGTGGGCCGGGTTTCGCATGCGGGTCGGGTTCAACCCGTGGGCTAATTTCGGTGCCCACAAATGCCCCCTCAAGGTCAAGTGCGCCCGCGGGAAATGCGTAGCAATTGGCCTTGATCACGTATTTGTGCGGAATTTAGGTCTTTATAGGGACCCCCGCCTTTTTGTTTTCCCTCATCGTTGCTAGCGCGGAAGATGAAGGGCGCCGGCAGCCTGGAGTCAAAGACTTCTTCTAAGGTTTCGATCGCCCTTATTGTCGCGGACTTCCTTTGCTTTGAGAATGATGCGAACGTTGATGACGGCCGCTGCGCGGAGTCCCAGGGCAGCAAGGCGACGGGAGCGCGAGGACGACAGCGATGTGCCTTGGCGGAGGGTTGTTGCCCTTCTTTGGTGCTGGAGCGCAATGATGGAAGCCGATTGTCGCGGCCGATGGTGGTGACGAGGCGGATGGCGCATCGAGCGGAGGAGGCGGAGTGGTCGAAGCCGCAGGAGGTTCCCTCCTTCTTCCTACTCCCTCTTTTTTTTGTTTTCTTCTTTTCTCTCTTCTTTTTTTTTCTTTTTTTTTTTTTTTTTGAAACAGTGGTTGCATCGGATCGGGATGCACTCCGGATATAGACCCTAGATTTATGGGATGGGAGAGTTATCTTATCTCTATCCCAATAACCGATTAAGCCTATTTATAGGGGGTCAATGAAAAATAGATTTCATTTCCTTTTTTTTTTTTTCTTCTTCTTCGTCGTCTCTGCCGTCGGGTCCGCGGGGTCAGCGGCGCAGGCGCGAACGGAGGTGGGCTGCGGCGTGCTTAGGCCGGCGCGGGCGGGCTGAGGTGGTGCGGAGCGTGGGGCGCAGGCCGGCGGGTGGTGGCAAGGCGCCGGACGCAGGCGGGCTGAGGTGGCCGGCTCAGCAGCAGCGGTGACGCGCGGTGAGGAGTCCGGGCGGCACAGGCAATCGTGCGCGGGGCGGTGGCCGGTGGTCAGTGGTCGGCGCGGCGCAAGGTGCGGCAGGCGGGGCACGTGCGGCTGGCGGTGATGACTACGAGGCCGGGTTGGAGTGGCGCGCGGGGCGGAGCCCAGGTGCAGTGCCGGGGCAGCGGGTGGCGCAGGCGGCAGCGGCTCGGCGGTGCGGCACAGGCCAGGCGGGCGGTGCGGCGCGGGCCGGGGTGCAGCGGCCGGGCGCGGGGCTGCGGTGGCCGGCGCCGCGCGTAGACCAGGGTGCAGTGACCCGGCGCGGGGCGCGGGGGCCAACGGAGCAGCAGCGGTGCGGAGGCGGCTGGCGCGGGGCGCGGAGCGGCGGGCGTGGAGCGGTCAGGCCGGCGCGGGTGGCGGCTGCGGGGCGCACCGGCGAGCGGGGCGCGGAGGCCGGCGCGCACCGGCCCCGTTTCGGGCCTTCAATGGAGAAAGAGGGGAGAGGTGGTGGCTCCCCTCCGGTTCTACCCTCTCTCTTTTTTTCTTTTTTTTAACAGGAGAGGGGGGCTGCGGCTTTTTTGCTGCGGCCCCCTCTCGGTTTCCCTTATTGCAAAAGGGGCTGTAGGTGTCTGGCGTGGGTAGACGGCCGGTCACGCGGTGGAGGGCTCGGCCGGGGGCTGCGGGGTGCGGCCGGTGCGCGGGTCGGAGGCGGTGCGCGGCCGGGGGCTGCAGTGTGCGGCCGGCGCGCGAGCCGGAGACGGGGCACAGCCGGAGACGGGGCGTCGACGGGGCTGTAATTTTCCTTTTGTCATTAAGGACGGTGACCCCTGGGTTTTGTTAACCGATAGCAGCAGCAGCAGAGTGGCCCAGCGGCGGTTCGGGTGGGCTCAGAGATCGACAGCGGTGTTCGGCTGCTGGCATCCGGTGCGCGAAGGCCGGCCGGAGGTCATGCGGTCGAGGCCTGGTAAGACGCGGGGGCCGGTGGCGGCGTCGACGCCGGCTGCAGCGCAGGCGAGCTCGGGGTCGAGGCTTCAGCCTCCCTGGAGGCCGCGGATCTTGGTCGCGCGGTCAAAAGTCCAGAGGCTATGGTAGCTGACTTGGGGCGCGGAGGCGGCGCGCGTGAAACAGCACAGGAGGCACAACTACAGCGAGGGCGAGGTGCGATTGCGGTGTCGACAACAGCAGTGGCTGGTCGTGGCTAGGCTTGGCACAAGTGGCACGACAGCGACGGTGGTCGGCGTGCGGCCTGGGGCTGCGGTGTGCGGCCGGCGCGCGGGCCGGAGGCGGGCTCGGCCGGGTTTTAGCAGGAGAGAGGGGGTGCTGCGGCTTTTTGCTGTGACCCGCCGTTTCCACGTGTTTACGAGGCTGTGGCCCTATTTCTTCTCTCTTTTTTTTTTTTTTTTGCATTGACTTGATTTGTTTGTGCCCGTATGCGTGACTGATTTGTGCTTTTCTCCCTTTCTTTCTTCAGGGTCCGCCGTTATGAGAGCTTTCCGTCGTCTGGATGGATCGTCGATGCAGTCTCCCATGGGAGTACGCCTCTTCGTTTCCCTTTTGCCCAAGTCTTCTGCTGCCGTTACGAGAGTTTTCCGACTTCTGGATGGATCGTCGATGCGGTCTCCCACGGGAGTACGCATCTTCGTTCCCCTTTTGTGCGAGTCTTCAGCCGCCATTACGAGAGCTTTCCGACTTCTGGATGGATCATCGATGCGGTCTCCCATGGGAGTACGCATCTTTGTTCCCCTTTTACGCGAGTCTTCTATCGCCGTACTTCGAAGCAGGAAGTATGTGTCGAAGTTGGACGAGCTCATTCTCAATGATGAGGGATTTTCACGGCAGATCGTTCGACCGAGTCCGGAGTTGCCATTCAGGAGTCAGTTCCAACGAATGTTTTGGCCGCAGCTTCTTTGTCAGTTCCTGTGGCGTCTTTGACAGCCGTCACGGCGATGGTTCAGGAGGCGGTTCCCGTGCTTGGGTCTTTAGGACAGGATCGCGCCTTATCTCAGCACTTAGAGGCTTGCCCGCGAAAGTGTAGATCGCAGAGTCTTCTTTCTAAGCTTCTTTTGGAGAGTTGTGCCGGAAGTTTATCCAGGCGACGCTCGCACCCTTCGAGTAGGAAGGTCTTGACGCTTTGAGTAGCTGGTGGGTTTCCTGGTGGATGGCTCCTTGTTTGAGGAGCATATGTGCACCCTTTTGGCGGATAGCTAGGCTCATTGCTTGCAACGGGCTTCACTAGAGGAGGATGCTTCCTTGGCGTTGGCGAAGGCCGAGGAAGAGGAATGTCGACTGGAGGGGCTTCACACGTTTGCTACTGCAGACTTTGTTCGGGTGCAGAAGAAGGTGAAGATTACTCGCGCGTCGCTTCAGAAGCTGGAGTCCCTCCTTACAAAGCAGCGTGCAAAACTGGCGACGCGTTGAACTGGTAAATCGATCGAGAAGGCTTCTGTAGCGAACCTTGCGAAGCAGCGTGCCGCTTCAGCGCCTCTAGGACTTCGACTTGCTACTCATGCGTTGCTTCAGAAGCTGGAGTTCCGTTTCGAGAAAGCTCGAGCAACCGAGAAGACTTTTGTAACGGAGCTTGCAAAGCAGCGGGAGGAGCTTACGAATCGCCGAGAGCTGGTGGTTTCTTCCCTTTCGGAGTTGCACCGTGTGGGTGTCTCGAGAGATGAGCTGTGGCAGCTCCGGGAGCTGGTGGCTTGACGGAGGCTGACGGCTTCTCATCCCACGGAGTTGGACTTGCGTCTTTTCTGGGCTTATTTTTCTGGAATGGTGGTTTACTTTTTTTTGTTTGGACTGAACCTTTACAGGCTGCCTACGTACCCTACTGAGAGGGATCAAGTCACACGTAGTTCCTTTTTTTTTTTTTTGGGCAAGGGGGGTAACCTTGCGCTAGGCAAAGTACCTCTTGAGGGACTTGCCGCTGGTAGGCAGAGTCGCTGCTGGTTCGCAGTTGTCATCCGCCTTCTTCGCTTCAATGTAGTTAGAAGTGAAGATCTTCTTGACTGGAGTTTTGATGATTGTTGGAGTTTGACTGGAGCCGATGCCTTGGCGATTTGGAAGGATTTGTTCGCCACTCTTGAAGAGGCGGGTTTGAGTCTTTGTCAGGCGATGTGGTATTGCAACTGAGGGTAGTGAACTCATATGCACTGTGCTTTCTTTGTTGCGGCTGGATTTGATCATCAGCTCGGTGGAGTTTTGCCCCCGAGTGTTTCCTAGCTTGATTGCGAGTTGCTCGGAGCTAGTGTACTCGGAAGACTCGGTTGAGCTCGAGACGTGCAACAGACCATGTAACGGTAGTGCCATCTCTTGCAAAGCGATGAAGTTGGCCTCAGAGACTGGTGACGCTGGTTCCTTTGCTGGAGTGGAAGGCGATTGTCCTGGCTTGCGAAGCCATTGAGGCGCGAGCCACAGGACTGTCGCATCTTGAGCAGGCAACGGAACGTGTGGCGTTGAGCTTGATTTGGAGTTGATATGGATTTTTCGTCTTGATGCTGGCGCTCCTTTGACTTTGTGCACCGTCTGGCTGGAGAATGTCGCTAGTTTTGCAAGTGGAGAGGTTTTGTCTCTCGCAGCTGCTTTGACTTTCTGGGCTCGTGGAGCTTTTGCTGGAGGAACTTCTGCAATGGGGTCTTTGACCTGGTGGAACTCGACGTCAGCAAGGTGTGATTCAGCCTCGTTGCAGTGCTTGCCGTAGGCGACGATGGTTCTCCCCATGCTTTCGATGTTGGTGCCACTTCCTTCATTGAGCACTTGGTGAACTTCCCTCATGCAACCGGAGACCTTGAGGTTTTGATCAACTTCAAGGAAGCGGCTGGGGAAAAACTCCTGGAGTGTCGCTAGCTCTGGGCAAGTTTGCTGGAGAAGATTTTTCGGACTTGCTGGAGGTACTTTGGACGTCTTTCTTTCTGGGAGTTTTCTTGTCGTCCGATCTTGCTCGTGGTTGGCCAGACATGCTATCCTGTAGCTTGACTGTCGTGGCCTTCTCCTTCGAGGCGTCATAGCCCATGCGTTTTTATCAAGAAGATCTTCCTCGCCAGGGTGAAGAATTGGTGCTGTAACCAAAGGCTCTTCTTCGATCGGAAGGACTTGCTCTTTTAATGGTTCTATCATCTCATCTTCTGATCCCCAGCCGGTTGGCTTGATTTCTTTGATTGGGATCGAAGGAGGCTTGGAGTAAAAGACGTAGAAGTCAAACTTACCTGTCGGCTGGCCTAGCAGGCTGACTTCAGGGTCTCTTTGCTCGTCTCTTGCTTTGAGCACATGCTGGGATGTAGCTTTGTTTGGAAGAGGGAGTGTTTGCGCGAGAGGCGGTTGCCCCCAAGGCAGTGAGGATTTGGCCCTGGGCACTGCAGGAGCATACCGTCGTCGTCTTCTTGGAGCTGGTTTCGCCATCGATCTTTGACAGACGATGCGCAGCCTTGCTGAAGTGTGTTGTGGAGCAGTCAGTGCTGGTGGGAAGGAATCGAAGGTGATTGACGTCATATTTGACTCAACGATATCACCAGAGTCGATCTCGATCATCCCTTGCTTGGCGAGTGCCATGATCTTATCTTTGAAGACAAAGCACTTCTCGATGGGATGGCTGACCATCCGGTGGTACTTGCAGAAGAGCGGATTGTTGACTCGATGTGCTTGTTCTGGCCTTTTTGGTGGCGGAAGTTCGATCATCTTTTCTTGCATCAACTGATCAAACATGGAGGAAACTTCCGAGTCTGGGAAGGGATACTCCTTAGCTTCAAGCTCCTCGAGAGTCATCCTTGGTGGCCGTTGAAGCTGAGGAGGTGGTATGGCGGCTCCTTTGCCTTTGTCCAGCTTGCCACCGATCTTGAGTGGTTTGGAAGTCGAAGCGAGGTCGGTGACATTGACTTGCTTTGATGCCGCCGGTTCGTCCTCCTCTTCCACCTTTTGGAAGGCTATGGCCTTTGAGTCCCCGCGATTTGCTAAGCTGAGCTCCATGTCGTGAGCCCGAGTTGCTAGTTCTTCGAAGGACCGAGGCTTGATCCCTTTGAGGATGTAGAGCAAGCCCCAGTGCATGCCTTGGGTGCACAACTCGATAGCCGAGTCTTCAGACAAGCGATCTCGCGAGTTTAGCGCAAGGTTTCTCCAGCGATCGATGTAGTCGATCACCGGCTCATCCTTCCTTTGCTTGGTGGCTGTAAGCTCGGTCATGCTGACGATGCGCCGAGTGCTGTAGAAGCGGTTGAGGAACTCCCTCTCCATTTGATCCCAGCTGTCAATGGATCCTGGAGGAAGATCAACATACCAGTCAAAAGCATTACCTTTGAGGGTGCGAACGAACTGCTTCACCATCGCGTCGCCGTATGTGCCGGCGTTGTTGCAAGTTTCGACGAAGTGGGCAATGTGTTGCCTTGGATTTCCCTTCCCGTCGAAGTGTTGAAACTTTGGTGGCTGGAACCCGGTAGGGAAGCGCAGCTGTTGGATCCTTGTGGTGTAAGGCTTTGAATATGCCGCCGTAATCGGAGGTAGGCTGCTGCCGTGGGAACGCATCATGTCTGCCACCAGTGCTTGTATCTGCTGGGCATTCATCGTCGCTGCCACTGAAGGTTGCGCGGCTATCGAGACCGGCACGGGAGCCGAGGAAAGTGCAGGAGTAATTGCTAGTGTTGCCGGGCCAACTTCTGCCAGAGCAGGAGTTGGAGACGGGGCTAGAGCAGCTACTGGAGAAGCAGGAGGTTGACCGAATGTTGCGACATCCCTGGCACCCAGCTTCTGAAGCAAGGTGTTGATGTGACGATCCTTCTCTTCCATTAGTCGGGTGAGCTGAGCCATGTGTTCACCCATTTGCATGACTTGGAGCTGGAGAGCGGACGGAGGATGATGTCGCAGGACGTCTCGATGTTGCATGCCTGCACCCTCGCCATCGTCGTCGGAGACGTAGTTACGCTGACTTGTTTCTGCTTGATGACGGATGTTTGCCCCCGGCAAGGGAGGTGCAAAGTCCGCTGGAGAACCCGAACGGGTTCGGGGTTGGGGCTGGTCCTCCCCAAATTTCTGGACAGATGTTCCAGGATTGAGGCTCGTTTCTTCGTGCACCAAGGCCTCATTGGCGCCTTGGCGGGCATCTTCGACAGCAGTTTCTGGCGTGAAGAAGTCCGCGAGAGTTTGAGTACGCCGAGTGTAGACGCGTACTACCGGGGGAATGACATCCTCCGGGTTTTCTGGATCACCGTGTTGGAGTAGTGGAGACTCGGCGATAGGTGAGAGGCTTGTTGGAGCAAACGTATCGTCGTTCGTTCCGGCCATGGCGAACTTGAAGCAACTCCTTCAAACGTACGGATGAAAGGAGAGGAGGTCCCACCGGGCGTGCCAGAAATCTGTGGTCGCGGAAAAAGATTCGGGTCGTCTTTATTGCGGATCACACGAGATCACAAATTTTCTTTGATCAGGAGATTGTGGGAGAGATCCTCTGGAGGGTCCCTTTGATCCGCGTCTCCACGTGGTATTCGTGCGAGAGCTCTGAAGGGGTTGCCCAGGACAGAGGTCTTTACAGGGTGAGGGTTTTTGAGAGGCTAAAGAGTTTCTGCCGTTGATTTTGTCCCGTCCGTGCTTCGCGCTTTCTCGGCTAGGGAGGCCTTGGGCTTCGTTCCTCGGTCTTCGTGTCTTCCTCGGTCCTTGCTTGACCTCGACGTCCTTGATCGTCGGTTCGCGGCGTCGATCGTGTTTTTGGCGTCAGCTTTGGCTTTAGCTTTCGGCTTTGGCGTAGCTTTGGCGTGGCTCTGGCGTTTGCTTTGCTTTGGCGCTTGCGCTTGAACGTAGGCGGGTAGAGGCTTGCGATGCTTTAGTTCTTCCGGACTTCGCGTCGTATCGGCTAGAACGTGCGGTGCTTTGCTCGTGACCGTCGTAGTTGCTTGGCTTTGGCACGTGCGTTGCTTTAGCGCGGGCTTTACCGGGGCGTTTGCTTTGGCTTCTTGCGTCGGCTTTGACTTTAGCTTTGACTTGATCTTCTTCTCGAACGACTGGCGTTGCTTCTTCAAGGCTTCTTTCTTCTTCCGACTTCCTCGACGGTTGTGGCGTCGGTTTGGCTTTTCGGTGGGGGTAGCACCGATCTTCGTGCGACGGTTGTAGCGTCGACTTTTGTTGATGAAGACGGCGGGGGTAGCACCGGCTTCGGCACGACGGTTGTAGCGTCGGCTTTTGGTTGACGAAGGCGGCAGGGGTAGCACCAGCTTCAGGCTTTCTTCTCCCGGCTTTCTTCTACGTGCAAGGAGTTGATGCCTTTGTTGAAGACGACGGGTGTTGTCGGCTTCGATCTTCTTCTCCGGCCTTTGCTTATGGCGTCTTCGGAGCTGATGAAGATCGTTGGAGCAATCGGGTGATGACGGCTCCGGGTCTTCTTCTCCAAGCTTTCTTCTTCGTGCGAGGAGTCGAAGCTTTGATCTCCGAGTGCAAGGTCTTCACGTTGATGAGGACTTGAAGGGCCAAGGACTCCCGTAGGATATGCTTGCCGTGCCTCGTGAAGCCTTCGGTCTTCAAGCGTTGGAGCTTCTTCGTAGCGCTCTTTCGTCTTCAGCTTTTCGGACCTGGCGACGGTTGTGACGTTGACTTCTTCTCCGGGCGTGTTTGGCTTGATTGGAGTTGAAGGCTTCTTTTGGAGATGGCGGGTGTAGCACCGATCTCTTTGCGACGGTTGTAGCGTCGGCTTTTGTTGATGAAGACGGCGGTGGTAGCACCGATCTCCGTGCGACGGTTGTAGCGTCGGCTTTGTTGGTGAAGACGGCGGGGGTAGCACCGGCTTCGGCACGACGGTTGTAGCGTCGGCTTTTGGTTGACGAAGGCGGCAGGGGTAGCACCGGCTTCAGGCTTTCTCCTCCCGGCTTTCTTCTACGTGCAAGGAGTTGATGCCTTTGTTGAAGACGACGGGTGTTGTCGGCTTCGATCTTCTTCTCCGGCCTTTGCTTATGGCGTCTTCGGAGCTGATGAAGATCGTTGGAGCAATCGGGTGATGACGGCTCCGGGTCTTCTTCTCCACGCTTTCTTCTTCGTGCGAGGAGTCGAAGCTTTGACCTTCGAGTGCAAGGTCTTCACGTTGATGAGGACTTGAAGGGCCAAGGACTCCCGTAGGATATGCTTGCCGTGCCTCGTGAAGCCTTCGGTCTTCAAGCGTTGGAGCTCGTCTTTGCAGAGCCTTTTCCTCTTCAGCTTTCGACCCTTGATGCCTTCCCCGACCCCTTCTATTTATAGGCAAAGGGGGGTGGTTGGGGGAGATATGGCTGAAATCTTTTTTGTTTCCTCCAATATCTCCCCCCATAACCATCAAGATATTGTTCCCTTATTTGGGGAAACAAACCCGATCCCCTCCTTTTTAGTTGGGGTGGTTATGGGCTAGATGTGACTCGATCTTCAAAGATCGAGTTGTTATTTTTGTTGCACTTTTGGATCGGATGGCGACACAACGTCATCTTGTCCGTTGGATCGAAGGATCGTCCATGCCACCTCCCCCCGCATCGAGGCGGTTTTGATTTCTTTTTTCCTTTTCTTTTATTTTTCTTTTCTTTTTCTTTTCTTTTTCTTTTTTTCTTTTTTTCCCTTTCTTTTAGGGCCGGCCCCACCTCTCCATGAGGAGGGGGGCACGGTTTTCTAGAAGGGGGGGCCGGTGGGCCCCCCTCTTTGTGTTCGGGTAGCGGGTCCGGTGGGACCCGTTCGCTTTGAGCCAGGCCCTTTTTTATGAACGGGCCATTGTGCGCGAACTGAGTTCGCATGCGGGCCGTTGTGTGCGGGCCGAGTTTCGCATGCGGGCCGTTGTGTGTGGGCCGAGTTCGCATGCGGGCCGTTGTGTGCGGGCCAGGTTTCGCATGCGGGCCGTTGTGTGTGGGCCAGGTTTCGCATGCGGGCCGTTGTGTGTGGGCCGGGTTTCGCATGCGGGTCGGGTTCAACCCGTGGGCTAATTTCGGTGCCCACAATTATAAATATTAAAAATTTAAAAATTAAATATAAAATAATTTGCTGGATTCCTTATACTATGTAATGGGTGTAGGTACCTCTCGGTTTGAACCTCCACTTAGTAAAAATTATATCAGTCTGTAGTACTTTGGTGGACTATGCCTTGAACCAAGACCATGGTTCAGACTTTTATAAGATTCGCACATAGTATAGCTAATTTAGGGTTCTAGACGGGTTGCGCTATTTAGGCCATGCGCAAGTATCTTTCATGTGTTTTTTAGAGTATCGCCCAATACTCATTGTTGTGGCCACACAACTACACATATAGGTGAGTCCTTATAAGGGTGCGAGCAAGGTAGCACCCTGTATCATGGATCTTGGACTTATTAAGAGTAAAAACTCATCCTAATCCCTTGCTTTTATGAGCATTGGCGCCCTAGGGATGGGAGGAGAGATCAGTGCTCCTCATAGTCACCTATACGGTTTGTTTCTACCCATTGAACTTCCGTAAGGTTGGGTTGCTACCGTGGTGATCTTTCTTATGGGCTTAAACCCATCCCCCTCGACGCTTCTAGAACTACTGTTCTAGATAAGCCTTTACTTAATTGATCGGCCAAATTCTTTTCCGATCTTACAAAACTTAAGGCAATCATATGATTTTTTATTTTATATCTTAATGACTTATGTCGTACTTTTAAATGACGATTCATCTTTACGTCTGCATTTTCTTGTTTGCATTTGTCTATAGCAGATCTACAATCACAATGTATAGAAATAGCTGACAAGGGTTTGTCTACTAGAGGTATATCTATTAGTAAATCCCTAAGCCACTCAGCTTCAGTACAGGCAGTATCGAGAGCAATCATTTCAGACTTCATAGTACTTCTAGCTATTACAGTCTGCTTTGATGATTTCCAAGATACTGCTGCTCCTCCTAGGAGGAATACATACCCTGTAGTTGACTTCACATCTAGTGAGTCACTAATCCAATTGGCATCGCTATAACCCTCTAGAACAGCTGGATAGCCACTAAATCGTAGTCCATAGGATATTGTACCCATAAGATATCTAAGGATCCTCTCTAAAGCATTCCAATGTTCAGTACTTGGATTATTAGTGTATCTGCTAAGTCTATTTACCGCATGTGCTATATCAGGCCTTGTATAATTGGTTAGGAATCCTAGAGATCCTATAATTTATGCATATTCCTTTTGTAGTGCAGGGAATCCTTGATTTTTCTTTAGGTGTATGCTAGCATCGTATGGTGTCGATATAGGACTACAATCAAAGTAATAAAACTTTCTCAAAATTTTCTCTATGTAGTGTTCTTGTGACAAGATTAATCCTTCGGGTTTTCTAATAATCTTGGTGTTAAGAATAATATCCGCTTGTCCTAAATCCTTCATATCAAAATTTTGAGATAAGAATGATTTAACCTCATTTATAATTTGCATACTCGTGTCAAAAATCAATATATCATCAACATATAGACATAGGATAACCTTTTCATTTTCTTTTACTTTATAGTATACGCATTCATCCGTTTTATTTATCTCAAATCCAAAAGAGAGAATAGTTCTATCAAATTTTTCATGCCACTTTTTAGGAGCTTGCTTAAGTCCATACAGTGATCTGATTAATTTACAGACCTTCTTCTCTTGACCTAAGGTTATAAATCCATCAGGTTGATCCATATAAATCTCCTCATCTAGATCTCCGTACAAGAAGGCTGTTTTAACATCCATTTGGTGAATGAACAACTTATGAATTGAAGCTAGGTCTAGTAGGACTCTAATGGTTGTTATTCTCGCTACTGGAGCATATACATCAAAATAGTCCACTCCATGCTTTTGGTTGAACCCCTTAGCTACTAACCTAGCCTTAAATTTATCTATAGTGCCATCTGGTCCAAGTTTCTTCTTAAATACCCACTTACATCCTATGGGTTTACAACCTGGAGGGAGATCAGTCAGTTCTCAGGTATGGTTCTGCATAATTGACTGAATCTCATTGTCAATGGCCTCCTTCCAATACGGGGAGTCATAGGACTTTATGGCATCCTCATAGGTTGTAGGAGTGTCTTCTATTAATAGAGCATAAAAGTCATCAAAGGTCTTTTCTACCCTTTGTCTTTTACTTCTTCTAGGCTCAATTGATGACTCTTCTTCTATTTGTCTTATGGGACTAAAACCTATGTCTGGATTGGAACTAGAACCTATCTCTGTAACATCGGTTCTATCCGGATTTCTAACTCTAGTATTAAAGGGAAATATACTTTCAAAGTATGTCGCATCTCTGGCTTCCATGATGGTGTTGTTTGAGATTTCTTCTATCTCAGAGTTAAAGACTAGAAATCGATTAGCATTGCTATCTAATGCATAACCAATGAATACAACATCTACTATTTTGGGTCCTATCTTCTTTCTCTTATTGTCAGGAATTCTAACTTTTGCTAAACACCCTCACACTTTGAGATAGTTCAAAGTGGGCTTCCTATTCTTCCACAGCTCATAGGGGGTAAGGTTGTTGTTTTTAGAGGGAATACACGATTAAGAATGAAATTGGCTGCTAATAGGGCTTCACCCCACAAGTTCTCAGGTGCTCCTGAGCTAATTAACATGGCATTGACCATATCCATAAGGGTTCTATTCTTTCTTTCGGCTACTCCATTTGATTGAGGGGTATATGGAGCAGTCACCTCATGAATTATTCCAGATATTTCACAGAATATAGATAATTCATTTGAGGTATATTCTCCACCTCGGTCGGATCTAAGAATTTTTAAGGGTCGGATCTAAGAATTTTTAAGGTCTTATCTTTCTGGTTTTCAGCCTCAGCTTTGTAGACCTTAAATTTGTTTAATACCTCATCTTTCGTTTTTATGAGGTAAATATAACAATACTTAGATAGATCATCAATAAAAGTAACGAAGTATCTGTTACCTCCTCTCGAGATTCTTCCTGAGTCACATACATCGCTATGGACTAATTCGAGGAGATCAGAGTCTCTATCTATTGTTCTGAAAGGCTTCTTGGCTTGTTTGGCTTCTACACAGATTTTACATCTGTCGTGATGTTGGGTATCTACCTTAGGTATCAGGTTTAGGTTCAGGTGTTAGGTATAATATAAAACTATATTTATTTATATCACTTGGCATTAAAACAATTGATCAAGTGTCTAGGGGAGTCCACCAAGGTCTATTTTTTGGTTCAGGTCAAGAATTATATGCCAACTACCTCCAAGGGATTGGTAAAGAGCACACGGCCCTGGCCTCGCTCGCCACAAACGCACGCCTGGCCGGTCTGGGTCCATGTTTGGGTTCGTGGTCCATGTGGCTACGGACGGACTTCGGACTTCGGGTTGTATTTTGGGCCTAGCCTGTTCTGTTGTTTTATTTTAATTCGTTTGACCGTTCTGTCTGTTAGATGACTGAGTCCCGATGCACTGCACACTGCACAGCCTGTCTGTCTGCAACCTGGAAGTTCTCCCTGTACGTTAGAGATCCCCCAATACAACGAGCAAGTGACGATCAAGATTCAATAGCTAAGAGCCAAGACTCCTAAGACTGTGATGAGGTGATGTGACGTGAGGTGTCCAAGACCACCGAGTTAGTCCCACATGGCCTGAAGAAAAAGAGATCCTGAGCTACTTATATAATTTTCCCTTCAAAATATAGAAGACACGTTTTAAAACCTTGCGCCGCTACGGATTTCGTAAGAACTCCATAGTTAAGTGTGCTCGGGCGAGTGTAGTACTAGGATGGGTGACCTTCTGGGAAGTCCTCATGTGGGCACGTGCAGAGCGGACAATATCTTGTGTGTTTGGGGCGGATGTTATAAAATGGTTGTAGACACACGAATTTCGTCGAACCCGGACCCGACTTACGTATGCCGACGCGGATGCAAACCCGACTTACGTATGCCAACGCGGATGCAAACCCGACATGCGGGCCCGACTCACACGCACCGGTGCGGAACCGAACCCGACTCACACCTAGCAAAGGAGGACCCGGACCTCACGCTTAAAGGGGGGGCCGGCCCCTACTAGGGTCCGAACCCCATGGGGGCCGGCCCTACTAGGACCCGAACCCCATGGAGGGGCCGGTCGGCCCTGCAAGGAAGGAAAAGAAAAGGAAAGAAAAGAAAAGAAAGAAAAGAAAAGGAAAGAAAAGAAAGGAAAGAAAAGAAAAGGAAAGAAAAGGAAGAAAATGAAATAAGTACCGCCATGCGCGGGGGGAGGTTGTGTATGACGTCTGCATACACGCGGATCTGCGCCGATCCCTCGATCCGACGCACAAGAAGAAGCGCCCGATCGCCATCGATTTCGTGTGCGAAATCCGGCCATAATTGCCTCGCCAGAAAAGGAAAACAAATAAGTGTTATTCCCCTCATCAATGGATGAATAAATCCCGGGCAATTATGAGAGAGATACAAAAGGGTTTAAAATTAAAAGTTCCCATATCTCTCTCCCCTCCCCTTTGCCTATAAATAGAGGGGGTGGGGGAAGATTCAAGGGGTCGATGGTTGAAGACTGAAGACGAAGCGCGGGAGCTCTGCAGAAGAGGAGACGCTTCTTCATCGACCCAAGGCTTCACGAGGCACGGTCAAGCCTGTCCCGTCGGGATCGGCTTACCGAAAGCTCTCATCAACGTGAAGACCCTTGCACACGAAGATCAAGACTTCGACTCCGTGCACGAAGAAGAAAGCTCGGAGAAGAAGACCCTTCGACTTCGAAGACGCCAGAAGCAAAGGCCGGAGAAGAAGCTCGGAGAGGCACTACCCCGTCGGCTCCAACAAATCCTCGATCCCGATCAAGCTCCAAAGCCCGGAGGAGAGAAACGAAGCGTCATCACCCCGTCGTCTTCATCAAACGCCTGCGCCATCCACGAAGAAGAAAGCCTGGAGCAGACCGTCTGAAGCGTCGTTACCCCCGCCGTCTTCACCAACAAAAGCCGACGCTACAACCGTTGCACGGAGGCCGTCGCTACCCCCGCCGTCTTCACCAACAAAAGCCGACGCTACAACCGTCGCACGGATACCGGTGCTACCCCCACCATCTTCGAAAGCATCCTTCGACTCCGATCACGCCAAGGAAGCCCGGAGAAGAAGAGAAGTCCAGCCGACCCACAAACCATCGAAGCACCGAAGAAGTAGCCCACATCGTTCGAAGAAGAAGATCGAGTTGACGCTAAAGCTAAAGCCTTCGCAAGAAGCCAAAGCAAAGCCCCAGTAAAGCCCGCGCCAAAGCAACGCAAGTGCCAAAGCCAAGCGACTACGCCGGCCACGAGCAAAAGCACCGCACGTTCTAGCCGATACGACGCGAAGTCCGGAAGAACGAAAGCATCGCAAGTCTCTCCCGGCTACGTCCAAGTGCAAGCGCCAAAGCAAAGCAAAAGCCAGAGCCATGCCGGAGCCAAGCCAAAGCCGAAAAGCCGAAGCCGAAGCCAACGCCAAAAGCACGATCGACGCCGCGAACCGACGATCAAGGACGCCGAGGTTGAGCAAGGAACGAGGAAGACGCGAAGACCGAGGAACGAAGCCGAAAACCCCTAGCCGAAAAAGCGCGAAGCACGGAAGGGACAAAGCAACGGTGGACATTCCTTAGCCTCTCCAAAACCCTCGCCCTGTAAAGACCCCTGTCTTGGGCAGCTCCTTCAGAGCTCTCGCACGAACACCACGTGGAGACGCGGATCAAAGGGATCCCCCAGAAGATCTTTCCCACAAATCCCCTGATTAAAACTTGCCGCAACCCGGACTCGCTACACCCAAGCCACCCGGGTCCCGGCCACACTTGTAATCTGATTTTGTGCAATAAAGACGACCCGTACCTTTTCTGCGCATACAGATTTCTGGCACGCCCGGTGGGACCTCTTCTCCTTTCATCCGTACGGTTGAAGAAGCTGCTTGAAGTTCACGATGGCCGGAACAAACAACGATGCGTTTGCTCCAAGCCTCTCACCAATCGCCGAGTCCCCTCTACTCCGACACGGTGATCCAGTAAATCCGGAGGGTGATGCTCCTCCAATGGTGCGCGTCTACACTCGGCGTACTCGGACTCTTGCGGATGTCTTCGTGCCAGAAGCTACTACCGAAGATGCTCGCCAAAGCGCCGATGAGGCCCTGGTGCATGAAGAAACGAGCCTCGATCCTGGAGTCCATGTCCAGAAGTTTGGGGAGGACCAGCCCCAGCCCCGAGCCAGTTCGGGTTCTCCAGCGAACGTTGCACCTCCTCTGCAGGGGGCAAACATCAATCATCAGTCAGAAGCAAGTCGGCGTAACTACGTCTCCGATGATGACGGCGAGGATGCGAACATGCAACACCGGGACGTTCTCCGTCACCATCCTCCGTCCGCTCTTCAGCTCCAAGTCATGCAGATGAGCGAGCATATGGCGCAAATTACTCGACTGATGGAGGAGAAGGATTGTCACATCAACACTCTGCTCCAGAAGCTAAGCGCAAAGGATGCTGCAGCAGTCGGTCAACCCGTCGCTTCTCCAGTAGCCGCTCCAGTTCCGTCTTCAACTCCCGCTCCTGCAGAGGTTGTTCCGACGATTCAAGCAGTTACTCCAGCGCTCTCCTCGGCTCCCGTCCCAGTGGAAGTCGTCTTCCCAGCGCCAGCCTCGGTGGCCACACAACCTCCGGCAACAGCAACGATGAATGCTCAGCAAGTCCAAGCGTTGATAGCCGACATGATGCGTTCCCACGGCAGTGGTCTTCCTCCGATCACGGCGGCATACTCGAAGCCCTACACTGCGAGGATCCAGCAGCTACGCTTCCCAGTCGGATTCCAGCCACCAAAGTTTCAGCACTTTGACGGAAAGGAAAATCCAAGACAGCATGTCGCCCACTTCATCGAGACCTGCAATAATGCCGGCACATATGGCGACGAGATGGTGAAGCAATTCGTTCGCACCCTCAAAGGCAACGCGTTCGACTGGTACGTTGATCTTCCTCCAGGGACCATCGATAGCTGGGATCAGATGGAGAGGGAGTTCCTCAATCGCTTCTACAGCACCAGACGAACCGTCAGCATGACCGAGCTTACTGCAGTCAAGCAAAGGAAGGACGAGCCGGTGATCGACTACATCGACAGATGGAGGAACCTCGCGCTGAATTCACGAGACCGCTTGTCTGAAGACTCGGCCATCGAGATGTGCACCCAAGGCATGCACTGGGGCCTGCTCTACATTCTCAAAGGTATCAAGCCTCGGTCTTTCGAAGAACTCGCGACTCGGGCTCACGACATGGAACTCAGCCTAGCAAGCCGCGGGGACTCGAAGAACAAAGACTTCTTGAAGGTGGAGAAGAAGGACAAGTCACCGGCACCGAAACCGAAACAAGTCAATGTTGCTGACGTCGCTTCAACCTCCAAACCGCTCAAGATCGGTGGCAAGCCGGATCAGAAGAAGGGAGTCGCCATACCACCGCCTCCGCCGCCAAGACAAAGGATGACTCTCGAGGAGTTCGAAGCCAAGGAGTACCCCTTCCCAGACTCGGAAGTCTCCTCTATGTTTGACCAACTGCTACAAGAGAAGATGATAGAGCTCCCTCCTTTGAAGAGGCCCGAGCAGATGTATCGCGTCGACAATCCTCTCTTCTGCAAATATCACCGAGTAGTAAGTCATCCCATCGAAAGATGCTTCGTCTTCAAGGAGAAAATAATGACGCTCGCAAAGCAAGGGAAGATAGAGATCGACTCCGGAGACGTTGCTACGTCCAACATGACGTCCATCACCTTCGGCTCCTTCTCGCCAGTACTCGTTGCTGCTCGGCGAAGCATGCCCAAATTGCGCATCAACCGTCAAGCGCCAACCGCTAAGTCAACTTCCCAGCCGAAAGTCTCGAAGCAACGTCAACGCACTCCTGCGCTCACCAAGGAGGAAACGCCGTTGGCCTGGGAGCAACCATCGCTCACGCCAGCACCTCTTCCAAGCAATGCTGCATCCCAACGAGCGCTCCAAAGGAGATACGAGCAAGGAGATCCAAAAGTCGGTCTGCTGGGCCAGCCTTCGGAGAAGTTCGACTATTACGTCCTCTACTCAAGGCCTCTGTCCGTCTCAATCGACGAAATCAAGCCCACCGGCTGGGGATCGGAAGATGAGCTAGTGGAGCCTCAAGAAGAGCAAGTCCCTTCCAGTCAAGCTATGTCCCAACGCGCTCTTCGGGAAAGATACGAGCAAGGAGATCCGGAAGTCGGTCTGCTAGGCCAGCCTTCGGGGAAGTTCGACTATTACGTCCTCTACTCAAGGCCTCCGTCCGTTTCAATCGACGAAATCAAGCCCACCGGCTGGGGATCGGAAGACGAGCCAGTGGAGCCTCAAGAAGAGCAAGTCCCTTCCAGTCAAGCTATGTCCCAACGCGCTCTTCGGGAAAGATACGAGCAAGGAGATCCGGAAGTCGGTCTGCTAGGCCAGCCTTCGGGGAAGTTCGATTATTACGTCCTCTACTCAAGGCCTCCGTCCGTTTCAATCGACGAAATCAAGCCCACCGGCTGGGGATCGGAAGACGAGCCAGTGGAGCCTCAAGAAGAGCAAGTCCCTTCCAGTCAAGCTATGTCCCAACGCGCTCTTCGGGAAAGATACGAGCAAGGAGATCCGGAAGTCGGTCTGCTAGGCCAGCCTTCGGGGAAGTTCGACTATTACGTCCTCTACTCAAGGCCTCTGTCCGTCTCAATCGACGAAATCAAGCCCACCGGCTGGGGATCGGAAGACGAGCCAGTAGAGCCTCCAGAAGAACGAGTGCCTTCGAGGGAACCAGTTGCTGCTACCGACCATCATCCTAGCGGAGGGGAATCCACCGACGAAGAAGCATGGGTCATGCTACCACGGCGACGAAAGCCATGGCAAGAAAAGAAGCTCAAGCAAGACCGTGTGATGAGGAGGTCCACCAAGCGAAAGACCTACAAGAAGAAAGGCAAGACTCCAGGGAGGAAGGCATTCAAAGTGCCGCCAGCAAGTCAAGACGATCTCCTTCAGCAGAGCCTTCCAGAGCCGACAACCTTGCAAGAGTTCTTCCCGGATCACTTCCTCCCAGTTGACCAACACATCAGAATGTCTTGTTGCATGGTCGAAGTGCATGAGGCGTCGGAAGGAAAGAACGAAAGCGAAACTTCTGAAGAAGACGACTCCACCGATGAGGGAGACGATTCCGACAAAGGGGCCACCGCCTCTCACGATGAAGCAATCCTGCACATGCCTCTGTAGAAGCTTTGCATCTCCCGAAAAAGGCTCGCCTGGCGATGGCTGCGGCCTTAGCCGATCCAGATAGCTACAAAAGGGAGAGGAAGAACGGCCAGAAGGGCAAAGCTGTGGCCTCGTGTGATGCGACGATAACCTTTTTGGATGAGGACCTGCAACTCGGGACGCGATTGCACAACCGGTCTCTTTACGTTTCGGGATACATCAAGGAGAAGCCAGTGAACCGAATCCTGTTGGACTGTGGCTCCGCCGTCAACATCATGCCTATCCAGACAATGCGGCAACTCGGCATCGCCAACGACCAGTTCTCGCCCAGTCAATTGGTCATCCAAGGGTTCAACCAGGGCGGACAGTCCACTATTGGAATCATCCGTCTGAAGCTGTCAATCGACCCGCTAGATACAACGGTCCTCTTCCACATCATCGATTGCCAGACATCATATTGTCTCCTGTTAGGAAGACCATGGCTGCACGAGAATGGCATCGTGGTATCCACCTGGCACCAGTGCCTCAAGTACTACGAAGAAGGCGTGGAGAGGTGCATAGTTGCGGACGACAAGCCATTCAACGAAGCCGAGGTACATTTGGCCGACGCTAAGTTCTACCAAGCAAAGGGCCTAGTCGCGGAAGTTCTTCCAGCTAAAGCCCCTCGAGCCCAGAAGATTGAAGAAGTGAAGCAGGATAAGACTCCTCTTCCCGCAAATCCGATGCCACCTTCTGACGAGGCAAGACTCAAGGTCCAAGGAACACCGAAACCTGGGCAAAGGATGCGCATCGGCCCCGAGTCAAGAGCCCTGCAACATACCCCGTTGCCAGTCCAAACGGCGCCTGTCCTGCGTCTCGCGCCTCAGTGGCTCCGTAAATCTGAGCGATCGCCTTCTACTCCGACAAGGAAGCTGGCCCCGTCGTTATCACAGGCCAATGTCGTCACCCTTCAAGAAATGACGTTGCCATTACCCAGTCTGACGCAAGCTCCGAACCCGAGCGGGCCTACCGAATTGGTCGACCCCAATCAGCTTGCATTCAAGCCGAAAGGAAGTTGGGGGCAAAATACTGCTAAGTTGCTGTTCAAAGCCGGTTACGACAGAGAAAGCGCCATGGGCACACTTCCACCAGCAGCGACTCCACATGGGATGACGAGAACTCAAGCTCGGCTATTTCAAAGCGGAGAACAAATTCTCCCGAACCGCCGAGGCATCGGCTCCGGCCAAGCTCCGTTGGTCATCAGAACCACGGCGAAGAAGACCTTCACCTCCAACTACATCGGGGCGAAGATGGTAGACGAAGCAGCTGAAGGATCGACAATTTCCGATGCACGCTCTTCCTACGCAAGCCGTCCCGACAGCTAAAGAAGACGGCGAAGAGCTCGATGCCAAGCCTTGCTCCAGAAGCAAATAAGAGGTGGTAGAAACCAGTCGAATCTAAAGCGTACATCCGTGTTCGAAAGGCTCAGGCCAGTTAAGCACTCAAAGAAGAAGTCAGTGCTCGATCGACTGGGAATGCCAATCGAGGACTTCGTCTCAACACCCACCCACCCACCCACCCACCCATGGTGGCCGTCAATCATATCTCCATTACGGATCCCGACAACGGTGATACTTCTACTTCGGACGACGAGTTGCCCGACGCCCCGCCAGTCCTCGAAGAAGGGGGGTAGTCCACCGTTGATGACTTGAAGGAAATCAACTTGGGCACAGAGATGGAACCTCGGCCTACATTCGTCAGCACACTCTTGACCCCTGAGGAAGAAGCCGCATACATCAAACTGCTTAAAGAATACAGAGACGTCTTCGCATGGTCCTACAAGGAGATGCCAGGCCTCGATCCCAAAATCGCAGTGCACCAGCTCAGCGTCAAACACGGAGCCAGCGCTATCAAGCAAGGACAAAGACGCTACCGGCCAGAACTAGTACCCCAAATAGAAGGCGAAATCAACAAGTTGATCGAAGCCGGCTTCATTCGAGAGGTCAAGTACCCGACATGGATCTCTAGTGTCGTCCCAGTCAAAAAGAAGAACGGCCAAATCCGAGTGTGCGTGGACTTCATAGACTTGAACAACGCATGTCCAAAGGACGACTTCCCCTTGCCAATCACAGAGCTAATGGTCGACGCGACGACAGGTCACGAGGTGCTCACTTTCATGGACGGATCATCGGGCTACAATCAGATTCGGATGGCACCCAAGGACGAGGAGCTCACGGCATTCCGCACACCGAAAGGAATCTACTGCTATAAGGTAATGCCGTTCGGCTTAAAGAAT
This sequence comes from Chamaelirium japonicum, assembly GCA_947650365.1. Classification (NCBI taxonomy): domain Eukaryota; kingdom Viridiplantae; phylum Streptophyta; class Magnoliopsida; order Liliales; family Melanthiaceae; genus Chamaelirium; species Chamaelirium japonicum. The sequence continues at coordinate 83,790,281 of OX393552.1, read as the reverse complement.
GCGGGGGCCACCTACCAGCGAGCTATGCAGAAAATCTTCGACGACATGCTTCATCAAAACGTGGAGTGTTATGTCGACGACCTCGTGGTGAAATCCAAGAAGAAGTCGGCACATCTACAAGATCTCGAGCTAATCTTCAAACGGCTTCGAAGGTACCAACTCCGCTTGCGCGTTCGGAGTCTCCTCAGGCAAGTTCCTCGGCTTCGTCGTCCGACATCGTGGCATTGAGATAGATCAATCCAAGATTGATGCTATCGTCAATATGCCCGCACCAAAGACAGTGCGAGACCTCAGAGGCCTCCAAGGGCACTTGGCCTATATCCGAAGATTCATCGCCAACCTGGCCGGAAAGTGCCACCCTTTTAGTCGCCTCATGAAGAAAGGAGCATCGTTCAAATGGGATGAAGCTTGCCAAGAGGCACTCCAAAACATCAAAGCATATCTACTGAAGCCGCCAGTCCTATCAGCACCGGTTCAAGGGAGGCCGCTCATCCTCTACATTACTGCCCAGGAGCAGTCCTTGGGGGCACTCCTGGCTCAGAACAATGAACTTGGTATGGAGACAGCTTGCTACTACCTCAGTCGCACTCTCGTCGGCGCAGAGCTGAATTACTCCCCAATCGAGAAGGTCTGCTTAGCGCTTATCTTCGCTACAAAAAAGCTGCGACACTACATGCTCGCTCACACCATCAGACTCGTCTCAAAGGCCGACCCCCTCAAGTACATCATGTCGAGACCAGTGCTTTCCGGACGTCTGGCCAAGTGGGCCCTGTTGCTACTTGAATTCGACATCACCTTCGTGCCACAAAAAGCGGTTAAAGGGCAGGCCCTCGCGGACTTCCTCGCGGAATACCCTCTCCCGGCGGAATGGGAGTTATCAGAAGATCTTCCAGATGAAGAAGTGTTCTCCGTCGACGTCGCCCCAACATGGAAAATGTTTTTCGACGGCGCAGCAAGGCAAGACATAGCGGGAGCCGGAGTCATCTTCGTCATTCCGGACAACGAAATACTCCCCTTCTCATTCTTGCTATCGGAATCATGTTCCAACAACGTGGCAGAATATCAAGCCCTACTCATCGGCCTCGAGCTGGCCGACGAAATGAAGCTTCGAGGACTAGAGATTTTTGGAGACTCCAAACTCGTGATCCAGCAAGTCCTGGGGGCATACGAAGTCAACAAAGAAGACCTGGTACCGTTGCATGCGCGGGCTGTGGAGCTCCTCGGTAAACTTAAGGCTGCTTCCATTCAGCACGTCTCCAGGAACCTCAACCAGCAAGCTGACGCACTCGCAAATCTGGCGGCTACACTCCCGTTTCCAGATGAACGTTCGCTCGTCGTCCCCGTCTGCAGGAGATTCGTGATCACCGAAGCAAGGTTCGAAATTTCCATTTCGGTCAATATTTCGACCTCCTGGAAAATGGAAATATTTCGTGGAAATATTTCGACAGTGTGGAAATATTGTGATTTGATGGAAATGGTGGAAATATTGATTTTTTAATGGAATTTTTGAATGAAACTCTGGATAGTCATAAACTAAGTATAGATACACGTTTTAGAACACTCAGATAATATTTATACCCTATCTACGGGTGTAGAGCATCACAAAGCATGTATTTAGTATTTGAGTCTGTGAGTCTTGTGCAGTCTTGTTTGGTCCTGTTTTGATCTATGTTTTTAAAATGCTTTTTAATCGTTTTTGTGGAGAAAAATATTTCCAAAATAAAGATTAGTTGATTGTTAAATTAATGCTTCAAACGATTTTGAAAATGAACTTAAAACAAGAAAGTTGTGCAAGTTTGAAATCGTGCAAAAATTATGCTGAAATGCAAAACACTGTTTTTTTACTAAGTCTGAAAAAATGAGTTTTTATAAAGAAAAGTTTTTATACATTCAAAATTTTCTTTGACGGACCATGGTTTTCTAGATGTACTTGTAGTTCTACATCTTGTGGAATTTTTTGAGCTAAAAATGAGTTGATTTAACCACTTTTCTCAACATACAAATTTTATGAAAAACCGAAAAAACTGTTTTCTCCTACTAAAACTGAAAACCTACTTTTTGATTCACTTGGTTTTTGATTTTTTTGATATTTTTATTGAATTTAAATGGGGGGGTATTTGCTTATTTACATATAATAACTTAAAGTAAATGGAGAAAATAAAAATTAAGTAAGACGACATTTACTTAAATGTTATTATATGTAAATAAGCTGCTGAAACCGAAACCCCCAGTCCCCTTTCATAACCAGTCAGTCCCAACATTTCGGTGTTAAAATCCCGAAATTTCCCGAAATGTCTCGAAATATCCACGAAATATCGCGATATTTCGTGGCAACAAATATATCGCACGAAATATCGCGATATATCGCGATATTATCGTGATTCCTATTTCGTTCGATATCACAATACAAATTTCGTGCCGAGGTTTGAGAAAACCGAAATATTTCGCGATATTTCGCGAAATATGTCGAGATTTAGTACCTTGAACCGAAGAAGAAGGTCCGCCCGAAGTACCAGTCCAAACCAATGCGGTGCATGTCCTCGAGATTAAAGAACAAGACTGGAGGCAACCGTTTGTGGAGTATCTCGTTCATGGTAAACTCCCCGAAGATCCGAAGCGCAAAGGTGACATCCGTCGACGATCTCTAAGGTTCTACCACTTCAACGGCGAGCTGTACCGACGAAGCTACGATGGCACACTCCTGAGGTGCCTCGCGAAAGAAGAAGCAGAAGCCGCACTGGAAGAAGTACACGCGGGAATCTGCGGATCGCACCAGTCCGGTCCGAAACTTCACTTCCGCGTCAGGAGGACGGGATACTACTGGCCTACCATGATCAAGGACAGCTTGGAGTACGCGAGGAGATGTCAAGCTTGCCAGATGCACGGGGACTACATCCGTCAACCTCCGGAGCCTTTGCACCCGACAATCGCTTCTTGGCCCTTCGACGGGTGGGGACTCGATATCGTCGGTCCCCTGCCCAAGTCATCCAAGCAACATCTCTACATTTTGGCAGCAACGGACTACTTCTCCAAATGGGCTGAAGCAACGCCTCTGCGGGAAGTTACAAAGCACTCCGTCATCAGCTTTATCCAGAATGACATCATCTTCCGCTATGGAGTCCCCCGCTACATCGTAACAGATAACGGGAAGCAGTTCAAGAATGCTGCCGTCAGCCAGTTCTGCGCATTGTACAACATTAAACAGAATTGTTCGACGATGTACAACGCTCCGGCCAACGGTCTGGCATAAGCCTTCAACAAGACTCTGTGCAAGCTGCTGGAGAAAACCGTCTCGAAGACAAAGAAAGATTGGCACGAACGCATGGGCGAAGCACTATGGGCTTACCGGACGTCCTTCCGCACGCCGACGCAAGCAACACCGTACTCCCTCGTCTATGGTGTGGAAGCCGTTCTTCCGCTCGAGCTCCAGATCCCGTCACTCAGGATAGCAATCCAGGAAGGCCTCACCGGCGACGACAACGCCCAGCTCCGCCTAGCGGAATTGGAAGCATTGGACGAGAGACGCCTCGAAGCTCAACAGCGTCTGGAGTGTTATCAGGCAAGGCTCTCTCGCGCCTTCAACAAGAAGATTCGTCCTCGACCATTCCAGATAGGGGAACTGGTGCTGGCGGTCAAACGCCCCATCATTCTCTCGCATCGAGGAGGGAAGAAATTTGATGCCAAGTGGGATGGCCCGCATTCCGTCAAGGAAGTCTACTCCAACGGCGCCTATCTCCTCACCACGCCAGAAGGGCTGACACTCGGCCCTATCAATGGCAAGTACCTCAAAAGGTACTATGCCTAAAGCAAGGCCACACCCCTTGCGCAAAAAAAAAAAAAAAAAAAAATGAACTACGTGCGACTTGATCCCCCTTAGGGGGTACGTAGGTAGCCTGAGAAGTTACTTCAGGTTCAGTCCGACCAAAAGAAAAAGCCAACAATGGTCCATGCAAAAGATGTGGCAAAACGAGGCGATATTATTATATAATAAAGAAAAGGCGATACATGGCATAAGTCCCGAAAAGAAAGTTACAATGAAACAAGGAACAACTAGAAGAAGGTGTCCATAGCTCGAAGACGGCGTAGTAACTCCTCTCTAGTCGCCTCCACTCGTTGAAGTTCCACGGGGCGAGTGGCCAGAAGCTCACGACGGGTCGCCAAGTCCGACTGCTGCTTCGAGCAACTCGCCTTCAAAGCACTCTCCGCGGCCTCGGCTCGCTCCAGACGAGACTCCGCCTTTCGAAGCGAGGCGCGCACATAATCTATCTTCCTCTGAGCCTTCGACAGGCTGGAAGTCGCCTCCGCAAGTTGGAGCTCTGACTGACTTAGACTCGCCTCAGCAGCCTCCAACTCAGAAAGGGAGCTCCCCTCTAGCAAAGCTCGCCGGGATCGATAAACCTCGCCATCGGTCACCAGCAAGGTCATCTGAGCGACGAAAGAAGAGCTGTCGACTTTGAACTCCTCCAGGCTCGCGCAAAACTCCGCACCGTCCGTCGACCACCAGTCCTGGAGAGCGCCAAAGCCAGCATTTTGGAAAGGCTCCAACGTCGACTTGATATACTGCCGGCAGCTCGCAAGAAGGAACTCTGAGACTCTGCTCCTCGGCCTTAAGTCCGGGCGAGGTGCCTCGGAGTAGGTAGGCAAGACCTTCCCTCCCACTGCAGCCGCGACAGGAACCGCCTGCGCCAACAAGGGTGGCAGAACCGGAGAAACCGCCACTACCGCTGTAACAACCGTCTCCTCCAACGGGCACGAGGGTATAGTAACTGGGGAGTGCCGCTTATCGACGCTAGAGACTTCAGCCTCCTCGTGGAAAGACAAAGTGTTAACGTCGATGCCATCCAGGTCAATGTCGCCACTAGGGAAATTCTCCCCGCAAAGTCCAAGGAGATCCAGATCGTCTGGAGGGATGTCTGGCCCACAGGCTTCGGGCACTTCCTGCGCAGCGCCAGTAGACGAATGCCCGAGGGACGCCTTCGGAGAGTTCGCCCTGCGCTCTACCACTATAACGGAATCTGGTCAAAAGGAAGATACGATGCTCAGCGTGATGAAACTTCCTGAACATAGAGGGCAAATAAAATAAAGAGAACTCCATACCTGTGTGGTCAGATGAAGCAGCCCTAGACGGGGGAATCACTTCATCTTTCAGAAGTCCAGGCTCCTTGGCATCCTCCACCAGACAAGGGACCCTTGGGACCATCCCGCGAGGAATGCAAACTTTTCTTCTTTTGGAAGGGACACCCTCAATTTCGGCCTTCGGGAAACAAGATGCCCCAGGGGCACTAGTAAGCTCGGCGTCTAACGCCGGAACTGAAGAAGGGACACGACGAGCATTGGAAAGACGGCTACAGCTCCTCTGCGCCCTCTGAAGCCCCAGTCGGAGGCGGCAGTCCTCCACTCCCGCAGAATGATTGAAGCAGAAATTCCTGAACCCGCTGCTCGCCAAGACGTCGATCGGGAAACTCGCAAGCAAAGGTAAAACTCGCCCTTCAATCCACTTGCAGTATTCCGGAGTGGCGGCATCCCGAAACCCGGATTTGGTCCCAGGGAAGAAGCTGCTGTCGGTCGACCGAGCGTAGAGAGAAGCCCAAAAGCGGTAACCCTCCTGCGGACTGATGCGCCTCTCCAACTGCTGAGGCATGCCAGGAACTTCCTGTCGAAATCCCTGTTGGCGAGCGAAGCGGTGAGGGGAGTACTGCTCCACCTCTACCACGTCCCCCTTTCGCCAAACCAAGTAGCCAGGGCGGCAACTGACCATGTTCCAGTATAAGTGGTCCGGGAGCTCCTCGTTGTCGAAAACAGTCGACCTCTCCAAAGGCAGTACCGAATGCTCCGCCTGAAATTCAAAATCGACGCTTCCCATCCTCCTCAAAAGGGTGCGAGCACACTCTCTCGGACGCTCCCAACTGATAAGGGCATTTAAAATCCCCCCTATCCCGGGCAGGAACGGCAAGTCAGCTGGATGCCCCCGTCTGGCAAAAATCCCCTTTGGAAAATGCAGAGCTATCCAGCCGTACAAGTAGTGCAAGGGTCCGAACGCAGCCGACCGGCCAAGCTCCTCCTTGGCCTTATCCGAGCCAGACAAGTCCCAGTAAGTCCCACTGAGAGCCCGGTACAAGGCGCATAATATGGCCGGGGCTAGATTGAAAAGCTCGCCCCTCTCCATCCTGGAAGCTGCAAGGAAGGTCCCCGGACGGATAACCTCACCAGAGCACGGAAGCACGAACCGACAGAGGAAGATGACCAGCCCGGCAGCTCGGTAAACTGATCGCCACTCTTCGCTGTCGCGCCTCAAGCCGAGGATTTCCCAGGGACACTGCTTCCCCTCCATTGAATGCTTCTCTCGAGCCAAAGAGTCGATAGGCCTCACGAAGGAGCGAAGCGGAGGTCTCTGCATCTGAGCGACCTTCCACATTGGGTGAGCCGAAGGTGCCGGAGACCTATACTCGCCTCTGAACCAAAAGTCGACCCAAGAAGAAGGACGCACTCGATCTGACTGATCCCGCGCCGCAATGATAGCATATGCCTTGAACAAAAGAAGGCAAGAACTCGGAGCGTAGCTGCTGTCCAACAGATCCTTCAAGGCTGGCACCTCCTCCTGGTAGTAATTCCGTACTTCGGGGCACCCGGAAACGATGTGGACGTCGCGAAGCGAGATTCCTATCTCCCCCGCTCCAGTGAGGAAAGTGTTGGTGTCCGGACACCAGAGCTCACAAAGTGCGCGGTACATCCCCTCAGGACGGCTGTATTCTCGACGAGCCGGCGCCAGAAATTTGGCCAATAAGTTCATCTCAGGTTCTGCGCCAAAGACCTCGTAGAGCTCGCCCATCCATTCGCGAAAGCCGCAAAGGTATTGGACGTCTCCTCGAGGCCAAGAATCGGGACCCCATCGCGTCAGTCGGGCACAGATCTTCGAGGCAACAACCGGCGTAGGCACGAAGTCTTCATCACAATGGTGGAACGGAATACCCAAACTCGGCCGGAGAAGCTTCATGGAAATCCCTTCGTCAGTATAGATCTTCTCGCTCAATTTCGGCATTCCACAAGTCGCATCCGCGACTCCATCTTCCGTGATGCGCTCGTGGACAAAGACACAGAGCAACGACAGAAGGCCTTCCCGCTTCGAGTTGCGGTAACGGTGTACACGAGTATAGGGGAAGCGAAGGCACCTCCTCCCATCGGAGAAGTCCTCGGCTATCTACCCCGGAGAAGTCAAGCTCTCAAAGACGCGAGCCCTGGAGGACCATGAAGGGAAGCGAGTCAAGACAAGTGCGGATAAAAAAAAAAAAAAAAAAGGGGGTCAGCGAGTGGGGGCCACGGGCCCCTCTCCCCCAATCGGCGCCCGACAGCCAAAGAAAGGGGGGGGGGGGGGGGACCACAGCGCCCCCCTCCTCCGTTCCGATCGGGGCCGAGCCCGACGAAACCGCCGCCGCGCCCGCCGGACCCGCAGTCGCCGGACCCGGCTCCCGAGCCCAACCCGTCCGGCCCTGCAGCCGCCGGACCCGGCCCCCGCGCCGCCCGCGCCGCCTCCGTCCGCGCGCAGCACCGCGCCGCCTCCGGCCCCGCGCTGCCCACGCGCAGCCCCGCGCGCGCCCCGCGCCGGCGCCGCTGCCGATGCTGCCTCTGCAGCCCAGGACCAAAGGAGAAGAAGAAGAAGAAAGAAAAAAAAAAAAAGAAAGGTAAGAGAAAGAAAAAGAAAAAAGAAAAAGAAAAAGGAAAAGAAAAGAAGAAGAAGAAGAAGGAGGAAGAGAGAGGCGGCGAAGGCGACCCGCACCTCAGTCGCGCTCCTCCATCCTCCCCGCCTCGATCCTCGCCGCATCGTCGCTTCGAGCCCGCCTTCGCAACGACCGCCAAATCACGCACCATCGCCGCCGACGAAAGAGGCGACACCGGGAAGACGGAGCAAGTCGCGTGCAACCCCCAGGCAGCTCTCTTCCGACGGCGGTCTCCAGAAGCCGGCAGAACCTTCGCAAAGAAGCACAATGACGGATTAAGGGGGTAGGGGTCCTTAAATAGACTCCCAACCCTGCCCACAAAAGGAATCAAGGACAAGCGCTCTACGATTCCTACGTGTCCAAACCCTACACGCTCTCACCGACGCGCTCGTCCTTGAGGGGGCATTTGTAGACACACGAATTTCGTCGAACCCGAACCCGACTTACGTATGCCGACGCGGATGCAAACCCGACTTACGTATGCCAACGCGGATGCAAACCCGACATGCGGACCCGACTCACACGCACCGGTGCGGACCCGAACCCGACTCACACCTAGCAAAGGAGGACCCGGACCCCACGCTTAAAGGGGGGGCCGGCCCCTACTAGGGTCCGAACCCCATGGGGGCCGGCCCTACTAGGACCCGAACCCCATGGAGGGGCCGGCCGGCCCTGCAAGGAAGGAAAAGAAAAGGAAAGAAAAGAAAAGAAAGAAAAGAAAAGGAAAGAAAAGAAAGGAAAGAAAAGAAAAGGAAAGAAGAGAAAAGGAAAGAAAAGGAAGAAAAGGAAATAAGTACCGCCATGCGCGGGGGGAGGTTGTGTATGACGTCTGCATACACGCGGATCTGCGCCGATCCCTCGATCCGACGCACAAGAAGAAGCGCCCGATCGCCATCGATTTCGTGTGTGAAATCCGGCCATAATTGCCTCGCCAGAAAAGGAAAACAAATAAGTGTTATTCCCCTCATCAATGGATGAATAAATCCCGGGCAATTATGAGAGAGATATAAAAAGGATTTAAAATTAAAAGTTCCCATATCTCTCTCCCCTCCCCTTTGCCTATAAATAGAGGGGGTGGGGGAAGATTCAAGGGGTCGATGGTTGAAGACTGAAGACGAAGCGCGGGAGCTCTGCAGAAGAGGAGACGCTTCTTCATCGACCCAAGGCTTCACGAGGCACGGTCAAGCCTGTCCCGTCGGGATCGGCTTACCGAAAGCTCTCATCAACGTGAAGACCCTTGCACACGAAGATCAAGACTTCGACTCCGTGCACGAAGAAGAAAGCTCGGAGAAGAAGACCCTTCGACTCCGAAGACGCCAGAAGCAAAGGTCGGAGAAGAAGCTCGGAGAGGCACTACCCCGTCGGCTCCAACAAATCCTCGATCCCGATCAAGCTCCAAAGCCCGGAGGAGAGAAACGAAGCGTCATCACCCCGTCGTCTTCAACAAACGCCTGCGCTATCCACGAAGAAGAAAGCCTGGAGCAGACCGTCTGAAGCGTTGTTACCCCCGCCGTCTTCACCAACAAAAGCCGACGCTACAACCGTCGCACGGAGGCCGTCGCTGCCCCCGCCGTCTTCACCAACAAAAGCCGACGCTACAACCGTCGCACGGATACCGGTGCTACCCCCACCATCTTCGAAAGCATCCTTCGACTCCGATCACGCCAAGGAAGCCCGGAGAAGAAGAGAAGTCCAGCCGACCCACAAACCATCGAAGCACCGAAGAAGTAGCCCACATCGTTCGAAGAAGAAGATCGAGTTGACGCTAAAGCTAAAGCCTTCGCAAGAAGCCAAAGCAAAGCCCCAGTAAAGCCCGCGCCAAAGCAACGCAAGTGCCAAAGCCAAGCGACTACGCCGGCCACGAGCAAAAGCACAGCACGCTCTAGCCGATACGACGCGAAGTCCGGAAGAACGAAAGCATCGCAAGTCTCTCCCGGCTACGTCCAAGTGCAAGCGCCAAAGCAAAGCAAAAGCCAGAGCCACGCCGGAGCCAAGCCAAAGCCGAAAAGCCGAAGCCGAAGCCAACGCCAAAAGCACGATCGACGCCGCGAACCGACGATCAAGGACGCCGAGGTCGAGCAAGGAACGAGGAAGACGCGAAGACCGAGGAACGAAGCCGAAAACCCCTAGCCGAGAAAGCGCGAAGCACGGAAGGGACAAAGCAACGGTGGACATTCCTTAGCCTCTCCAAAACCCTCGCCCTGTAAAGACCCCTGTCTTGGGCAGCTCCTTCAGAGCTCTCGCACGAACACCACGTGGAGACGCGGATCAAAGGGATCCCCCAGAAGATCTTTCCCACAAATCCTTTGATTAAAACTCGCCGCAACCCGGACTCGCTACACCCGAGCCACCCGGGTCCCGGCCACACTTGTAATCTGATTTTGCGCAATAAAGATGACCCGTACCTTTTCTGCGCATACAATGGTATCAACACCGGTTCTCCTCGCAATAGGGGGGTCTAACCCTACACGTGGACGTGTAAGGGGGGTGGATTGTGACGACCAAGATCCAAGAGCCAAGACTTTTGAGGCTGTGATGCCAAGATGGATGGGTGAGGTGTCCAAGGCCACCGAGTTAGTCCCACATGGCATGGATCCTGAGCTACTTATATAATTTTTCCTCCCAAATATATAAGACGCGTTTTAAAACCGTGCACCGCTACGGATTTTGTAAGAACTCCGTAGTTAAGTGTGCTCGGGCAAGAGCAGTACTAGGATGTGTGACCTCCTGGGAAGTCCTTGTGCGGGCACATGCAAAGCAGACAATATCTTGTGTGTTTGGGGCGGATGTTACAGCATGTTATCCCCTTCCCAAGGCTATTTAATTCTCGGTGAACTAGCCTTCTTCACTACCACAAGAAACCAGAGAGCCTTCCTTACTAAACTGAAACCAGAGAGCAGTGAGCAGAAAAACAAAGTGCTTTCTTTTTCTTCTCCCTGTAAAACCAGTGAGAGTTTTAGAGCTGGTTTGAAGGGGATATAATTTTGCACGGGTTTTCAAATCCTTCAGTTTTTTGGATTCTCTCAAGCCGAAGCTGAGTTAGTTCATGCTCCTTTGAGTCGTACCAACTGGGAGAAGATTAGGGTCATCGTATCTCTAAGAGAAGATCGCCGGGGATGTCGCACGAAGGAGGGCAATCATACTCTTAGGGCAGTGCTTGCGCGCTTTGACCCAAAGGCTTATTCTTTCCCTTTTTTTCTTGTATGCGTATATTTTTAATCTTCATGCCATAGAATTGTTAATTTGCTTAAGTGTTGCATGCTCATATTTCAAACTGAAAATTAAATTAGTGTAGAATTGTTATTAAGCCCTCATCTTTGAGATACATAAATTTGAATTTAACCCACTAAATTGTTGTAGTATCCAGCAAGCTAAGAGTATAAGTGATCTAAGTTGGGTGCAATAATTAGTGCTTTATAGTAGCCTTGCAAAACTTGCATCTACATTTTCATTCTGTTAAATACATTGCTGTTGTTTTAGCAAATACGTGTCTTCAAAATTATGAGAATTGCTATTTACTATGTTTTGACACTAGAGTTGTACGTTTAGAGATTCGTGCACCTTCTTCAAGCCTTTGGCATGAACCATATTGAATCCATGTCGGCTAAACCCGAAAACGTTGATGAAAAGAACTTCAGAAGGTGGCAAAACCAAATGCGGTTTTGACTCACCACCTTAGGACTTGTTTCAGCCATAGGTGGTAGTACCACCGAGGCAAGTGCTGGGTCCAACCCATCCAGTGCGGCACCCATAACCAACCAACGTAGGGCTAGAAACCAAATTGCAAAACCCCCACAAGTTGATGTTCTTTCCACCTCCACTTCCACAAGAACCCCCCAAGAGATAGATTACCATTGCTTGCACCGCATAGTAGGGGTTCTATCGGATTGTCTATAGACTCTATACGATATCCATTATTCTGCTTAGTCCACCTTAGTGTTATGGGAGAAGAGATTCAAAGCTGTTGATTTCAACAAAGTTTAAGCTTGTGGACATAAAACCTATGAATGAGCAAATCTATGAATATGCAAACTTGATAGTTGAACTTATGATCGACGACACTGACCTAAGTGAAACATTCCTAGTAGCCTCGCTCATAGATAAACTTCCCCAATCCTAGTCAGAGTTTGGCAAGACACTTAGCCAAATTCAGGGAGAGCTTATCCTGTCACAACTCACATGTCCTCACATCCATTAGAATAGAGGAACAACATCACCTTAGAGAGAAGGCCTCTACCCATGATCCGAAACCTAAGGTCAACCTGATAGAGAATCCCAAGAAGCCTAGGAACTAGAAGAAGCCACTATCTCATCACCATCAACCCCAGCAGTACAAAAAGGTTCAAGAAGAAGAAGCCCTTTCATCAAGGCAACTTCAAGAAGGATGATGATGACGTGCGTCGTTGCTTTGTGTACGGGCACACAAACCATTTGGCAAAGGACTGCTACTTCAAGCAGACCGGTCCTTCGAAGCAGAAGACTGGACCTCCTACCGCTGCTCCTCATCCCCAATCCAACAGAATGATTGGTGGGCGTGTTCTGATGGATTCAGGTCAGTAAACTTCCCTAAAGTTAACGTGATCTTTGATTCCTGTAATTGGTGGATTGACACCGAAGCCCTAAGAAGCACGGACACAGCCACGACAGGGCACGGACATGCGGACACGATATTTTTTTAAAAAATCAGGACACGGACACGTTGGGGGACGCTAATTATATATATATATATATATATATATATATATATATATATATATATATATATATATATATATATATATATATATATATATATATATATATATATATGGGTCAGGATCGGATGACCCAGCAAATAACCTAGCACCCTTTGACGCACCTAGAGGTTTTAGAATGGGCTGATTTTTTGTAGGTATGTTGATCATCCTCACAAAAAATCAGCCAATTCTAAAATCTCTAGGTGCATCAAATGCGCTCTTCAAATCAACGGTTAAAATTGATAGTCGAAAACCGTTGATTTGAAGAGTGCATTTGATGCACTTAGAGGTTTTAAAATGGGCTGATTTTTTGTGAGGATAATCAACATACCATAGACAACATACCTGCAAAAAAATCAGCCCATTCTAAAACCTCTAGGTGCATCAAAGGTTGCTGGGTTATTAATGGGTCAAAATTTGATGGGTCAGCCGATCCCGACCCTATATATATATATATATATATATATATATATATATATATATATATATATATATATATATATATATATATATATATATATATATATATATATAAAGAGAGAGAGAGAGAGAGGGCTGGGTTCCTATGACATGTCATAGGGAGCATTGTTGTCAAGACGCGCGCCTAGGTGCACTAGGCTCCCGAAGATAGCTTGGCCTAGGCGCACACCTAGTTTTAGGCATTGATTTTTGTTTTTTTTTTAAAGTAAAACCCAACCTGCCCCAATCTTCTTTGTTCATTTTGTTGTTGTATACTTGTTTATACTATGTGTTCATTGTGTTGCACGCTTTTGATTAGAATATGCTCAATTTTATGTTAGCAAGTGTTTATATTCTATTTGTTCATTTTGTTGTTTACTTGTTTATACTATGTATGTGTCATTGTGTTGCATGCATTTGACTAGAATATGCTCAATTTTATCATTTTCATGTTAGTAAGATGTTATATTGTTGCCTATTACATATATACCTGCAAGTATAGACTATACATATATACCCGTGCCTGGAGGATGCCTATGCACATAAGGTCACGCCTATGCACATAAGGCCACGCCTAGGTGCGCCTAGGCTCCCTCTGGGGTCTAGCCTCGCCTTGACGTCTTGACAACTATGATAGGGAGTACCCTATGAGTCTATGACATACGGTGAATTAGTAATGCTAGAATGTTTAGAATGTGCTTAATTTTTTTTGGGGGGGTGATCACCTTACCTTAGATAGAATGTCCACAAAAAATCAAAGCATTCTAAAACTTGTTGGGGCATCAAATGCTAGAAGGTTTATCTAACTGTTAAATTAAAAAGCATATTTGATGCCCTTAGAAGTTTTAAAATGTACCGATTTTTTGTTGGTGTCTTATCTAAGATAGGGTGATCATCCTCGTTAAAAATCAGAATATTCTAAATATTCTAGGGTTCCTAATTCACGATATGTCACAGGGTACTCCCTATGACATGTCATAGGAACCCATTTTCCATATATATATATATATATATATATATATATATATATATATATATATATATATATATATATATATATATATATATATATATATATATATATATATATATATATATATATATATATGGGGAGGGATACTCTTACTCATGGCCTCTTACAAGTGCCTCTTACTAATGATCCGGGCCGTCCGTTCCGATTATGATGGAGGGCCCGGATCATCATCCCCCCCTCTCTCTCTCTCTCTCTCTCTCAAACACCCGACCCCCCTCCCCCTCCCCCTCCCCCAACCCCGATCTGAACCCCCCTCCCCCGGCTCCGGCGGCCTACCCCCCCTCCGGCTCCGGCAGCCATCCGACAACGACCCCGACCTCCGACCGTCCCTTCCGGCGAGACCGGCGTGGGGCGCAAGCAGCGGATCGGCGGGGGGCTGCGATGGGGCTGCCGGCGGGGGGCTGCGATGGGGCTGCCGATGGGGGGCTGCGATGGGGCTGCCGGCGGGGGGCGCACACATGCGGATCGGTGGGGGGCAGGTGGGCCGGCGGGGAGCTGGGGCAGGCGGATCAGCAGGGGGCTGCGGTCGGGGGGGATGGTCGGCGCCGGAAGTGGTGGTCGGAGCTGCAGAGGGGTGGTCGGGGCTGCAGTCGGGGGAGGATGGCTGGCGCCGGAATGGGTGGTCAGGGATGGGGTCGGTGTCGGGGTACTACAGGGTCGGGGCCGGAGCCGGCGGGGTGGCTCGACGGACGGGAGGGGGTCGGAAGGTCGGGGCTGCGGGGGGGTCGTCGGAGCCGGAGGGGAAGTGGGGGAAGGTCGGGATCGGGGGCTGGGTTTACGAGAGAGAGAGAGAGAGAGAGAGAGAGAGAGAGAGAGAGAGAGAGAGAGAGAGAGAGAGAGAGGGAGTGGGGAGTTAAAATCAGAACCATCCATCAGATCCGATCCGATGGATGAGATCATTAGTAAGAGGCACTTGTAAGAGGCCATGAGTAAGAGTATCCCTCCCCTATATATATATATATATATATATATATATATATATATATATATATATATAGAGGGCCAGAAAGCTGAACTCGAGTTCATAATTAAATTGGTGAACTTCAGTTTTCCAACTGACATGTGTACGTGCTTTCTTTTACCTTTTGCTTTATGTCTTTTCAGTGTTCATCTCTCTTAATGCTTGTCCCCTCTTGCTTGCTTTATGGCTTTTCAGTGGACACATGACGCAATATAAACCCTGTTTCACCATTCATTTGTGAACTTAAGTTCACCAACCCTTCCCATATATATATATATATATATATATATATATATATATATATATATATATAGAGAGAGAGAGAGAGAGAGAGAGAGAGAGAGAGAGAGAGAGAGAAATGCTTAAATTCGGTCTTGCGGTCCGCACCCGCAGCCGTCCGATGCGGTGCACCGCACTGCGTGCGCGGCATCGGACGGCTGCGGATGCGGACCGCACGGATCGCAGACCGCAGTGAAGCATGCCCCTATATATATATATATATATATATATATATATATATATATATATATATATATATATATATATATATATATATATATATATATATATATATATATATATATATATATATAGAGAGAGAGAGAGAGAGAGAGAGAGAGAGAGTGAGAGAGAGAGAGAGAGAGGGGAATGTTACAGTGAGCTGTGAGCTGCCGGTTTAGAAAGTGAGCTGCGGGTATTTTGACCCCCCTAGGAGTTTTGAATTTTGATGAAATTTGGTGAGGGTGTTGTCTAGGTTGAGATGATCATCCTTACCAATTTTCATCAAATTCCAAAACTTCTAGGGGGTCAAATGGTCGAAGCAAAATCTACCGTCCGCAGTCACCGTTGAAATCTGTAGATTTTGCTTCGACCATTTGACCACCCTAGAAGTTTTGGAATTTGATAAAAATTGGTGAGGATGATCATCTTATACCCTAGACAACACCCTTACCAAATTTCATCAAATCCCAAAAGTTCTAGGGGGGTCAAAATACCCGTAGCTCATTTTCTCCTACTGCAGCTTATAGCTCAACGTAATAGCCCTCTCTTTCTCTCTCTCTCTCTCTATATATATATATATATATATATATATATATATATATATATATATATATATGGGGAGGGATACTCTTACTTATGAAATCTTACGTATATAATTACACGCCACCATTTGCCTACCCTAGAGGTTTTATAATTTGCTAAAACTTGGTAGGGATACTAAATATGACAAGTTGATCATCCTCACAAAAAAAATATCAAATTCTATAACCTCTAGGGGCATCAAATATGTTATTCAAATTAACGGTTACAATGAACGGTCGATAAAGCTTCTAATATTTGATGCCCGTAGAGGTTATAAAATTTGATGATTTTTGGTGAGGATGATCAACGTGCCATAGATACCATCCCCACCAAGTTTTATCAAATTCTGAAACCTTTAGGGTAGGTAAAAGGTGGTGTGTAATTCCATAAGTAACCATTCTATAAGTACCCGTTCATTTTAACCGTTAATTTGAATAGCATATTTGATGCCCCTAGAGGTTATAGCATGTCTAACATTATGATTTAGTGCGTAGGATAAGAGAGGCATGTAAACAAAGGATTTGTCATTCTTTTCCCTTCTTCTACACAAACGGTAATGATTCTTTGACATTGTCTCACTGAGTTTGCTTTAGCGGTTGCTATAAGCCTACTAATAAAGAAATGCAATGCATGCTTAGGTTTTAAATCAGTGAAAGCTTTCAATTAGTTGATCTAAGATGACCTTCGAGAATTCAGTCTTTACTAATCGAGCTGACCATTCAGGCTAAATGTTTTGGGCTAAATCCAGATCACAGCCATGCGTTGCACCCAGCCTGTTAAATGAACCGTGCCCAGTCTCATCTGCAACGTGTCCGGAACGTGACCGTGTCCGGAATGTGTCTGCAGCGTGTTCGAAACGTGTCCGTAGCATATCCGGAACGTGTCCGCAGCAAGTCTGTGTCCGGAACGTGTCCGCAGCGTATCTGGAATGTGCCCTCAACATGTTTTTGTGTCCGGAACGTGTCCGCGACCCAAACAGTATTAAAATAAAAAACATAGTCCGACACGTGTTCGATGCTTGTCCGTGCCCGACAAGTATACGGGGCCTCTAGAAGAGTGTCCGTGCTTCCTAGCCGAAGCCAGTCCACATGTTTGTTATTACTAGTTTTTTAAGTATCGTTATCGCTGTCGATATTGCCAAGTTGTCCGGGGGAAAAAATCGGGGATTTATTGCTATTTATTGCCAAATATCGCTAAAAATTGGAAAAAGCGGACAAAATGAAGATTATTTTGAAGGATTTTTCTATATATCCCTTTAGGATGTATATATACACCGTTATGATCAATAACATACAAAAAACAATCATGTACTCTAGGGGACACTCAATTTAGGCTTTATAGATGAGTCTGTGAATTGTACGACACTTTCTTTGAACTGTTGGAAACTTTGCAACAGTCTTTGAATTAAATAATCACAATAAGATTACACACACTAGGAAGCATGATAAAACATATCAAAATCCATATGGTTCACCATACATAAAAGTATATGGCAAAACCATAACTCATAAAGCATAAGACAAAATAAGCATAAAGCATCTCACAGACTAAATGCGATTCATGTTTATCATCTATTCTTCACGAAGATCTACTTAAGAAATATAAAAAAAGATTTGAAAACATACCTCAACTTAGAAGCTTGGAAAAAACCTTAAATCTGTGAAGACTTCAAATCCACCAAGAACAACAAATGGAGGGTTTAGATTTGGTTTAGAAACCTAAATTAAACAAAAAAAAGGATGAAATCGGAAAAAATGGACAAATGGCTCTCCGGACGATAATGGCGATAATTGGGTGACATCGGGCGAAATATCCCCTTTTGTCGGGAATTCAGTAAAGGTTGGGAACCAATTTATCGCCGAACTGGGCGACAAATTGGTGATATTTAGCGATATCTGGCGATAAATCGGCGATATATAGGTGATATTTTGACTTTTTCCCCAAAACTGGGGAATTTAGTCTGCTTTGATGTCGGAACATGGCGATATAGCGATATATTGACGATATATTGCTATATATCGCCGATATTTTAAACCATGGTTATTACCGCACTATGATGCTGGTGCTAGCTCTAGTGGAGAGTCATTCCTATGGAAGATGACACCGCATAGACTATGAGCCGGACCTCCACCCTAGGAGGAGTAATAGGATTAGGAAGGAGAAGGATTTTGAAGATGACTTCTACTTATTTCTCGTAGAGGACACTCCAACCTCGTTGGAGAAGTGATGCAGCCTTGGGATTCACCTTTCTGGAAGGATGCAATGAATAACAAGATGCAATCTATTCTCCAGAATCAGACTGGGAGTTGATTGATTTACCACCAGGTGCAAAGACCGTTGGGTTTAAATGAGTCTTCAAAAAGAAACTAAGGCTCGATGGATTCTTAGAAAATAATAAGGCCCAATTAGTTGCAAAGGTTGTTACACAAAAGCCTGGTATATATTTCTTCGATGTTTACACTCCCGTGGCTAGGATCACCACGATTAGGATCCTTATAGCATTAGCCTCCATTCCTGAAGGTTTTGTAGTCCCTGGTCGGGGGCACAGAGTGTGTAGACTTGTTAGGTCATTGTATGGGCTCAAGCAAGTCTCTAATCAATGGTATGAAAAGTTTGATCAAGTAATTCTTTCATATAGTTTTGCCATCAACAAAACCGATGAGTGTGTATACTATGGAACATATGGGAGCGACATAGTGATACTTTGCTTGTATGTTGATGACAAACTCATCTTCGGTACTAGCATGGATATCATAGATAGCGTTAATGCTTTTCTCTCCCAAAACTTTGATATGAAAGGACTTGGGAGAAACATAGATAATTCTTAACACTAGATCACTAGAGAAGCCAGGGGCATTAAGATGTCCCAAGCTCACTATGTTGAGAAGGTGTTATGAAAATTCCATTATTTTGATTGTGATCTAGTCTCCACTCCCTATTACTCATACTCATCTGGTAAAGAACACTGAATATCCAGCTTTTGTAGATGGAGTATTGCGGTCAGTGGTGACTAAATCCTGCCTTATCAATAATGATGCAAAAAAAATGTTAACTCTGATATATGTATATTGTTGAAGATGGTTGGTAATATTCATATCCGTATATGAATAACCACTATTTTCTCTCAACTTCTTGTATAAGGTATTTCTACTATGTAGTTCATCTATCGAAGAATATGGGGTACTGTGTTTTTTCTTTTCATTGATGCGTCGTTATCGATTTTGTTCCTGCAGGTTCACCGGAAGAGTTACTATAAACAACTGCTGCTTTTAGCTTATCAGAGTTTTGGTGTAGTATATGGTGACTTGAGTACATCTCCTCTTTATGTATATAAAAGTGCATTTTCTGAGAGATTGAGGGATTATCAAGATGAACAAACATTGTTTGGTGCATTCTCGTTGATATTTTGGACACTCACTTTGATACCATTGCTCAAATATGTCATTATTGTCTTGAGTGCTGATGATAATGGTGAAGGTGAGTATTGATATGGTTTTTAGTTACGCTTTTTGTTCTCTTTCTGCTTGTGCTTATAATTGTGGGATTGTGTGTAGGAGGAACATTTGCTCTGTACTCTCTCCTTTGCAGACATGCAAAGTTCAGTTTGCTGCCTAACCAGCAGGCAGCTGATGAGGAGCTATCTACATATTATAAGGATGGACACATGAATTGCAATGTGATACCCTCTCCATTGAAAAGGTTTCTAGAGAAGCATAAAAAGTCGAGAACTTGTTTACTTCTTATAGTTCTATTTGGCGCATGCATGGTGATAGGTGATGGTGTTCTAACACCAGCAATTTCTGGTAAAAACTGCTACATTTTCGTTTTCGTTTCTCCATTTTTCAAGGATTAATAAAGTTGGAGTCTCTTTGCATTTTTTAGGACATAATCGATATCACTTTTTATCAGCTTTCGTGCTAAACTATGTACAATCTTGATGGGTTGCAGTTTTGTCATCTATTTCGGGGTTGCAAGTTCGTGCTCCGACTTTACATGATGGTAAGTATTATTCTTCCAGTTCCTTTGACTGAAAATGTCATCATCCTTGAGTTTTGATCTTTTTTGAGAATTGTTTTGATGTTCTAATCTTGAACTTTTGATCACCAAGACTATTAAATTCAATGCATAAAACTAACCAACATCTCTTCAAATCCAATAGCTTCACTGATTCAAATCATCTGGATGCAATGACAATTTGGCCAGGCTAGGATTGCTTGTTTGCATTTTTTTTCTTCTAGTCCTTGTTCGATGCAATTTTCTTTCACTTGTCGCCACATGAACTTCATGAAAGTCGTGTGGGATGCAAAAGCGTTTATGCAAACGCCTAGAGGGGGGCGAATAGGTGGAATGATGGATTTACTCCCAATTGAAAATTTATTGTGATGACATTTATCTTATCATGCCCTTGTGAGTTTCTAGCACATAATTCTAAAAATTTCTCAAGTGTACCGACATTCAGAGAATAACATTCACAATCGCCAAAAGAGATTTTTAAGGTGGTTCAGGCAATCCACCTCGAGCCTTGCTTGGATTAGGCACTATGTGAGAGAAGAGGTTACAAGACTCTACTAACCCAACCTGTTTGATTGTATAGCCTTGTGTCAACTTGGCTTTTTATGAGTCTGTTGCTAGATCTCTGTCACGCTTAGCGGCTCTTGTCTGCCCGACTAACTGTTATCTTCTCCCCACACTCTCGCCCACGACCAACGGCCCGAGTTGCTCCTGCCTCCCCTCCACGAATTTGGCTCTATAAGTACTAACCTTAATCCAATTTGATACACATTGAGGATACCTCCAAGTCTGTTATCGAAAACTCCAATTTTTTGAATAACTCGCGATTAAAACTCGACTTATTCAGTAAACATTCACTACATGACACTTTCCCGATTTTTTTAAAAAGTCAACTTTGTGAAAAAATCATGATTTTTCACATATTAATTCCGACTTACGCGTTTTAATCTTGATTAATCACGTTTTAATTCTGTCATGTACTGCTAAAAAAACCTCGTGGAAATTTATATATAAATATATTTTAAAATTCTTCCGTTTGTTTCCCAACTCTTTTCCGACTTTTTTCGTGATTTTTCTGACTTCTCCCCCAGCCGATTTTTTCCCGACTTCCGACTTGGTAACTATGCCTCCAACACTTGGAAAATTGTAAGTGCGGGTCCTCGACGTGCATGGAACTTGATAAAATGTGATCTACTAAATCTTCTGAATGTGCACATGATGAAATCATACAAGTGCAAAACCAAAGCTGGAATTTGGTTTTGGGTGGCATGCCTCCGAGCCCCTACTAGGGTGCGCTGCCCCCTGGACCTTGCGAGCTCACTGCGGAGCTCGACTTGCGAGTGTGCAGCACACAATCGTCGATCTAGGTAAACATTACTGCCTAATGCCTATATGCATGTGATGCATCAAGTGCTATCTAAAGTCATTAAGTCCTTTACCTTTGTTTTTTGATGTTCTGATGAGCATGATGAAGCTGAGCATTGAGCCTTTCATCTATGTTTTTCTCCGAGTTTTATCTTGGACTTTTTCTTTGACACTCTTGAACTAGGACTCTGGACCACACTTGCAACTCGATACTCGACATCAATTTGTCCAAGTTGACCAATAGCCAAGTTGTGCCAAAACAAACTAAGAGTTGTAAAACACTAACACTACATGCCATGGTATCGACAAAACATAAATTGTTTGTGTTTTTGAAATTGCAAAGGACAATCTAGTCAATGATTTTTGATTCTTAGTTATTACACCTGTGCCGTAATTTTAGCAAAATAGATGCATGATGTTCATTTAGGTAAAAAAGAGCATATTCTAAAATGTAAACTCTTTCCACTCGAGCAAGCCTGCATGAACAAAGGAGCAATGTTCTAAAAGGCTTTAGTTGGGCGGTGGGGGGTCTTCTAGCTCCTAGGCGTTTTTGGCTTATTAAAATTAATTTAAATATTTTTTTGATATTATTTATAATATATATGTTTTAAAATTACTATAAATTTAAGATTATCCCAACAATTATTTTAAAGAGCAGGTATCCTTTATATAACCATAAACTCAAGATCTAAGAAGCACGAATACGGGATACGTGTACGATACGATACGACAAATCTCAAAAAAGTAGGATACGGGTACGGTTAAAGATACGACAATAAATTATTATTTTTTAAATATAAATTTTAAATAAAATGTTAAATTATTAATTTATATAACTATTAATTGATAGAATGCATCATAAAGAACATATTTAATATAGAAGCACGGGTTGTTGCATATTCAATATAAAAAAAATATTAATTGCTGCAATTTATTACTGTTTTTTGAAAAAAAATTAATAAAATTTTCATAATTGGCTCAATATTTTATCAATGTTTTGATCGATCTTATTGCATACCTGCAGATCCTGGCGGTGGGTTAGAAGGGCTGCAAATGGGGCTGTGAGGGAGAGCGAGAGAGAGAGAGAGAGAGAGGGAGAGAGAAAGAAATGGGGCTGTGAGGGAGAGAGACGGGCGAACGGCTGCAATCGGGCAGCAGACTGGTGCGGGAGGACGGTGGATGGTTGCAGTCGGGCGACGGACGGGTGGCTAACGCTGTAGTCGGGCGAGGACGGCGGACGACTGCAGTCAGGAGGACGACGGGTGTACGACGGACGACGGGCGCAGGCGGACGCCTGCCTCTCTGCTCTCCCTCTCCTCTCGCTCGATACAGAAAACAAGGTGGGGTGGGGTTAAATCTTGGATAAATTACACAAAGACCCCCTATAGTTTGAAAAAGATCACTTGCACCCCCTCCAGAGGCGACATTTGTAGGGTTTTAAACATGAGGGGTGTAAGTGATAATCGGTCAAACTACATGGGTCTTTGTGCAATTTATCCTTAAATCTTTTAGTGTGGGACAGTGGGTTTGGCTTTGGGTTTGAGTTTGGGTTTGAGTTTAACTTTTAAACAAACCCAAACTCGATAACCCAAGCTCAAACCAGCCAGCCGTATCCCTCCCGTATCCTGGCCGTACCCGGTCCGTATCCTAGCATTTTTAAATCCAGGATACGCCTGAAACGTATCTGACACGTATCCGAGCCGTATTCGGACCATATCCGTGTCCGATATGTGTCCGGTACGGATACTTCATGTATTTTGAAGTATCCGTGCTTCATAGCTCAAGATTAACAAAAACAAAAGCAACCATGATATTATGAGATAATATTATAATATCCTTGATTTTAATACAATCCAAATCATAAATTCAAGATTACCAACAATAGAATAGCATTTATACACGTTCTAGCACCTAGGCCCGCCTACCTAACCCCTTCTAACCCCCCCTAGCGGCATGGGCCGCTTTTCTGCACCGCCTACGGGCTAAGCTGGACTGTGGGAGGCCTTCTAACGCCTAGGCGGCCGCCTTGACCGTTTTTTAGAACATTGCAAAGGAGTTATGCTCTTTTCATGCCTTGCATATAAGGAACAAACTGTGACACCTTTTGTTCTAATAGGGAGCATAGATTTGATAAGGTATTGAACAAGGACAATAAAAGAAATCATGGACTCTTTGTCAGTCATTGTTGGCCTTTGCTAATCTTATATTGTTTTTCAAATTTTTAGGTAGATTAATGAACATGTAGTCTTCCAAATTTTTTCTTGACGGATTGCTAACTTTGTTCTTTGTTGCTCCGTCGTCATCATCATCCAAGTCTTATCCTAGCTAATTGGGATCGACTATATGGAATATTGATGGTAATCTTACGCCCGGTTGCCAACCAAACATCAATCTTTAAGATTTGTACCAAAAACCTGACAAGTCAACTTGGCAAGAGAGGCTATTAAAAAAGGGCCCTTGGTGGGTATGGTGGTTTAAGTCATGCAAGCAGTGAACCACCCTTCAGTGTTTCCCTAGACTCGGAAAGAGTCTGCAGAACGGGGGTAGAAGCTATATTTGGTACAGGAAATCACTTTTGCCTTTGTGCCACACATTCTATACCAAAGAGCTGAAATGAAACAACATTCCTAGAATAAGATGACTTCTTGCTATTATTGTACCTTCTGAACTTTGTTTCATGAAAAATCACTCTTAGGATAAGAAACATGTTGTTTGGTTAGTTAAGCAAAAGTGTGCTTTAGGTCCTCTGCAAAGTGGAAAAAATAAAAGTCGTTTTGGGGATGAATGTGATAACATGATTTCTTGAGATTCATGTTAGAAGTTTGATGCATGCTCTATTGCAGTTCATATGAGGGTTTGTTTGCATCAAACTATAGCACATATTTCAAATGCATGCTCTATTATTTGTTCATTAGGTCAAATGGGAACTTTTGTTTCCTCTTTCCAGCAGAATGACCCTCTCCTGTTGATTAAGAGCTGTCCCTTTGTAGCAATGTGTAGTGCTTATAGTTATTTCTGATAAACTATCTTTGTTACTTTGGATTTTTTTTAGAGTTGTAAGCATCTGGAATTCTGCTTATGGAATACCTGTTTACTATGAATATTCTTCATAAGTATTTCCATCCTATTTTTCTTCTATAATTTGGAATTTGCTTGTCATATTTGTGTTAAGTGATATTTGAGATCCATTATTATTCCTGTTGATGTCAGGTGAGGTGGTATTTATTGCCTGCATTGTGTTGGTCGGTCTCTTTGCTTTGCAGCACTGGGGTACTCAGAGGGTAGCCTTTATGTTTGCGCCTATCGTTATCATTTGGCTTTTGTGCATTGGTGTGATTGGTTTATACAACACCATCTACTGGAACCCCAGAATATTCCTTGCCCTCTCTCCACATTATATCATTAAGTTCTTCAGGCAGACAGGGGTCGACGGATGGATTTCTCTCGGGGGAATACTCCTATGTACTACAGGTGATAGTCCGTGTACTCTTGTTTTGTGCAATATGATATTTTTCCTTTTTAATCCATACGCTTGCTTGTATCTAACCTTTTGGGGCATGCACAGGTACTGAGGCGATGTTTGCAGATCTTGGCCACTTCAATGGTGCATCTATAAGGGTATGATGAGCTCAATATAGATTTGTTACACGTATACAAATACATATTTTTAATGGTCCTCGAAAGTGAATGTGTGATCAATTAAATTGTAAAAAGATACTGATGCCTTCTTGTGTATTGCAATATGAAAACAAATTATGCCTAAATCTCCACTCTCTATCAGAAATGTAAATGCTGTGAAGGTAGCATGTCTCACGTAGTTATCACACCAAGGAAACTTTAAGCAATGGGTTCCCTTATATTCCATTTTCTTGAATTAGTTGGACGTGACCTGTCTTGTTTTTTATGTAAAGTTATAGCAGTACTTTGTAATTATTTATTTAGTAATCTAGTGACAATCAAATTATACTCAAAGCAGGGTATGTATAAATAACATTGAAATGGGTTGGTTAACGTAGTAATAAACATCCCAAAATATCTAGTGATTGTTGACTGGTGAATAAACAGAGAAAGTTTTGATGCCATTGGCATACTATGGATTACCATTAGCAAGGGTATGCATACATAATGTCGAAATGGGTTTGTTAGGGTAGTAAGAGCCATCCCAAAATCTATGCAGTCAAAGTCGGTAGTCGGCCCTAGTCGGCCAAGGGCCGACTAGGACTAGTCGGCCAAGGGCCGACTAGGACTAGTCGGGACTAATTCGGGACTAGTCGGCCAAAACTTATTCTAACCCCTCCCCCCCTCCCTAAACATATATGATATATGAACTAGCATAAATGTCAATAAGTATATGATATTAGTCGGTTAATAACAATACATACCTTCACACTTCACAGCATGGGTATAAATGCATAAGTAACAGTCTAACATAACACAGTTGTATTGGCTTCATGCTCATGTCAAAAGACTCAGAACTAAGAATTCATCACAATATTTGTTTGATGATGTTTAATCAGTGAGCAACCCCAATTTTGATTATAGGGTTATATGGATATTAACAAATAAACTAATTATTTGTCTATATTTTTATCTGAGATTCTCAGGTGCTCAACAGATGATTACATGGAAGAGCCATAGTTGTGAGTCTTGCGACTCAAGACTTTGAGCCAATGTAAAAAAATCCAAACAAAATTGCTTGCAAAGATTTCTTTTAAAAAAAAAAAATTGCTTGCAAAATGCTGCCTGGGGACTAGTCGGCAGTCGTTAGTCGGGGACTAGTCGGGCTAGTCGGGGACTAGTCGGGATTCCGCCCAGCAATGACGGAATCGAAATTAATCGGTCGGCAGAATGCCGCCCAGGGACTAGTCGGGGACTAGTCGCCGACTAGTCCCGACTTTGATAACATAGCCCAAAATACCCTGTGATGATTGGGTGGTGAATAAACAGAAAGAGGGTTGATGCCGTTGGCATACTATCAATTGTCGCACTTATGCAGCTCATTAATGATGTGCAAAATTCCTTATTGATAAGCAAGTGTTTGTGAGTGAACTCAATGTCCTTGATTTAGTGGACGCACGGGTTTGTGTCTCAATTTCTGACGTGTTTGGCTTCTATGCCATCACTCATATCGAAGAAGATATACAGTTCTCAATGGACCTAGCACATTGATAATACTTATATTATTTGAAAAGAAACTTTAATTGTTCGATGTTTACTTCTCCTTCATACAATACAAGAAGTTTAAATTTGTTCACTAATTTTGTTTAGAACATGCAACCATTCATCAATATGAATATATGTAGATCGTGTTCGAAAGACCTTCAAAATGAGTCCTAAGTGTGCCCGATTCGGTCAAGGAACGATCGAGATGCACACCAATGAACCGAGTCAGGTCTGTTTACCTTGCAAGTCGTGTTTGTTGTCTTAACTAAAAAAACTGAATTAGAGCCCTTTAAAGAGTGAAGAAGGTTGGCTGAGGGCATGATTTGATGGACTAAAGTGAAATGGAAAGGGTCAGGGAGTCATATTTAGGATTCTTTCAAGATTTTACTTTCTTTGTTTTGGGAAAAGGGGAGAAGATGAAGTGGTGGTGATGACAAATAACGATGACGACAAATGACTCAACAGCCGCGGCCGGGGGGGGGGGGGGGGGGGGGGGGCTTTGTAGATGCAGATGGTCAGCGGTCAAGAAGAATAAGATTGAGGAAAGGCAACGACATCGATGATCAGTGGTTCTGGCTGAGGCCTGAGCATAGAGACAACAACAGACGGTAGCGAGCAATGCAACGACGTTAGTGGCCGATGAGCTTGTGACTGGGGGGGTTGGGTCTCCCCTATGTATTTTTATTATGTCTTTTGGGTTTTCTATATTTTGTTTGTGATTGGGGAATAATGGCAGATGGTGAGTGTATAATGTTCTTTTGCACTTTCTTTCGCCTGAAGTTTTTTGTACCAATTGTATAATAAATTTTCTTAACTACCCTTGCTATTTGCAGGTTGCATTCATCACTCTCATTTACCCGTGTCTAGTGCTGCAATATATGGGGCAGGCAGCATTTCTTTCTAAAAATTTCTCTGACATCCGTACAAGCTTTTATGAATCTATTCCAAGTAAGCACCAATGAATTCACTCATGCACCATAGATCATGCTTAAACCGAACTGTTTCTATGGTTGGTTTTCCTTGTCCTGCAGAACCTGTGTTTTGGCCTGTTTTTGTGGTAGCTACTCTTGCTGCTATAGTTGCTAGCCAAGCTGTCATCTCAGCAACTTTTTCAATTGTCAAGCAATGCCATGCTTTGGGCTGTTTTCCCCGTGTCAAGGTTGTCCACACATCAAGGTGGATCTACGGCCAGATCTACATCCCGGAGATAAACTGGATTCTTATGGTCCTTTGTCTGGCTGTTACAATTGGTTTCCGTGACACAACCCTTATTGGAAATGCTTATGGTAAGCCTACATAATTCTGCAAATTTTTCTTTTTTGGTGGTTCAATAAAAGGCCAGATCTGTTATTACTGAAGTACTAATGGTGTTTTTGCACACAATTTCAATACTAATCTTGCGGGTTAGCTTAATTACTAAGCAGATGAACATGTTTATTTTTTCCCCAGGTATTGCATGCATGACTGTAATGTTTGTGACCACATGGCTGATGGCAATGGTCATCATCTTTGTATGGCAAAAGAACATTGCATTTGCCCTTTTATTCCTAGTATTCTTTGGATCAATTGAGGGTGTATACCTATCCTCTGCTGTTATGAAAGTCCCTCAGGGAGGATGGGCACCTCTCGTGCTTGCCTTTGTCTTCTTGGTCATCATGTACGTGTGGCACTATGGAACTCGACGGAAATATCTTTTCGACTTACAAAACAAGGTCTCAATGAAATGGATCCTCACTCTTGGCCCTAGCCTTGGAATTGTTCGTGTACCCGGGATTGGACTAATCTACACCGAGCTAGTGACAGGAGTCCCCGCTATCTTCTCCCACTTCGTCACCAACCTTCCGGCTTTCCATCAAGTGCTTGTCTTTGTTTGTGTGAAGTCAGTGCCGGTCCCATATGTTACACCAGATGAGCGGTATCTCGTAGGTCGGATTGGACCTAAAGCCTATCGGATGTACAGGTGCATTGTGAGGTACGGGTACAAAGATGTGCCCAGAGAGGAAGACAACTTTGAGAACCAATTGGTTATGAGCATTGCCGAGTTCATTGAGATGGAAGCCGAGGAAACGACTTCAGGGAGCTATGAGGCATCTCCTGATGGAAGGATGGCAGTTATAAGGACTACCGACAGACTTGGCAGAAGGTTAGTAATGAGGGATGCGGACGAGAGCGGTGTAGGTGGATCTAGTACTATCAGGAGCAGCAAGTCAGAAACACTCCAAAGCTTGCAATCGTTATACGAGCAAGAATCACCGAGTGTGACCCGCAGGCGCCGAGTGCAATTTGAGCTCCCCGAAGCAGACTATATTGATCCACAGTTGAGAGAAGAGCTGACGACACTTGTTGAGGCCAAGGCTGCTGGAGTGGCATACATAATGGGCCACTCCTATATAAAGGCCCGGAGGACCTCGTCATTCGTGAAGAAGTTTGTCATCGACGTCGCATACTCTTTCCTCCGAAAGAACTGCAGGGGCCCAGCGGTGGCCTTAAACATTCCTCACATTAGCCTCATCGAAGTCGGTATGATCTACTATGTGTAGTTGGGTTCTCAAGCTCAAGGAAAGCTTGCGTTTTGTTTCCAGTGGTGGCTAAGGTACTTCTCACTGCACTACATAAGTTCATCAGTAGTTAGAAGCCTGTTTGAGATATTTTATCCTTCATCTCTAATATTACTATGGAATCATAAGCCGTGAATGAGGTCCTTAGGGTAGTACAATCTTTAGCCCTTGTTTGATAACTCTGATCAGGAAATCGGAGCGGATTGCAGTTTCACTGAAACGTGCACCGCTGCAGTGGATTTCGCTGAAAAGTGCATCCGAGTCTCTCTGCGATGGAATTTTTCACTATTTTGATGAAAAGCAGGTCTGAGCGAAACCGCTTCAGCGTTATCAAACATACAAATTATGATAAAAGGTTGCAACGTGGGTCTGCGGATCCCTTTTCAGGCTTATCAAACAAGGGCTTAATCTTCAGACAAATACGAGAACAATTCGGATGGAGATTAAATTTAGTTGTGTCATGATGCTTTCAATTGCTTGTTACTTTGCCTCCACTTGTTAATGTAACTACCTTCTTGGTGTTTCAATCCAGGCAGAAGAGTTGATTGGTCAGAATCCGTGGAAGCGAAAGTAGTTGAGACGGTTAAATCAGCCGAGTGTGGATGACTCATAGTATCCGCAATGCTTGATATGTAGTGCAATGTACCCATTTTTATCGAACAAGGTGTACAGTTTGGATGTGTTATGGTTGTAGATGCCCTCTTCTTGCTGTTAAATAACTGTATCGATCGCAGTCTTTACTCTTGCTAATGAATTTTTATTTATGTGCTATCACTTCTTTTTCCCACCCATTTCTTTTGGTATTTTTTTTTTGGGGTACATAGTGGGGTCTTAGCTAGACCCAAGAGGCACCGCACAGGTGCTCGGCTACATAGTCACTGTAGAGAGGCGGCCCACCTGGCCCACAGAAGTCGCTGTGCCATGACTGGAAGTGCTGCTACACCGGTTAAGGATCTTTTGGTACATTGTGCTTCATTAAGGAGGTAGGAGGAGTTTTGGTAATTTTAGAATTTCGTATTTCTTTACAAGTTTAGTAAATGAAGGAGTTTGTTTTTGTAATTAGTGATAATGGAGATGTTATGACAAAATGAAAGTGGTTGTATGCCTAAAATTTTTTATCGATTTTATATAAGTTTTTTTTTTACAAATCAACTTCTACACTCTTCTCTATTTACATATAAACCCCTATCAAAGTGGTATTTATATATAAACCCCTCAATTCATTCAAATATTGCATATTGACCCCTGCAGTTAGCTGACATTCAAAACAAGAGAATATTTTTGATTTCATCCTTGATATTTTACCTAAACTCTATAAATACCCCTCCAATGTGAGAATTCTTTGGATTATATCCAAGTTAGATTTGAGTTATGTCTGTGTTTGTTTGGGATTAAGTCCATGTTCAATAAAGGTATTTCATTTTAAGTAATTAAAACCATGGGTAAATCGGTTATTTCCTCTTTAGATTAATAAAATAACAGCCGAATTAAGGAATATTTCAGAAATATTCCTTCATTTTGGATGCCAACTAACTGTAGGGGTCAATATGTAAATATTGAATGATTTAAGGGGTTTATATGTAAATAGATTTTACAGGGGTTTGTATGTAGATAAAGAAGATTACAGGGGTCGATTTGTAAAAAAACCCTT
Organism: Chamaelirium japonicum; assembly: GCA_947650365.1. Lineage (NCBI taxonomy): Eukaryota > Viridiplantae > Streptophyta > Magnoliopsida > Liliales > Melanthiaceae > Chamaelirium > Chamaelirium japonicum. Next base: position 83,759,546 of record OX393552.1, on the reverse strand, counting down.
TATGTAATTGTGGTATAGTTCCCCAAATTGAGGTGTAGGCATAGATGTGGCAATGCCTTCGGTTGCTTACCCTATGGATGCGGGCCTGCTAACTCGAGTCTGGTTGGAGCCACAAGTTCCAGGTCCTGATGGTTCCACCGAAATCACCCATAACCCTGCTGGATGTGGCTGAGATTTAGTTATATACGACGATCATGATCCGAGTTTGAGAAGTTGTATATGTCAAAAACGGTACCGATGATTCTTTTAAAGCGGTCTTGTCTCTGGTCAAAAGATCAACTAGCTTAAAGGACAGCCAAATTGCAACGGCAAAAATATCCTTCACTGCACCTCAAATTTAGTTTTCATGCCATTTCTTTCTAAAACTAAACCTAACCCTAAACCCTAAGGTATGTAGGCTATGGGATGAACCCTAGACCTAATCCTAAATCTAAACCTAATCCGACAACCCCTTCGCCCCCCCCCCGGTGGCGTCTCGTCTCCGTTGCCGGGGCGGCGGGCAGCGAGCAGCTGTAACTCGTGCCTGCCGCCGCCATCTTCGCTGTTCGCGCCCGCCTCCTCCATCGCTGCTCGAGAGAAACAAAAGAGAAGGGAGGGATGGTGAGGACATTTTGATCCTTTGGCGCCCCTTTTCACCGAATGGATGTCTTGACCATGGACCTTAGGTGAAACGGATATTTTTCCCATCCTTTTCACCCCACTTGTCAGGGACGTCCCCATATTCCGGCATGGGCTCTTGTTTCAAATAAATAGATCCTAAAATTAGACAATTTAATCATATTTGACCAACGACCAACGGCCAACGTCCCCCACACTTGGAAATATTTTGTTCAACTTCGTCCTCGCGCGCACAAGAAACCTTAGAAACTTCCAATGTGTTCATCCTCTATTAAAACATCCTTTAGTATGCCGCCTATATTGACTCAACCACCCAACACGGTTAGGCTTTGATAGGGTAAAATGTCCGAATGCCGAGTTTCTTGTGCATCACGTAGGGTTGAGTTATAATACACTACCCTGGCACGTCTAGATAGGGGTGGCAATTCTTGACCCGACCCGCCAACCCGACCCGAAGTTAGCGGGTTTGGGTTTGGCCTAAATGGGTTTGGGTCATAAACGGGTTGACCCGATTAACCCGGTTATTAAATGGGTCGGGTTTGGGTTTATGCAGTTGACCCGATTGACCCGATTTGACCCGTTTAGTTAACGGATCAGGTCAACCCACAACCCGACCCGACCCGACCACTATAACTAAAAGTTTAAAAGAAAACCCTAAGCCCTAAGCCCCTTACAGGTTACAGCCCACAAAGGCTTACATGTTATGGGCTTACAAGTTTACAAGTTATGGGCTTACTGGTTATGGGCTTACAGTTTATGGGCTTACAGGTTTACAGGTTATGGGCTTACAGGTTTACAAGTTACAGCCCACAAAGGCACAAACACTCAAACTGCTTCACCAGCAAATAATGCAATTGGCCCCAGTCCGACCCGACCCGACCCGACCCAACCCGAGTATTAAACGGGTTGAACGGGTCGGGTCGGGTCAACCCGATTATTGGCGGGTCGGGTTTTGGTTTATCTTTTTGACCTGTTTATTAAACGGGTCGGGTTCGGATTGGCCATTTTTCTGTTATACATAGGTCTCAACCCGACCCGAACCCGACCCGATCCGACCCATTGCCACCCCTACGTCTAGACTCCAAACTAGTAATCAGTTGAGCCCACGGGCGGAAGCAGGAAGTATGGAGTAAGTCTGAGTTGGACCCGCTTAACCAGAAATAATCAGAAGCCCCATGTCTCTCCAACGATTCGTGTTTGAACCCATCCTTTGATTGCATTAGCTCGACAATAGAAGCAAATATAAAGCTTACAAAGCATGATACCTACTGAATATAGGGTTGTCACGACTCCTAAAGCTAGATACAATCATTCCAACCAAGCAAACCGGCACAAGTGCCAAATCCAATGTAATCGTTGCCTCCCTGGCGGGAATAGTATGAATTCCTGGCGGGAATTGAACCCAAGAATGGCTCCAGGTTGATGGGTAGCGGAAGCGGAGGAACACCCGGGAAACCCGGAGGCACTCTGGTACCACTCTGGTTTGGATTTATAATTTTATCTTGTGAACTATAATTTTTAAATAAATTGATATTTTCAATGCATGCTTCCTATTAACACCTATAGGGTGATATGTCCTATACACACACTAGAATGCCTAGACCCCTTAATAGCCGCTAGTTCTTGGTATGCTCTATTTCGAGAAAATTTCGGCAGAACTTCCCTACGGTTCTCCAAGTACACAGAGTTAGACTAAGGGCAATAGAGCCACCGTGTCTAACTATGTACCCAGAGAATATATAAGGAGTGCTGACGAAATTTCTCAAAATAGAACAATACCAAGAACATAGCGACTATTAAGAGACCTTGGCATTCTAGTGCTGCCTAGTGGAACTGTTTATATATAGAACCGTATATACTTTGGCCGATGACCACTACTATCGGCCAAACTATAAGGGTTCTATATATAAACAATTCAGGGCAATTCAACTGTCGTTGCTATCTTACAAAATGTAACAGTACTCGAATCAACTAACAAGTGAATCAGCTGACTGTAAAGTTACGAGTTTACTGATTGCTCACGACCCCATCGAACGAAAATTCTAACTTATGATATCCTAGTGTGCATGTGCAGTTGATATCGTGTACTATATTTTAAATATAATCAATAAAAAATAAAGAGCTAAATTTTTTGATATTCTAGAACCAAATCTTCAATCTTTGTGCTTGGTTCTTCGAACATTTATCACTACTTCTCTCTCTCTCTCACACACACATCCAATATTCAACATGAGAAGAAATGATTTATCCTTACCTTAAAAACATCCATGGTAACATCATGATGTACCTCTGCAACCACAATTAACCATGGAGGCCTAGGAGCTGACGCGAATCTGCTCAACGCGCCCTTCGTGGTGGAAGAGCCTTTATGCGATCTTGATTAGCCCCCCTACCTAGTAGGTGTTTCATAATTATTGGTACTTGAAAGTAAGATTGTTAATACGAATTTATTCCAGGGTGGTTTTTTTTACTCAAAATGTGTTGTCTAACAAAATAGTATGTTTGAAATAATCTCCAACAAACCATAGAAATCTTTATAATTTCTGGAGTATTAAAACAAAAAACCTCAATGGCAGTGGTATAGTATGTAACATACTCTGCCATACTAAACCCAGTATATACCATATGTACCGTACCGAGCCAGTAACTTATTGATACTTAGATTCGGTAAGATACTTCCAACCTTGGCTAGGACACTTGTTTCTATCAAGGGTCACATACCTCCAACTTTAAAAGACTTCTAAATCTTTTCTAAAATCGTTCTAACTTTGATCCAGGTTCCATTAGCCTCTCAAACATTAAAAGGCGTCGAAAAGACTTCGTTTCTATCAAGGGTCACATACCTCCAACATTAAAAGACTTGTAAATCCTTTCTAACAACTTTAATCCATGTTCCATTAGCCTCTTGAAACTCTTTTGACACCACATTCATCTAGGTCAACTTTAGATCCACGCCACATTCATCTCTCACCTTCATTGCAGATGGCAATATATATATAATTTACCATGCCTCAAAGGGTCAGCAAAAATAGACGATTAACCGAACCAAATAAATGGTAGGATCAACCTTTAGTGTACCTAAAATTTCAAATCATGAAGAGTGAACTTTAATTCTTTGACACACGGCGCACATTGTAGGTCTCATCTTGACTCTTCACTCCGCCATCCATATATGATGGCATCTTCTTATACTTTAATTTTACTAGACTAAATTTGTTTTCACCTTAAGAAAAGATGTAGCCAATTAAGACCGTAAATAGAGGTATATGGCAACTATTCTTTTACCATCTTTTCAATGAAATGAATACGTAGGATACCCATGAAAAGAAAGTGCATGTGGTTGATCACTGATCCTATCAAGGTTATATGGGGGTGAATACAAAAGAAAATGAAAAATAACCTACAAATTACGTTAAAATACTGGAAATGTGAACTCAAATCTCATTAGTCATTAGAGAAAGCGAAATGTTTATAGTCTCGAGACATCCACAATTATGAGGCTGATCCACATGCTAAGGATGTCTTAATCCTATACCTGAGCTTAAAAAAATCCATCGATCGTGAAAAAATATACATAAATATTGGACACTTGTAACATCTCCAACACCTCTTGATCTCAAACTCAAAGTTTCTTCACCATGAGTTTACCATGAAGATGACAAACTAGCTTCAAAGTAGAATCAGTAATAGATGCATTCCTGAAAAGAAGATGCCAGAGAATGCATGTAGAGCAATAAGTAAATGCAATCAATGGACAAACCGTGACCTCTGAAATGCAAATATTACAGAATAAAAAAAAATGGAAGTGCACTGCTCCAGGAGTATGAAGCACCACATAGAGAAGTGTTACCAACTACCAAAGTGTCCGAGTAGGCACTGAGGATGACCGAACAATCTTACCAATTATGAACTGTTGACGGATTGGCGATGTGTTCGGGAGATCTTAATCAAAGTGGAGGCCGGAACTTCGATCAGGAAATTTCCTCAATCGATCACAGGCGATGGATCTGTAGACTATCGCCTGGATGAAGAGGATGAGATCTCTATAGAACAGCGGTGGAAGAGATCGATTATAGATGCTGAGTAAGGATCGAGGCACATACCAGATTACTAGGGAGGGAAGCTCATCGTAGGCCAGGGAGCACAAGGGCCAGGGCATGCAAGTCGATCGCGGCAAAGCTCATCGTAGGCTAGGGAGGGAAGCTGGATCGTCGAAGACTTGACGCGCGCATGCAAAATCTTTTCGGCGTGAATTCATGAATTCGCGCGGAAAAAACCTTCGATGCGGCGGCCAGGACACCAATCTCGGCGGCTCGACAGATGCGGCGACCTGGATCTCCCTCTAATGCGGCGGCCATTACCCCCAACCTCTGATGTGACGACCTGGATCCCCGAATTAGAGGGGGATCTGCTTCGAAGCAGATCCCCTTTGATGCGGCGAGCTGGACCCCCGAAATTGAGGCTCTGATGCGGCGACCTAAACCCCCTGAATCCCCTCTTCGGTGATGCGGCGGTCGTGACGACCAGATGCGGCAGCCGTGTTGGAGAAATCCGGCCCCCTTGAGCTGGCCGTCGATTTCGAGAGATAGATCCGCCCCCCTTGAGCTGGCCGTCGATTCTGTGAGATAGATCCGGCCTTCTTGAGCTGGCCACCGGTTTCACGAGATAGATCCGGTCCACCGGATCTGGTTGCCGATTGTTCGGCTAGAAAAACCATGATATGGTGTATTGCCTCTATAATTTAACAAATTTATGATATCATGATGATGTCACGTGTCATCAGCGGTTGACAGTTGAACCGTTGACCAATAACTCGGTCCTATTTTTGGTTCGATCAGCGGTCTCAAACTCGTGGAGATGGTCAAGCACCGTCGTCATTCTCCCATCACCTTTCTTTGTTTAAATAGTTAAGCCTTGTGGCTTTTCTTCTAGGGATCACCTTGTGTCCTCACCACCTTAATGGAAGGAGATCCGACCTCGCCGCAACAAGCTCCAGGTGCTTGTGCCATCGTAACGACTCCAAGTGGCATTGCAACACCATTTGAATAGCACCGCAAAAGATAGGAATGGAGAACGGGAGAGAAATGACTTTAGTGATTCATCTGGCTAATGGGGCTCGTCTCTTTTTCTATAGAAAGCATCAACAAGTGGATCTAATTAGATTTTTCTCCATTAAAGAGGCTTGCTCAGATTTCGATGAAGAGCACGAGCCGTCGGCGCCCCACACAAAGGGATTCAAGGATGAGAGGCAATCAGTCTTCTTTTCCAATCAAAATCCTAGTCTTTTGTGTATATATCTTCCACATAGAGAGAGAGAGAGAGAGAGAGAGAGAGAGAGAGAGAGAGAGAGAGAGAGAGAGAGAGAGAGAGAGAGAGAGAGAGAGAGAGAGAATTAGGAAATCATTGTAAAATATGTAAAACACTAATCCAAACATTAGGGGTGGATTGGACTCGAAATAGGAAATAAAATCTCGTCCAGGATGGTCCATGCGCTTGGTCCATGGAGCCAACATGAGAGGAGGGGTGAAAACCTGTCTATAGTCTATGCACATGGAGAGAGGTAGGTCCACATGTGTAGTGACATGCACATGTACGATACAAATTGTTGTATGTTATTGTTGGACTTTGTGTTCAACAATACCAAATACTATTGTATTAAACCTTGGTTATTTAAATAATAGACATCACATCTTTTAATAGCTTACTTAGAAGGTTTGGAATCAGTAATCGGATCGGACACCCGACTTGAAAGAATGTAATACTCTGGTCTTCTTGTAACGGGGAGATGATCTATCTCGACCATTGGAGTAGTTGACTCTAAACCATACGTGTTGGTGTGTGTTGAGTACACTGAACAAAATCGAGAGAGTAAAACAAGCTAATAAAGCTGTAGCTAAGATTATGATCACTCTTCTACCGGTTGACTAAACCCTAAATCTCAAGATGCCATTTGGACTCTGGATTTGGTGCTTGTCACTTTAATCTGCCAAACAGTGCAGTCTATCACAGACCTAAATCTAGGTATGTTGGGTGGCTTACACTAGATATTGGGGAATGGAAGTGTGCTTGGAAATTCCTCACTCCTTGAGGGGAACAAAGTGTCTACTTGAATAGCTTTCATGAAAGGCTGATCATCAAATCTGACCAGACACTTCTAAGTAAAGATGATGATTACAAGAACTTGGAAAGTTAGACTCAAGTGGGTGTGCTATACCGAGAGAGACAGTCTTTGATCCTGGATAGTTTCACGGACACCGGAAGTAGGAGGGGTTAAGTGCAACACAATGGAGATTTCCATAGATTCTATCTCCTAGCTTATCCATACAGATGAGTTACCCAGTTCTAGTGCACAGTTAGTGCATGGGGAGGATTAGGGTTTACTTGAGTTAGGTTTACTTGATCGGACCTTCTGAAGTCCATTCATTGGGGAATCCTAGTCAGATTAGGAATCCCAAATGGCACCACTAGAAGGACCCACAAGAGTTGCTTAAGTGGCCCATGCTTCGTAAAACGTGCCAAAGTAAAGGTGGTTATGCCGCATGGAATATGTACATGAGATGTGCAATATCAGACCATGTGATAGAGGAGGGAGGGATCATAGCTTGACAGGATTCCCAACCCCTCGGGAATTAGTCACCAAGTGGTGTGAGCCACATAGTAGCCGACCATATTAATGAAGAGAGGGATAACTACTCTCTCTATTAAGTGACCATATTTCAGAATATCCAATTTCATCCCATTAAAATCCAAATACTCTATCGATCCCAAAAAATACCGAAAAGCTCTAGATCAAATCCAAATGTAAATGAATGTAAAAAACAAAACATGGATTTGTCTTTGAAAATATGCAAGTGTGCTATGCTTTGACTAAAGCATGATTCATATTAAAAGGATGTAATAAATATGATAAAACGATAAAACATCGTCCGTTTCAATTATGCGTCGTTTGTCAATCGAAGTCCAATGCTCATCAAAAGTAAGAGATCAAATCTTTTGGAATGTAGATGAGGTGTGTTGAGACTTCAGATGCTTCTTTAGATGCAACTTATCAGCAATAGATCTTTGGGGTTGCATTGGCACATAGAGAGGCAAGAACTACCGACAAACTTGGACTTTTTTTTTTGGTATTCTAGAAGGAGGTCATACCTGTATGACCTTCATATCCTCATCGACGAGGGCATACAAACCAAGGGGGAAACCATACTCCCAACATCCTTCCCACCCAGAAACGTGGCACCCATGGGCAAGCCAATGGGCAGCACTATTAGCATTCCGCGAAATCCATTGCACTGAAACCTCCTCTAGGCAATCCCAAGCCGACATGCAACACATAACCTGTGATCCAATATCCTCATTGCATCCCTTTCCAAGCACCAGTGCATCCCGCGCTTTCTTAGCATCAGTAAACAACAAAACCTTGCTAATCTGCCTCCTCACAAGTTCCCCCATGACCGTCTGAATACCCCACAATTCAGCTTGCAACGGGGTATCTACCTGACACTGAAAAGCCGCAGCTGCACACAACTGACCTGTTCGCGTAGTCAAAACCCAAGCTCCACTTGCCACCTTATACAAAGTGCTAAACGATCCATCCGTTCACATAAGATATTGGGCTCCCCGACAGAAGTCCATATTCCCCCTACCCAGCACTACCATATTCACAAACTGTTGTATCATCACCTTCCCTTGATACACCGTAACATAACAATCCAACCCTGAGTTATCAAACAATTTCCGACATCGGGCTTTCCATAGTAACCACATGTCCACCGCGATAACCTCCCCCGGTAGTGGAACTTTTTTTTTTTTGAGAACCCCTCCTAAAAGAGGGAGGGTTTGGCGGACCCCAACCAGAAGCCATTAAGAACTAAGACAGGAGACCGTTACAAAAACAGAGTGCCTCCGCCCCTAGTCTATCTCTCCAAGGTACAATCCAAGCACTGAAAAGGGAGATCACCGAATGCCTCAACTTTTCCTGCCCTGCAGACTTGACATTGAAGATCCGGTTATTCCGTTCAAGCCAGATGACCCACACGATCGCCATGACCAAAATGTCCCACGGCTTCCGGATCCCCACCGGGATGCTTCTCCTTCTCCAAGAGGTCCAAAGGCCCTTGAGGGACCTGGGATGCGAAGATAGCCCTGCCTTACTCTCGAAGTGGTCCCACAGTTGCCTTGCAAAAGGGCACCCGAGTAGTAGGTACGAAGCCGTTTCCTCCTCTGAGGCGCAGAAAGTGTAGGAAGCATCCGACGTCTGGGGGTGATTCCGCCTCATCAGATTCGCCTTCGTCAGAATCTTATTCCTCGAGGCCACCAGGGAAAAGACCTGAACCTTCGAGGGGGCCTTCGTCTTCCAGATAGCCTTAGACGGACCGTGACGCTGAACCCGAGGAAAAAGATACTCATATAACGATCTAACCGAGAAAACTCCTGAAGACGTGCTGCTCCAGCGGACCTCATCCCGGGACGTCCTGAATGATGCCGCCTGCAGAATTAAGTGTAGGTCCTGCAACTCCCGCCGACTATCATGGTCTAGCGGAGCACCAAGCTTTAAGCGCCACCCGATAGACCCCTGCCTCCGGCAAGCCTGGGAACGGACTGAAGCTCCCTTATTCCGGGCCAAGGAGAAAAGTGTTGGGAAGAGCTGCTCCAGAGGCCTGTCCCCGAGCCAAGTATCTCTCCAGAATCTAATGTCTCTCCCATCGCCTAGAACAAGCATAGTAGCCTCCCTGTAGAGGTCCTTGACCCTCAGAATGCCTCTCCAGAAATGAGAGATTCGGCCAGACACTCTACCCCGCGCATGTAGAGGAGAGAATCTTCTAAAATATCTCGCTAGAATGACATCCCTTCAGGAGCCCCCAGATGCCTGCTGCAACCTTCACCACCATTTCCCCAACATCGAGATATTAAATCTGCGTAGGTCAAGAACTCCCAGACCTCCCAGTTTCTTAGGAAGACAAACCTGGTCCCACCTCATCAAATTGTAACCTCCCGCATTGGCCCCCACCCCATGCCAAAGGAAGGAGCACCGAATTTTGTCAATCCTGTCTATCACCCAAGACGGCAGGAAGTAGAAGGACAGGAAGTAGGAAGGAATCGAGGATAGAACCGAGTTGACCAGCACCAGTCTACCCCCGGACGATAGAAATCTACCCTTCCAGTCCTCCAATCTCCTCTCGATCTTAAGAATCAGCTGCTCCCAATCCTCTCTCCGCAATGCTTTGTCACTGATAGGCAGCCCCAAATACTTCATCGGTAGGGTTGCTACTTTACAGTTTAAAAGTCTGGCTAAACCGCTACCTGCATCCCCCGATCCAATGTAGTAAAGGCTGCTATTCTAGAAATTGATCTTCATGCCTGATGTCAGCTCCAACCCGTAAAGGAGGATCTTGAGAGAGACCATCTGGAACGGGCAAGCCATTGCGAACAGGAGAGAGTCATCCGCATAGTGCAAATTTGAGGTGGTCCAACCATGTCCACCCACTCCCCTAACCAAATCCTCAGCATTCACCTTACAAACAGCGGCATCGAAAGCATCAACCACCAGGATAAAGAGATACGGGGATAGAGGACATCCCTGCTTCAGGCCCTTGTAAACCTTGAAGTCCTTGCCCTGCTCTCCATTGATAAGACAAGACAACTTCGAGGATACCAATATCTCTCTAATCCACCCCAACCATCCACTAGAGAAACCCTTGGCCTTCAGAAGGTCGAGCAAGAAGTCCCACCTAATCTGGTTGAAAGCTCTCTCGAAATCGATCTTCAGCAAAACTCCTTCTTCTCCAGACTCGCGCAGGTGGAAGATCGTTTCATGAGCCGCCGCCACACTGTCTAGGATTAGTCTCCCCTTGATGAAAGCGGTCTGGGAGGGGTAGACCAACAGGGAAATGTTGTCCGCGAGCCTATTGGCTAGCACCTTCGTAATAATCTTGTAGAGACAGTTCGATAAGGAGATCGGCCTGAAGTCCCGAATGGATTCTGCAGCAGATTTCTTAGGGATAAGGATAATCCACGAGTGATTTAGGCAGTGAAGACGCACCTTGCCCGAGAAGAAGTCGTGCAGCAACCGGCATAGATCGCCCTCCAGCATGTCCCAATACTCCTGGTAAAATGACATTGGGAACCCATCCGGACCCGGGGCCCCGTCGCCTCTGGATTGAAAGACCGCCTTCCGGAATTCCTCATTGGTGAAATCCGCGTTGATGCCTGAGCCTCCCGGAAGTCTCGGAAAATCTGCACCGCGCCAATCATAGGAAATCCCCGTCGAGGGAAACGTCTCCCTAAAAGAGGTTTTGAAAAAAGAAGTTGCTTCCCCCAGGATGTCAGCCGTGGTCGTCAACTCCCGCTCCTCGTGCCACAGAGAGGTCAGAAAGTTCTTCCTTCTCCAAGCGTTAGCCACTCTGTGGAAGTAGGAGGTATTCACATCGCCCAGTTTCACCCACTGATCCTTCGAACGTTGCCTCTATATCTCCTCCTCCTTCCGCAAGAGAAGCACAAGATTCTCGTTCAGCTCCTTCAACCGTGCCGACTCCTGTTGCGTAAGGGCAGCGGCTTCGCCCTTAACCTCAAGGACTTGGATCTCAGCCAAGGTTGAGGCCTTCATCCGTAGAACATTGCCAAAACAAGCCTTGCTCCAGCACTGAAGCTTCTTCTTGATGAATCTGAGCTTCCTCGCCATGTTCAAAGCCGAGTTCTCAACATTGCCCGCTTCGCCCCACCAACCGATTAGTAGATCCTTGAAACCTTCCTCCAGCAACCACATTGACTCGAACCTAAAAGGGGGGCGGACTAGAGAAATCGAATCAGTCGAGAGAAGGATCGGAGCATGGTCAGAGACACAGGAGGCCAGCCCTGACTGAATCGACCCCAGAAAGCGCAAGTCCCAGTCCGACGAGATCAGGAACCGATCAAGTCTGGCCAAAATGGGATCTTCTCGCTTATTACTCCACGTGAAAGTACGGCCAGTTAAAGGGAGGTCGATCAGCTCTTGGTGCCGAATGAAAAGGGAGAAAGCCCTCATCGCTGAAATATCTCCACTGCTGCGAAGCCTCTCTCCCGATCCTCGCGTGACATTGAAGTCACCTGCGATCACCCAAGGTCCGTGAAAATTCGTCCTGAGCAAGGACAGTTCCGTCCAGAAGTCGTCCCCTCTACTATGGTCCGTCGGACCATAGACGGAAGATAGCATCCACTCCTCGCCGTCTAATCTGTTCTGAAGGACCAGAGAAAAGGAGAAGACCCCGACATTCATGCTCCTTAGCAAGAAAAGGTCGTCACTGTACCCTATCAAAATACCTCCCGACGCTCCTGTAGCATCTTTAGCTTCCCACTTCGTAATCTTCTTCGTACTGAGAGAACGAAAAAAGTGGCTCGTCGGATTCTCACGCTTCGACTCCTGAATGCAGATGATATCAACATCGTGAATGGAGGCAAAAGAACTTGCAGCCCTCCTCTTCTCCGACTTCCCTAGGCCCCTAACATTCCAGGATAAAATCTTCATAGAAACACAAAACAGACTCCCACAGTACTCCACCAATTCCACTACGACAGTTCGCTTAGGAAGAGGCCAACTTCGCTCTCTTCTCCTCCAGAGCCCTGATAGAATCAAGAAAAAAACGCACACTTTCCAGCTCTGGGGTAGTAATAAAACCACACTTCCTAGCAATGTCAAGGATTACATCATCTTCCAAAAGAGATAGGGGAAAGGACACCGAAGGATCCGACTGATCCAAATCCAAAAGGCACATCTTTGACCGCACCAGAGCCTGGGCAAGCAAAGGGTTATCCGAGGAGCGCTGCAAATTCTGTCTGAAACTCCTCCTTGCCGACTGAAGCTGGGCGGCTCCGGCCGTATCCGACGTTGCCTCCGGTCTTCCCTGGTCTGCGCTCAGATCAGCTGTGGTCCTCTGTATCCCGTTCCCCTGACCTGTCACAGTACTCCTGTCGACATCAAGGTTAGAAACATGAGGAACCCCCATGATGGGGCTATCCACAATAAAAGGCACATGCTCCTCCAAATCCACAGGGATTCCCTCATGTACATGCGCCATCTGAGGGCCCAAGGGGGTCCCCCGCTTCTCCAAATCCACAGGGATTTCCTCATGCACATCAGCAAAGGGGTTAACGTGGGGGGCTGCACAAACAACGTGCGCACCCTCTACAGGAAAAAGGGGGGCGTCTCCATTCACGCCCAAACCGAGGTTCAAAACGATACCTGCATCCTGAGTGAATTGCTGGAGGGATGGCGTACCTGGTTCCTGGCTGCTGCTCGCTTCTCCTCCTGCCGAATTCCCCCCATGATCTAGAACAGGGAACCGTGGAGGCCTGACGCACGGTTGTCGGAACCGAGTGGGCTGTGACGAAGCCGCTGGTGGCCCGAAGCCCGGAGGAATCACTGGCTCTCCGGAGGGCATTCTGTCACCGAAAGGCCGCCCGTCCCCGATGCCGTGCTCCAAGGGGGGTAAATGCCCAAGAGGCGGAGGTGAGAGCGATGTGCAGTCTCCCAAGACCTGAGTGGTAAGACGAATCCTAAACACTCCACAGCCATGGGAGAATTGCACCGAGGGAGGGATCAAGATCGGCTCGTAACAAAGAACCGTAGCCTGGCAGAAACGCCGGTGGGAGATCGAGGGGAAGACATTGTGACCCTCTCGGACCATGCCATAAGGCTCCAGTAGCGCACGTAACGAACCCTCCCCCCAAGCATCGAAAGGGAGGCCGAAGACGGTGACTCGCAGAGCTGTCCGCCTCCTCCTCGCGACCTTTCCTGCCAGCTCCTCCCAAGGCCGGAAGGAGACAGAGACTGCTCCCAGATCCCGCACACCCTGACCGACTTCGATCTCCAAGAACTGGCGAAAAGGGAATTCGACAAGAAATTCTCCGTTCCCGATCTCCTGCGCTGACCATTCCCAGGAGCCTTGCCACGCATGCCGGAGATGCCCGGACAACTCCGCTGCAGTCACCGACCTCCGGAAGACCCGGCAAACCCCGGATCTGTTCAACACTTCCATCATCTCCTCCCTCCGGGGATCTACCGGCAGATCCATCGAGACTCCCGCACCCGCCGTCGAGGAACCGGTAGAACCAGAGGACCGGGCCATCCCGCACCTGTGGGATGTGTGCCCCACCTTCCCACAGGCAAAGCAGACTAAGGGGTTTCGGCAGGCCGCAACCGCGTGATCCCGCTCACCGCACCGGTGGCAGCGCCGCCCGGAGTCCCCCCTACGAAAGAGTCGAGATGACCGGTCGAAAGGTCCCTCCGATCTCGACGCCGAAGGAGCCTGGGCTGAACGGCGCACGATATCGGCGAAGGAAACTCGCTGGTGAAGGGTCGACGAGGATGGATTTGACGCGCCCCCGGGACGCCTATCCCGGGAACGACGCGTCTCCTCCGCTCCTACAGAAACCCTCCCCCCGAGTGCCCTAGCCCTAGTTCTCGAGACTCCTCAGGAGCGCGCGACGGCAGACTCTCCAGGACGATGGAGCCCGGATCTAGGAGACTTTCCCCTAGATCTCCCCCGGACCTCTCTGGATCTCGAGGCACCTCGGGATCGCCCTCTCGCCATGAAGAGGAACTTGACTGCTCCTAGCGTCCTTCAAACCCGTTCACAGGAGGTTAGTACTATAGAAGTCAATCCTTGTACGTCGTCGCACCTCCTTCCAAAACTCCACCGCCTTGTAATACTCCCAAAAAACATGCGACAAGTTCTCATCCTGATATCCACACCACGGGCAACTACCATACCTCGCTCTGATCCGTTGTCTAAGCAAGGCCGCCGTCGGTAAAGCCCCGTGGAGAAGCTTCCACACGAAAAGATGAACTCGAGGAGGAACCCTCAGCGACCACAGCCTGGTTCCTCTCCACACGGCCACCGCCCTCTCCCCTAATGTACTACCCCCTCGCAAGTCTGCAATCATCCTCTTATACTTCGGCCTAATCCTCACCTCATCAGATTTCACCTCCTGTACAATAACAATAGTATTACGCAGCCACGAAGACGCCTTCCTCCCCTGCCAGTCTTGCCACGTCTCTAACGATAGCTGGTGTTGATCCCTAATTTACCTTGCCCTGAACTTGGTGTCAAATAAAAGATACCTTAGATTGGCTATATAAAACTGAATTTGAAGATGAATGAACTGTAATGCCCGGTACTCCAGAATTGACTTTTGCTAAGGGCACCCTGTCTTTTATTATTATAATATTACTAATGGTTAAAAAAATAAAAAAAAATAATAATAAATTTTGGTGTTGGCCGAGTGATGCTACATATGTGTGTGCGTGCGCATGCGTGTGCGCGAGTGCATGCAGGTGTTGATCATGGAGTAGAGCACGAGTATATTATTTAATAGTTAATTAATTGTTTGTTGCAACCTAATATTGCCCCGGGAACGACCCGTTGTCAAATAACGCAAGTTGCGGAGCCCAACTAGCTCGTGGATATAAGGCCGATGGGTTTTCCGACTTACTGATCTGACTTGATTGGATCATCCCAATCCTCGAGACCCTTGACCGGCACCCTATGGCTCCACTCCGGTCTTCCCCTTGATTTTGGTCGTTCGGTCTTAATCTAAGAGACCCTCAACTCTTTTCTTCCTTGGCTATCGGATCTTGATCTGATACACCAAGAAACCCCCTCCACTAACTCAAGTACCCAACTCAAACAACTGTACAACACTTCATCAATACCCATCATCCCAACTCCCACTCTCTCTCTATGCTGGGTTATTCAAGCAAATCGTTAAAATCCCCAAACAATTTTTCTCCTTTTTCAAACCCAATTCTCACTCAACCTCCCTCTCTTTCTTCATTTCACGCACTCAATCCCTCTCTTTCCCGTACAATGCTACAGCCATCCACCATCTTCCTCTCTTTCCCAACTCCATCACAACCATCCCCTTTCAACCACCCCATTCAGCCAACCCTCTTCAACCAAACCCCAACCCAACAACCAAATCTCTCTCTCTCTTTAACCCAACCCAAAACCCGACCTGATCCTAAACCCCAAACCCACCCAGCCACCCTTTCTCTCTCTCTCCTCTCCCCCTCACCCGATCTCACTCTCCCGCTCTCGGATCTCTCCCCTACCCGACCCAAATCCGACCGCCGCCCCGAGCCGCCCCCCCCTACACCCTACGAGCCGCCCCCCCTATACCCTACCAGCCACCCTACCACCGTCGCGAATCCCGCCGTGAAACTCGTCGAGCAGTCGGCCGCCGCCCTTCCCCTCCCTTTAAAACCAAACCCCATTCCTCATTGCAGTGAACCGAAAAGAAGAAAGAGAGAAAGAGAGAAACCAGAAGAGAGAGAGGAGAGGAAAAGAGGGAGAAACCGGAGGAGAGAAGAGAGAAGAAAGAGAGAGAAAGTAGATCAGAGAGAGAGAGAGAACGAGGGCTCAGATGAGGGAATGAGAGAGAAAGAAAGGAAATATCAAAAGAGAGAGGTCTGTAGAGTGAGAAGGGAAGAGAGAGAGAGAGAAGGAGTGCGGAGTTGGAGGTGTAGCACCGCCGCCTGCAGCTCTCCCCTCTCGTGCGTTCGTGCACCGGCGATCTCCCCGAGCTGATCCCCTCCCACGGTGAGCTTCTCTCTCCCTCCTTTGCCATTTCCTTCCATGCGAGTAACCCGGCGACCTGACCGGCGAACATCGCCAAACCCATCACCACCATGACCCGTCCCGGCCATGCGACACACCTGCCGCCCCCCTTGCATTGTCAGGTGCTCCACGACCCACTACAAGGCGGCCGGAGCAAACCACCTCCTCTCTCATCCTCTGTTTAGAAAACCCAACCCATTTTCCAAGCCGAACTCCAGAGTTCGCCGGCTCGGAACGGGGTCACCTTGGCACAAACGGACGCCTCCCCAATGATCTCCTTCGCGTCCTCTTCGGATCGACGCCAACGGGGCGGTGGGCCGACCACCTGTGGTTGCACGGTAGCGGGTCAAAACCTTCGCAGAGCTCTCGAACGGTAAGAAAGATGAATGACACAAATAGTAAATTAAATAAATAATAATAATCTTTGGGCAATTTTAATATATCTAAATAACTAAATATTTATATTGTTAACTAACGGGTTCCTCTTTAAATGGTCAAATCCCGTTGGCCCACTTAGGTGGTGGACCCCACTTAAGTGGGTGGGCCCAACATAAGTGTGTGGGGTCCACCAATATGCAATACCTAGTGACCAAGACTAATTCAGCCGCCATTTCATTGTCCGATGTCGGAATTCGACGAAACTGGCATCAATGGAATCAGTTTTTCGAGATCTACTCGCTGACTGTAGGTTAATCTCAAAAATACAAAATTACCAAAATACCCTGTAGTGGGCCTTAGTTCAATCGATTTTGAATTGGCTTTAACTTTGCTATTCAAACTTCGAATCCCGCAAAATTTGCGGCATCGAGTTTCGAATCCCGATGCCCACCTATCTGTACCACTGGAATCTATTGGAGGACCCTCAGAGACTCAGCGATCCCACTTGACCCCTAAGTCATATCCTTCCAAATAGGCCGGATCCATTTTTCGGGGACGAGTCCCCGTACACCAAACCTGATCATTACACAGATCCCCATGCTCTTGATTCAATGTCGATCCCTTGTGGAGGGTGACTTGGCCAATACCATAGTGCTAAATGTCTGCTTAGTCCCTATTGAGGGCGATTCAGTGATTGAAATCACTGCCAATCGATCCCCTGCGGAGGGTGAACCGACTATTTAGGCGTAAAACCCTAGTTGCGTCGTAATGACGCCTTGACATAGCCACCCTAGATTTCTATTGTTCTGACACACTTACTTGAAATATTGGTTTACCAGGCTACCATGTGGAGTTTGATCAATAGAAGTTTAACCCCGAGCAGAAGATGAGCTTACTACAAAATCCAAGGCAAGCCCCTACTACACTTAGTTTTAGTTTTTTTTGGGTATCGGATTTGATTAGGGATAACTAAGGTACTTGTTGGTAGGTGCCATGGTTAGGATGTGCGAATTCATACTTAAGTCTAGAGTTGAATATAACTAGAATTACAATGATATGCTAGGGAAATGTGGGCTTGAAATTATATGTATGATTAGGGTTCGATGACACCAAGACTTCTCGACTCGGCCAACTCGGCCCTAAACCCGTATTACTCGCTAGCAAGCATTGACCATGGGTCCGCTATGTGTGAATTTGACAGTATGTAACCGGGACGATCCAGCCGTAGATGAAGCAGAGACGGATCAAGAGCAGTTAACATGAGTTTGTGCTTGATCGACAATCCGGTGACATCTACTCCCCTTCCCGTGGTCTTTGATAGTGGAAAATAAGAACAACTACGGTAGGTGTCCTCGATACTGCATCCGGGTCCCGTCGGGCATCACCGCATGTGGTCACGTGGGCCCCTCCTTGCATGCGAAGTCGCAAGTCCGTTGACGCATGCTTTAAAATATTATTAAAATAATCATACATTAAAATATCAATAAAATAATCATAATTATTGCTTGGATACCGTAAGTAGGAATTTTCTTAAGTTTTAAAAAATTAATAATTAAATAATAATTATCGGGGCCCACCCTCCTGAGTGGAGTGTGGAGACTCGGGCACATGGGAATACGGGCGAGGGTAATTTATGTTTATTGTGATGCATGGGTTGTGAGAGCAGTACGGGACCAGGGTTAAACCGTTGCAAATCATTAATCAACGCATGTATATTTTTATCTATCTCGGTATATATATAAAAGCAATTATTCATTGTGTTGAGTTTTTGGTATTTTGTTAAATAATAGAATATGATAATTTATCTTGTGGAAATATTGGACCTCGTGCGCGCAAGGGCCGTGAACCACCCTGCGCGCACAGTCGAAGATCAGTAGGCTAGGGGGTCACGGACAAGGATTGTGGTAAAGCCAATAGGAGGTGCCCTCGAGTAGGGATTGGCCTAGCAATTTTTGTCCCGGGGTAGTTGAAGACCCTAAAGAAAGCAAGTTGGGCGGTAGAGCTTCACCGTGAAAGACGAAAAATCCCTTATGATCATATGAGTTATTTGTGCATGGTGTGGGAGGATGCACGGCGAGAGAGTTAGCCCTCTACATCGAAATAAAAGACTCTATAGTAATGCCTGACCGGGGGCAGGATGAACAAAATATCTGGGGTTCATATTAGGATAGATATTTTATATGATTGTTAATTAACAATTATGGAATCTTAATGTTGGCTTATGAAATTATAGAGCATGATAATCTAGATGGTCGATTTATTTTTTCATTATTACTGTAGAATATTGAATGAACTTTATGTTAGACAATCTAGTGACAATAGGTATTGCATGAGAACATAGACTGCTGATAGGATTAGGTTATTCTTTTGTAAACATTAATAGCATGCACCAGGACTGCTAAATATAATATAATTTAATTAGATCGGTTGTTTCATATTATTAAAGGCTACTAGGATGTCACTAGCCATTAATTTGGCTAATCTCCCAATTTCCAATTGGGGGCTACTCTTTCCCACGAGTAAGCTCTTATGCAGGTTTAGAAGCTCAGGACCGGAGTAGCGGTGGTAGTCCAGAGACAGAGTTGGAGTCTTAGCTTGTCTTTCTTTTTAGTATGTCAATTTTTTGTAGTAGTACTCTTTCATTCGATGTAATTGACCTGGATTGGAATAAGAGTTTATAAGTTCTTTAGTCTAGTTTAGTGCTCTAAGTTTGTTAGTAGTAATGTGGCAGCTGAATTTTTTGGTAAGCCTCTCCTTAAGGTCCCAAGCCTAGTTTAGACCACAATGAAAATATAAGAAGAGAATTGACCTAATTTGACAAGCCAGTAGATAGGGCCTCCAGGCCGATGCACCGAGTGTTAGGGAGCGGGTGAGATACTCGGCTCGCCATCAGAGGCATGAGTCTCGTGCTCCCTTAAGAGGGACTTCTGTCAGCATGTGGAGCACCGACAGGCCACACATGCTGAGAGGATAGTCCGGTTGAAGGTCGAGCGTGGTCATCTCTCTATCAACAAAATTTTTATCTTTCTATACTTTCTTTTAAATTAAAAATATTTTCACAAAAATCCAGTTTTAAAATACCTTTTGTTTCTCTTCTTCTTCTTCTTCTTCTTCATTCATGAGAGAGTAGAAGTCCTGTGAGAAACCCTAATTGGTGTAGTTAGGCGACCAAACCCTAAATCCTTTGATTTTTCTCACCTCACACCCCAGGGATCGGTTTTAGATTTCTAGGACGTGACATGAACCTTGGTATCTGCAAGACTTATAATACCAATAATGATCCAATCATATAGGCAATATGACAAATCTACAAACTTACGCAAGAAACCCAAACTAATATTGCCTTTCTTCATTAAATATATGATTCTTACATGACTCGGTGTTGCAACTTAAACATGAAAACCCAAAACTAATTTAGACTCTATACAAGAACGATTCGAGAGAACCCAGGCTCCACTCGCCTCCTCCCCTGTAGCCATATATGAACCATCAGTCCACATGATAAATTTCGCTTCCAGCTCCCCTACCATATCCGCTAGCTCTACCCCACCTGTTAGGACCCTGAAAGCGATTAAGAAGAGTAATACACTGCTGCACCATAACCGGACAAGTCTTGACCTGACGCCCAAATAGCTTATCACATCTTGCCTTCCAGAAGTCCACATCGCCACTGTAAATAACTCCATTGGAAATGGAGGATCGCAACAACTAACAGCTTGGGCACCAGAACTGAAGAATGGATGCGTAAAGAAATTAAGGCCTGTAACCAACTCCATACAGTGCCAAAATTCTCTTGCCTTTGGGCACTCCCAAAATATATGTCCAGTGTCCTCCCTTGGATCACTACACCAAGGACAACTCCCATAACCCATCCGAATCCTCTGTCGCAATAAAGAAGCCGTTGGTAATGCCCCAAGCATCAGCTTCCATAAAAATAAATGAACTCGCAGGGGCACCCTCAACCTCCAAATATCTGCCCCTTTCCAAGGAGGATCCAAAACACATCTAGTCGCCAGACCTCCCCATAAAACCTCCGACATTTGGACGTATTTAGGCCTTAATCCACTTGACTGCGATCTAGTCTGTCTAATACGCCTCAAAGTTCTCCTCCACCCTACCGAAGCTTTCCGCTCATTCCAACCCTGCCAAGACGCCATATCCATCTGATATTTACCCCTAATCCATCTTGCATCCGCACCATCGCCCGTAAGTAGATACGACAAATTAGCTACCGCCATTTGAAGCTGTTTGACATGAAAGCAAGGAATCTGAAGGCCTCCCTGGTCTTTTTCCTTATTTACCTACTCACAAGAAATGAAATGAAGATGTCTTTTCCCATCGCTATGCCCCCACAAAAAATCCCTACAAAGTCGATCCATTTGAGTGAGCACCCCAGTCGGTAATCCCCTTGCTCCCATGAGATGGACTGGGGCATTTGCCAAAACCGATTTCAGTAAAACCACTCGTCCAACTTGTGTCAACAATTTAGCTTTCCATCCCGCAAGTTTAGCTTCCATATGACTGACCATGGGCTTGGAACTTGCGTTAGGAACCCTTCCACCATTAACAGGGACACCAAGATGTATCCAAGGCCCGGCCTCCTCCTTAATCCTCAACGCTCTCACTATCCATCACCTCAAAGGGGAACAAACACACCGAGAGAACTTGATACTAGATTTCTCCAGATTGATAGATGGTCCGGTACACGTCGATACCTTAGCAAAATCCTAACGCAATCCCCAAGCATCCTACTTTGTCGCTTGGGCAAAAAACAAAAAAATCATCCGCAAAGGCCAACATGGACATCGACTGAGGATTCCTGCGAGTGGTAAAGCCCTCGAGATCGCCCTCTCCGACCCTTTGATCTATCTCCCTTTGAAATATCTGAGCCACTAAAAGAAATAAATAAGGAGAAATAGGGTTCCCCTGTCGGAACCCACAAATAGGTCAAAACACCGGCGTCTCTTCCCAATTGATCAACAACTGAACAATAGTCGACCTCACACACTGCATAACCCACGAAATCCAAATAGGCCAGGATGGAATCCCAACCGAATTATAATAATGTCTAAGGCCTCCCACTGAACCCAGTCATAGGTCTTATCTAGATTTGCTTTAACAATCATCGGTGCCCTCCTCTTAGGTGCATCCTGGACAGAGTGGAGAATTTCTTGTGCCAATATAATATTATCCCGAATCCGCCTCCCCGGGATAAGCGCATGTTGTTCCTCGCGAATGATCGAAGGTAACAAAAGTCGCAGCCTATTAGCCATGTCCTTGAGAATAACCATGAGCTATTATACAACTACAACAGAGTACCGGCTTGGAGCGCCGTTTTTCCCCCCTTTCCTCTTTCTCTAGATCTAGGGTTTCGGTATGCCCTCTTGGCCTCCTCGGACTCCGCCAGTGGCTCCGGGGAGGCCAGGACGTGGGTCTCTGGGAGTCCGATTGTGACTCCCACCAGTTGATGACCGATGTAGTCATCAGATCTAGTACCAAAAAAAAGCCATAAGGTATTAATGTTGCTCCACAGCAAGATACAGATAATAAATTTGGAGCATCACTGAATCACTACATATATGTTGCTCCCTCCCAGGAGTCTCATCTCTCTCGTACAACAGCATGGCACGGTCCATAGCCGTTCTCCTCTCATTTGCTGCCCTCCTCCTCTCATCACAACCCACCACCACCACCACCACCATAATCACCACCACCACCGCCACCACCAACGCCACCACTCCTACCTCGAAAGGCTTCAGCCTGATGCTTATCGATAGGGACTCTATCCACTCCCCCTTCTACCCTGGAAATCTAACAGCCGTCGAGCAGTTCCAGCGCATGGTCCGACTCTCCGAAGCTCGCGCCCTCTGGCTCAGCTCGACGATTCTCCGACCCCACGACGTGGGAATTCGTCCGACCGTGACTTCAGATAACTTGAAGTACATGGTATCGCTGAGCATCGGCACTCCCCCGACGGATCAACTCTTGCTGATTGACACAGGCAGTGACACCATATGGGTCCAGAGTGCCTCATGCGTGCAGTGCTTTCCCCAGGACCCGCCGATGTTCAATCCCGCCGAGTCCACCACTTTTTTGGACCTACCATGCCGCCACACACTGTGTTTGCCCTACAAATGCTTCAACAATGTGTGCCACTACAAACGAGGGTACTTCTATCCTCTACTAATTTTGGAATCTAAGTGCAACAAACTGTTAATTTATTTTTTTGGTTATTGTGTTTTAAAAATATTTGTAACAGTACATTCGTTGTACACATTCAAACCATTGGGCGACGGCTATAACGGTCACATTCAAACCCATTATTGCTTGGATTTTAAAGCCTATTAAATCAAAAATAATGGGGAGCCATCACACCCCTTGGTGGGTTATAAAATGGGCCCAAAATCCATGGCTAAACACACAATTTTTAGCACCTTTTGCTTTCGAATCGTTGCTCCAAAAATCTCCATTTTCAATTGTTTCTTTAAGTTTTTTGCTAGACTCCTGAAGGCGATAGTTCGGTGTTCGTGTGCCTTCTCCGAGGCGTGCCAACGAGAAGGAAAGGTGGTCATCCGGGGGGTTCGTTGTATCTCTAGTCTTCCTTGCCACGAGACCCGCACGTGGGGGGCAATTGGATTTCTAGGACAGCGCCAAGGCGTGCTTCGACCCCAGGCCATCCTCTTAACTGTTCTTCTTCCTAAATTGCTAGAATCTTAATAGTATTATTTGCCTATGTATTAATTTAGTTATAGTTTTATCATATTCATACTCCGCTACAAAAGTCTCATATTGGATCTTTACTAGGATTCATTTACAATTTCATTGTCAAATATTTTTATCCTTTCATTTGACAAAAGCTATATTCGAAATCGAAATTTATCATCCATATTGCATTTGAGAAACCTCATATTTGTAATATCTGTTTAGCAAGCAAAATATTTCCAACAATCTAAAAATCCAATTATAGTTGTTAATTTGTTGGCTTAAAATATTTTTAGATTTCAAAAATAATTAAATTTATTTGATCTTTATATCTTATAAATAATTAATTATTGGCATATCCATATTAATATTCGGTTTAATGCTTTAGTATTAATCTTTGATCTAATTATTTGATCTAATCTAAAGCATCATTGTTAATATTTGCTTAGCATTAGATATTGCTAATAATATAATATTAGAATTAGTTAAAATTGTATTGTTAGCATCTTGATTGACTAAAAATTACTTGACCATTATTATAATATAGATAATACGACATTAGTGTAAGAGAAATTTTTTTTACTACACATAATTAAAATTTAATATTTTTTAATTAAAAAAAAACTAATCAAACACATCATATAAACAAAATCAAGACTCTAGTAGGGAGAGCTCGGCACATACATTCATGTATATGTGACTAGTCTGTTATCCCTATAATCTAGAGATTTTGATAATTTTTTTTTTTTTAAAACCTTTAATTATTTTCTTTTATTTATACTTGGGTCTCTCATGAAGAAGTGACTTAAAGAATTCCGGTGAATCATCCTTAGTTAGACGGTGTCTAGAAAAGCTTGTCAAAAAGGCATACGTGATTAAGACGGACTGGTATTTAAGCGAGCCAAGTGCTCCACCACTCATCTGGAGCTGATCTGGCTGTCATACTTTGGAGAACTCATTTGGATTTCTAAAGTCAAATCTAGAGATACTCAAGTCAACTATTATACAAAAGAAGATAAATTTGGTTCACTTAGAAAATAGTGCACGATATTGATCTGACACAAACTTGTTTCATTCCAGACTTAACTCCCGTACTCTGAAAATGACTTCCCCTAGAACTGAGTACCTTAGTGCAAAGCCTAAGAAATTCGATGGGGCTAATTTCAAGCGTTGGCAAAACCAGATGAGATTCTGGTTGTCTTTGCTTGGACTTATGTCTGCAATAAGTGATAGCACCACCGAATCAGGAAATGAGTCCAACCCTATAGACAAACATGCCCAAACCGTAGTGGATCATCTAACCCAGATGGCTCTGATTCTACTTCCATATCTAGGACTCCTGAGGAGATATAATATATTTGTCATCACCGTATCCTAGGATCCCTTTTCGATAGGTTATATGACATTTACTATACCTCCAAAGATGCCAAAGAACTTTGGGATACCCTAAATTCTAAATACGGCCTAGATGATACGGGATCAAACACTACAAAGCAGCTGATTTTAACAAGTTTAAAATGAATGATTCTAAACCGATGAACGAACAAATTCATGAGTTTGAGAATCTAGTTCGTTATTTCAAGGATAACGGATCAACCCTAGATAAAAACTTCCAGATAGCCTGCTTAATAGATAAACTTCCATCATCTTGGTCTGACTTTGCTAGAAAACTAAACCGTTCCCAAAAAGAACTATCTCTAACCCAAGTCTTCAATTTCGTTAGGATAAAATAACAACATATACTTAGAGAAAAATCTTTTTTCGAGTCTAAACCCAAGGTAAACAATATAGAATCAAAACCAAAACATCATAAGAAGACCAAGTCCTTTTTATCCCAAACCAAATAAACCATTCCACAAGAAGTCTTTCACCAAAAACCCCAAATTCCAGAAGAAGCCAGTAGGAGTATGCTACTTCTACGTATGTGGTCGAACCAACCATATGACACCAAACTGCTTCTACAAGAAGACTAGACCTTCTCAACCTAGGAAGAATGGACCACAACCTCCTTCCCAAGTAAATATGATCACCTTATCTAAGAATGCTTTCAGGTCAGTTACCTCTATTCCAGAAGTAAACTTGACTTTGCAAGCATTTGACTGGTGGATTGATACCGGAGCTAACATCCATGTATGTTCTAATCGCTCTTGGTTCTCTACTTATCAGGTCTCAGGAGGAGGAGCTGTAACCATGGGAAACAATACCGAAGCTCGTGTATTGGGAACGGGTCAAGTCAACTTGAAGCTTAAATCGAACAAGATCCTAACCCTGCACGGAGGTCATCACGTTCCAGAGATTAGACGCAACTGTATACGCAGAAAAGGTACGGCCGTCTTTATTGCACAAAACGAGATTACAAGTATGGCTGGGACCCGGGGGCTCGGGTGTGACGAGTCCGGGTACGGGGAGTGTTGATTAGGGGATTATGGGAGAGATCCTCTGGAGGGTCCCTTTAATCCGCATCTCCACGTGGTGTTCGTGCGAGAGCTCTGAAGGAGTTGCCCAGGATAGGGGTCTTTACAAGGTGAGGGTTTTGGAGAGGCTAAGGAATGTCCACTGTTTCTTCGGTCCCTTCCGTGCTTTGTGCTTCCTCGGCTAGGGGGTCTTCAGCTTCGTTCCTCGGTCTTCGTGTCTTCCTCGCTCCTTGCTTGACCTCGGCGTCCTTGATCGTCGGTTCGCAGCGTCAATCGTGCTTTTGGCGTCGGCTTTGGCTTTGGCCTTCGGTTTAGGCTTTCGGCTTTGGAGTGGCTCTGGCTTTTGCTTTGCTTTGGCACTTGTGCTTGGACGTAGACGGGAGAGACTTGCGATGCTTTCGTTCTTCCGGACTTCACGTCATATCGGCTAGAACGTGCGGTGCTTTTGCTCGTGGCCGGCGTAGTCGCTTGGCTTTGGCACTTGCGTTGCTTTGATGCGAGCTTTACCGGGGCTTTTGCTTTGGCTTTTTGCGTGGGCTTTGGCTTCAGCATCAACTCGATCTTCTTCTCGAACGACGTGATCTACTTCTTCGGTGCTTCGACGGTTTGGGTGTCGGCTGGACTTCTCTTCTTCTCCGGGCTTCTTTGACGTGATCGGAGTCGAAGAATGTTTTCGAAAATAGTGGGGGTAGCACCGATCTCCGTACGACGGTTGTGGCATCGGCTTTTGTTGATGAAGACGGCGGGGGTAGCGACAGTCTCCGTACAACGGTTGTAGCGTCGACTTTTGTTAATGAAGATGGTAGGGGTAGCGAAGCTTCAGGTAGTCTTCTCCAGGCTTTCTTCTTCGTGGATGGGGCAGACGTTTGTCGAAGGCGACGGGTTGATAACACTTCGTTCCTCTTTTCCGAGCTTTGGAGCTTAATCGGAGTTGAGGGTTTGTTGGAGCCGACGGGGTAGTACCGCTCTGAGCTTCTTCTCCGGCCTTTGCTTCTGGCGCCTTCGGAGTCGAAGGGTCTTCTTCTCTGAGCTTTCTTCTTCGTGCACGGAGTCAAAATCTTGATCTTCTTGTGCAAGGGTCTTCACGTTGATGAGGGCTTTCAGTGGACTAAACCGATCCCGGAGGGACAGGCTTGCCTGTGCTTCGTGAAGCCTTGGGTCGATGAAGAAGCATCTCCTTTTCTGTAGAGCTTCCTCGCTTTGTCTTCAATCTTCGACCTGGCGACGGTTGTGGCGTCGGTTTCTTCTCCGGGCGTATTCGGCGTAATCAGAGTTGAAGGCTTTGTTGAAGATGACGGGGGTAGCGCCACTTTGTTCTTCTTCTTCGGGCTTTTGAGCTTGATCGGAGTCGAAGGCTTTGTTGAAGATGACGGGTGTAGCGCCGCTTCGTTCTTCTTCTCCGGGATTTTGAGCTTGATCGGAGTCGAAGGCTTGTTGGAGACGACGGGGTAGTGCCGCTCCGATCCTCTTCTCCGGCCTTTGCTTCTAGCGTCTTCGGAGTCGAAGGTTCTTCTTCTCCGAGCTTTCTTCTTCGTGCACGGAGTCGAAGGCTCGATCTTCTTGTGCAAGGGTCTTCACGTTGATGAGGGCTTTCAATGGACTAAGCCGGTCTCGAAGGGATAGGCTTGCCCGTGCCTCGTGAAGCCTTGGGTTGATGAAGAAGCGTCTCTTCTTCTGCAGAGCTTCCTCGCTTCGTCTTCAATTTTCGACCTGGCGACGGTTGTGGCGTCGGCTTCTTCTCTGGGCATATTCGACGTAATCAGAGTTGAAGGCTTTGTTGAAGATGACGGGTGTAGCGCCACTTCGTTCTTCTTCTCCGGGCTTTTGAGCTTGATCGGAGTCGAAGGCTTTGTTGAAGATGACGGGTGTAGCGCCGCTTCGTTCTTCTTCTTCAGGCTTTTGAGCTTGATCGGAGTCGAAGGCTTATTGGTGACGACAGGGTAGTGCCACTCCGATCCTCTTCTCCGGCCTTTGCTTCTGGCGTCTTCGGAGTCGAAGGGTCTTCTTCTCCGAGCTTTCTTCTTCGTGCACGGAGTCGAAGGCTCGATCTTCTTGTGCAAGGGTCTTCACGTTGATGAGGGCTTTCAATGGACTAAGCCGGTCCCGAAGGGATAGGCTTGCCCGTGCCTCGTGAAGCCTTGGGTCGATGAAGAAGCGTCTCCTCTTCTGCAGAGCTTCCTCGCTTCGTCTTCAATCTTCGACCCCTCGAGCCTTCCCCCACCCCCTCTATTTATAGGCAAAAGGGGAGGGGGGAGAGATATGGAAAGTTTTAATTTTAAATCCCTTTAATATCTCCCTTATAATTGCCCGGGATTTATTCATCCATTGATGAGAGGAATAACATTTATTTGTTTTCCTTTCCTGGCGGGGCAATTATGGCTTGATTTTGCACACGAAATCGATGGCGACCCGGCTCTTCTTCTTGTCCGTCGGATCGAGGGATCGGCGCAGATCCGCGCGTGAGCAGACATCATACGTAACCTCCTCCCGCGCATGGCGGTAGTTTTTTTCTTTTCTTTTCTTTCCTTTTTCTTTTCTTTCCTTTCTTTTCTTTCCTTTCTTTTCTTTTTCCTTGCAAGGCCGGCCGGCCCCATGGGGTTCGGGTCCTAGTAAGGGTCGGCCCCCTGGGGTTCGGGTCCCTAGTAGGGGCCGGCCCCATGGGGTTTGGGTCCCTAGTAGGGGCCGGCCCCCCTTGAGTGTGGGGTCCGCTCCTCCCTTGTTGGGCGCGAATCGGGTCCGGGTCCACACTGGTGCATGCAAGTCGGGTCCGAGTCGGAGCGCGCATCGGGTTTGTATCCGCGTTGGCGCACGTATGTCGGGTCCGAGTTTAAACAAAATTCATGTGTCTACAGCAACCTTGTTAGCGGTTCTCGTCTAGTTCAACACGATTATAAACTTGTGTTTGAATCGAATAAAGTTGTAATCACAAAAGGAGTGTCTTTTATTGGAAAAGGATTTATGAGTGATGGCTTATTTAAGCTAAATGTTTTTATTCCTTTCGATAATAATAAAAGTCTTTCTGTACTAAATGTTGAATCTCCATCTATCTGGCATACTAGACTAGGTCATATGAATTACAATTCCATCAAGAGACTGATGAACCTAAATCTAATACCTAAGGCAGATATCCAAAACCGAGATAAGTGTGAAACTTGTGTAAGAGCAAAACAAGCTAAGAAACCCGTTAGAACAATCGATAGAGACTCTGAGATCCTCGAATTAGTTCATAGTGATGTATGCGACTTAGGAAGAACTACGTGAGGAGGTAACATATATTTCGTCACATTTATAGATGACCTATCAAAATACTGTTACCTATACCTCATAAAAACCAAAGATGTGGTACTAAGTAAATTTAAGATCTATAAAGCTGAGGCTGAAAACCAAAGAGATAAGACCTTAAAAATACTTAGATCCGATCGAGGTGAAGAGTATACCTCTCATGAGTTAACCGAGTTCTGTGAAGAACACGATATAATTCAAGAAGTCATAGCTCCCTATACCCCCCAATCCAACGAAGTAGCTAAACGTAAGAATAGAACCCTTATGAACATGGTCAATGCCATGCCAATTAGCTCAGGAGCACCTGAAAATTTATGGGGCGAAGCACTAGTAACAGCCTGTTTCATATTTAACAGAATTCCCTCTAAAAAGAATAACCTCACCCCTTATGAAATGTGGAAGAATAGAAAACCCACTTTGGATTATCTTAAAGTGTGGGGGTGTTTGGTGAAAGTCAAGATCCCTGAAAATAAAAATAAAAAGATAGGTCCAAAAACCATAGATGCCATTTTCATAGGCTATGCATCAGATAGCAACGCTAACCGATTTTTAGTTTTTAACTCCCAGATTAGTGAAATTACTAATAACATAATAATGGAAGCTAGAGATCAACTTATTTTGAAGACATCTTTCCTTTTAGGATTAGACTTGGAACAGAACCTAGATCGAACAATACTGACATAACATCATACTCTAGAAACAAAAGACCAATTGAGAATAACATTCCCACTGAACCTAGGAGAAGCTCTAGAGCTAGGACATAAAAGATCTTTGATGACTTCTATGCTCTTTTAGTAGAAGATACACCAATCAACTACGCAGATGCAATGAAGTCATTCGATTCTCCGTTCTGGAAAGAAGCTATAAATAACGAGATGCAATCTATTGTCCAAAATCAAACCTGGGAATTAGTAAACCTACCTCCAGGTTGTAAAACCATTGGATGTAAATGGATCTTCAAGAAGAAACTTCGACCCGATGGATCGGTAGATAAATTCAAGACTAGGTTAGTAGCCAAAGGATTTATACAAAAACCTAGAATAGACTACTTTGATGTGTATGCTCCTGTAGCTAGGATCACTACCATCAGAGTCCTTATTGCCTTAGCATCCATTAATAAGCTGGTAATCCACCAAATGGATGTAAAAACTGCTTTCTTAAATGGAGACTTAGATGAGGAAATCTATATGGATCAACCTGAGAGGTTTATAGTTTCAGGTCAAGAATCTAAAATATGTAAATTGATTAGATCCCTATATGACCTAAAACAAACATCCAAACAATGGTATGGGAAGTTTGATGAAGTCATCACATCCGACGGTTTTGAAATAAACAAAACCGATGAATGTGTATACCATAAGGTTAGTAATAATGGCATCATCATTCTCTGTTTGTATATGGATGATATCCTGATCTTTAGATCTAACATTCAAGCAGTAAATGAAGTAAAACATTTCCTGTCCCAAAATTTTGATATGAAGGATTTAGGTCAAGCAGATGTGATACTAAACACAAAAATCATTAGAAATGATGATAGTATCATACTGTCTCAATCCCACTATACTGAGAAGATCCTTAGGAAATACTTTTACTTTGATTGTACTCCAGTATCCACCCCTTATGATCCGAATATTCACCTTAAGAAAAACATACGTCTACCTGTGTTACAAAAGGAATATGCACAAATAATTGGATCATTAGGATATTTAGCTAACTATACTAGACCCGATATAGCTTACACAGTAAGTCGTATAAGTAGATACATACACAATCCAGATAAAAGCCATTGGAATGCCCTAGAAAGAGTAATGAAATATCTTAAGGGCACTAACCTATGACCTTCAATTTAGTGGTTATCCAGCCGTCTTTGAAGGCTATACCGATGCTAATTGGATCAGTGACACCCTGGATGTAAAATCTACAACCGGTTTTATCTTCCTATTAGGAGGTGCAGCTGTATCTTAGAAGTCCACCAAGTAGACAGTAATGGCTAGGAGCACAATGGAATCTGAAATGATAGCCCTAGATACCACTAGTATAGAAGCCGAGTGGTTAAGATACCTTATAGGTGATATACTCATAGGAGAGAGACCTATACCAGCTATATCTATCCATTGCGATTGTAAGTCAGCAATTGACAAATACAAACAAGAAAATACAAATATAAAAATGAATCGACACTTAAAAGTGCGACATAAATCATTAAGGTATAAACTAAAATACCAAATAATTACCCTAAATTTTGTAAGGTCTGAGAAGAATACTGCTGATCAACTCACAAAGGGGTTGTCTAAAACAGTGGTTCTAGAAGTGTCGAGGGGGATGGGATTAAGCCCATAAGAAAGATCACCACGGTGGCAACCTAACCTCACGGATGTTCAATGGGTAGAAACAAGCCGTATTGGTGACTATGAGGAGTACTGGTTTTACCTACTCCTATCCCTATGGCGTTAGTGCTCAGAAAAGCAAGGGTAGGATGAGTTCAAAACTCTTAAATGATTCCAAGATCCTTGAGACAGAGTGCCTCCTTGCTCGTACTTTTTGAGAAATCACCGATATGTGTGGTCATGAGGCCGCGACTATGAGATTAGGGCTGATCTCGAATACACACATAAGATACCTGCACAAGGCTGTTAATAGCGCTACCCGTTTAGAACATCAGCATAGCCATACTGTGTGTGATACTTGTTAAAGTCTGAATCATGGTCCTAAGTTCAAAAATATAGTCTACTAAAGGTGCCACAGACTAAACAATTTTCACTAAGTAAAGGTTCAAACCGAGTGGTATCTTTACCGAACTCATAGTACAAGGAGACCAGCAAATTCTCTTATTTTAAATTTTTTAAAGATTTTTAAATATTTAATGTTTTTAAAACATGTGGGGGATTGTTAATTTATTTTTTTGGTTATTGTGTTTTAAAAACATTTGTAACGGTATAGCCGTTGCACATATTCAAACCATTGTGCAACGGCTATAACGGTCACATTCAAACCCATTATTGCTTGGATTTTAAAGCCTATTAAATAAAAAATAATGGGCAGCCATCACACCCTTTAGTGGGCTATAAAATGGGCCTAAAACCCATGGCTAAACACACAATTTTTAGCACCTTTTGCTCTCAAATCGCTGCTCCAAAAATCTTCATTTTCAATTTTTTCTTTAAGTTTTTTGCTGGACTCCTGAAGGCGATAGTGCGGTGTTTGTGTGCCTTCTTCGAGGCATGCTAACGAGAAGAAAAGGTGGTCATCCGGGGGGTTCATCGTATCTCTAGTCTTCCTTGCCACGAGACCCACACGTGGGGGGCAATTGGATTTCTAGGACAGCGCCAAGGCGTGCTTCAACCTCAGGCCATCCTCTTAACTCTTATTCTTCCTAAATTGCTAGAGTCTTAATAGTATTATTTGCTTATGTATTAATTTAGTTATAGTTTTATCATATTCATATTCCGCTACAAAAGTCTTATATTGGATCATTCACTAAGATTCATTTACAATTTCATTGTCAAATATTTTCATCCTTTCATTTGGCAAAAGCTATATTCGAAATCGAAATTTATCATCCATATTGCATTTGAGAAACCTCATATTTGTAATATCCATTTAGCAAGCAAAATATTTCCAACTCAAACAACTACAACTCGGGTCGGGTTAGGTCTGGTTTGAGCCAACCCGGAGCCGAACCAAACTAGTTCAGTTCTACCATTTTGAAACTCGAACCAACTCAACCCATACTAAGGTCGGGTCGGTTCTTGGGTTGACAGTTGGTCTAAAAAAGTAATGACCATCGGCTATTTACTAGCAAGCCGAAGGTCCACGTTGTGCTTTTGGCTTTAGCCACCCGTTGAGTTCTCTTGATAGTTGGTTCAACGTTAGCAAACAACTAATGTTTACTTTGGTGCTAGTGTAATGTAGCCTAAAAGTCCAACCCGTGACATATACATTGTTGGAATTGGGTTCCGCTAATCAGAGTCGCAGCGGAAGCAAAAGAAAGATCCGAAGATCATACGGTGTATGTTTCATTACAATTCGTGACATAAAACAATCTACATGCAAATCTACGATCTTAGCATATGTGCGGACACCCTAGAGGCATACTACGATCTACGGAAGACATGAATGCATCTACTTAGGTGTTTAGATTCATCATACCTTTTTGGATCTATGATCCGGAGAAAACAGAATGATGAAGAACCACACTTGAATCGCAAGGGAAACTGTCGGATAGCACCTTGTCCTTTGCGAATTGAAGAATCCTCGAAATCCCATCTCTGAGTGCAAGGATTTCGAGCCGACGGAGGAATCCATTGCGAAGACGATGGCGAGCCACGAGATTTTCTCCTCCTCTTTCTCCTTTCTTCCTTTTCCTTCCTTCCTCTTCCTTCTCCCTTTTTCTTCCTCTATTTTCCTTGGCCGAAACCACAAAGGAGGAGGACTAGGGGTCGGATTTTTGGAGGGGAGGGAGTAGAACCATTGGGCTGGCCCCTCCCCTCTCTATTCCCTTTATAGGGCCGGTATACCATGGCTCTAAGGAGCCTAGGGCCGGCCCCTAGGTGGATAGGGATGAGGGGGGATCGGATTTAGGTCTTCCGGGTGTCTATCGTGAAGTCCGGACAAAAACGCCCTTCACGAAAAGCGGAAAATTGAAAAAGAGACTGAGTGAGGTGCGCTACTCGGAATTGAGTTCCGTCAGCGCCTATGAGCTCCTGCAATTATTCCGCTCATTTTAAGATCCATATTCAATGTGTTCTGAGCCATATTTCAGTATTTACCAAAATACCCTTATGGCCCGTAACACACGTGAATTAGGTTCTTAGGCTCCGGGCTTGCGCTCCATCGCGCTACTTCACATCTAATGTATCCAACTAGGTCGGGGAACAATTCCTATACACAACGACAGGGTGGAACCTTCAGGGTTCGGGATCTCTAGCTCCAATCGGATCCCTGATTAACTGTTCCGGTGACACACCGAAAGTTCCGTTAATCAGCCCTTATCCGATTAACCCATATAGCCACCCAGAGTGCGACGCGAGTTAAACTCTAGTGATCCTAAACTTATATTACTCCCTCGTAACCCTGTTCTCTATTATACTCCGATAATCCTTAGTCCCTCATATTACTGGTGCCATGATACAACTCGGGCGGTGGGGAGCACCGTCAGATCCCGATCGATCATCTGACTAGGGTTTGATGACTTGTCATCTATAACACCACACACCTTCCGGTGCTATGCCTAGCATCCGGAACATCGTCAGTCATACTGACAACTACCAGGCCTGGGTTAACTGTGTGGACAGATTGACTTATCAAACCGCACCCATCCAACACTAGACGTCGGATAACCTGTAGGGATTACATGTCACTCAAGCGCCAGCCGGGTAACCCAACGTACCGTGGTATTGGACTATGGAAGGACCGCACACGTTGGCACATCAAAGCACCACACAATTGGTTGGCCCAGTGTATATGGTCCATCAGGGTTAAGGACAAATTATCTATAGTAGTAAGACGGTTTATGCACCAGTGTCTGAATCACTGAACTGTGCACCGTCTTGGTTCCTGTTCAACACAATCATCGTGCTTGGTCAGGTGAATGGGAATCTCACGTTCCCGTGGTGAAAACTTCATCACATCCTCTACCTGCCAACAGCTTGTTCTCGGTGAAGCGACCGGCATCACCTAAGCTGTGAACTAGTTCTAGGTCTACACAGAACTGGTCCACTGGGTCTCCTAAGCATGGATCCTCCATACGCCTCAGTGGCCTACTGTGTTCCCTAGGGTCCTTTTATTATATGAGAATTATCATATACCATAGTAGTATTCTAATTAAAGCAATAACCAAAGTCATCTTTATTAATGTTAATACAGAAAATCCACGCTGAGGACACACAAGCTACAACAATCTCCCACTTGTCCTAGCGGGGAACAACAGTCTTAACTCCCATGGCATCCACGTGCTTCTCAAAAGCCTTGGTCGGTAACACCTTTATGAAAAGGTCCGCCATGTTATCTGCAGACGCCACCTGAGTCACTGCAACCTCCCCTCGCTTCTACAAGTCCCGGATAATGTAGTATTTTCGCTCGATATGCTTGCTCTTCTGGTGATATCTTGGCTCCTTGGATTGTGCTACCGCTCCACTATTGTCACAGTAAAGGACAATAGGATCTTGAGCTCCCGGTACACATCCTAAGTCCGTGAGGAACTTCTTGAGCCACACCGCCTCCTTAGCTGCTTCGCACGCCGCAACGTACTCAGCCTCTGTCGTCGAATCCGCGATGCATCCCTACTTCACGCTCCTCCAACTAACAATTCTTCCTCCTAATGAAAACACAAACCCTGACGTCGATCTCCTGGTTTTCGGATCTGACGCAAAGTCAGAATCCGTATATCCAATCGGTATCAGTTCCTGTGAAGAGTAGACTAACTCATAATCTCTCGTCCTACGGAGATACTTGAGTATACTTTTCACAGCAGTCCAGTGCCCTGGACCTGGATTTGACTGATACCTGCCCATCATGCCTACTGCATAGCATATGTCTGGTCTCGTGCACTACATGACATACATCAGACTCCCTACAGCCGAAGCATAAGGTATCTTCTGCATCTCTGCCCTCTCCTCAGGAGTCTTAGGACCCTGATCCTTGGACAATTTCATTCCATGTCTGAATGGAACCAGTCCCTTCTTGAAGTTGTGCATACTGAATTTGACCAAGATAGTATCTATATAGGCTGACTGTGATAGCGAGAGAATCTTGTTCTGGCGATCTCGAGTTTCCTTGATCCCCAGAACATAACTTGCTTCACCCAGGTCTTTCATGTCAAATTGAGAGGATAACCACACCTTCACTGTAGACAACGTTCCAATATCGTTTCCGATGAGCAGGATAGCGTCTACGTAAAGCACTAGAAAAACTACTGCAGTCTTATCGCTCCTTTTATAAACACATGGTTCATCCATGTTTTGTTCAAATCCATAAGACTGGATAGCCTGATCAAAACGCATGTTTCAACTTCTGGATGCTTACTTCAGTCCATAAATGGACTTTTACAACTTGCACACCAGATCTTCCTAACCTTTTGCGATAAAGCCTGGAGGCTGAGACATGTAGATCTCTTCTTCCAAATCCCCATTGAGGAATGCGGTCTTGACGTCAATTTGCCAGATCTCCCAATCATAATGGGCTGCAATGGACAAGAGGATCCGGATAGACTTAAGCATAGCCACTAGCGAAAAGGTTTCGTCATAGTCGATCCCTTCTCGCTGGGTATAACCCTTAGCGACTAGTCTAGCTTTGTAAGTCTCAACGGTACCATCTGGACCTCTTTTCCTTTTGTACATCCACTTATACCCAACAGGTTTAATGTTGTGAGGTGGTGTTACAAGTGTCCAGACCGAGTTTTGGGACATCGATGTCAGTTCTGCCTCCATGGCTTCCTGCCATGCTGCATGGTCAGTGGATACCATCGCTTCGTCATAGTTCAGAGGATCATTCTCCTGAAACTCTGGATCAACCATAAAGGCTTCTCCAATGTATCTATCAGGAGCACCTGTGGTCCTTCCATTGCGACGAACCTGCGGTGGTTCCATAGGAGTCGATTCTACAGTACCGTTAATCTTAGTGGTATCGGCTCCCACTACGTTTTCTGTCTGCGTACTCCCATCAGTACCAAGCAATTCTTCAAGAACTACTTTACTGGTGGGCTTATGGCCTATTAAATAATCCTGCTACAGGAATACGGCATTCGTCGAGACGACAACCTTTCTATCCTCAAGATCATAAAATAGACCACCCTTTGTCCCTTTTGGATACCCAACGAACAGACATACCTTAGTTTTTGACTCCATCTTATCTCGCTTGTCCTTCCGCATATGTGCTGGACAACCCCAAATCCTAAAGTGCTGTAGGCTTGGCTTTCGCTTTAACCACAGCTCCCAAGGAGTTAGGGGTACTGACTTTGATGGAACAAAGTTCAAAGTATATGCTGCCGTCTCTAGGGCATATCTTCAAAAACTAGGTAGCAATGTTGCATAACTCATCATAGTCCGAATCATGTCTAACAAAGTTCGGTTTCTCCTCTCAGATACACCGTTTTGTTGTAGTGTCCCTGGTGCAGTCAACTGGGATACGATCCCATGCTCATGCAGGTATCCTATAAATTCATCCGATAGGTATTCGCCTCCTCGATCTAATCGAAGAGACTTGATACTTTTACCCGTCTGCTTTTCTGCTTCAGCTCTGAACTCCTTGCACTTATCAAAGGATTCAGACTTCTGCCGCATTAGGTATATGTATCCAAACCTCGAGTGATCATCCGTGAAGGTGATGAAATACTCGAAGCCTCCTATAGCATGGACACTTATGGGCCCACATACATCAGTGTGTACCAACTCCAATACCTCCTTAGATCTGCTACCTTTGGCTCGGAAAGACCTTTTAGTCATCTTGCCTTCCAGGCAAGACTCACACATCGGTAAGCTTTCTGAAATATTTGGACTTAAGAGTCCTACCTTAACCAACCTGTGAATCCTGTTTGAGGCTATGTGTCCAAGCCTTAGATGCCAAAGGAGTGTTGGATTATCTGAGGGATTTTTTCTTTTGGATGAATTAATCACACAAGCTTCAGTTATGTTATCCTGCTTATGATTGGAGTTAATTACATAGAGACCATTCTGTATCTTTTCCTTACAAACAAAGGAACCATTCAATTTAATTGACACACCAGAAGCATCAAATAAAACTGAAAAACCTTCATTATTCAATAAGGAAACAGAAATTAAATTACGTCTCAAAGACGGTACATAAAGTATGTCTCTAAGTAATAAACTACTTCCATCAAGGAACTGCAAGATGACATCTCCAACTGCTTCAGCCTCTGCCACGGGCTCAGTTCCCATGCTTAGGATTATCTTTCCTTCACCCAGTTTTCTTGTCTCCTTGAACCCCTGCAAATTATTGCAAGCATGGTTAGTGGAATCAGAATCCACAATCCATGAAACTGGAGAACAACTGGATGTTACAAGGGATTCCACTATGTGGATTTGAGATATACCTGTCTCAGCCTTCTTGGGAGCCGCGCGGCAGTCGCCCTTCCAGTGCCCCTTCTTGTCGCATCGGAAATAATTTCCTTTGGGCTTCGCCGGACCATTCTGCTTGGGAACCTGCAACTGCACCTGGCCCATCTTCACGGGCTTCTTAGACTTTCTTTTCTGAAACTTGCCCTTGGCTTTCAGAGAAGAATTCCGCTCTACGTTCAGGGATTGGGCTCCTACCTTCATCCCATCCTCTGCAGCCTGGAACACTGCTAGGAGCTTTGCGTTAGACATCTCTAATCGGTTAAGGTTGAAGTTGGTAACGAAGCCCTCAAACGCTCCTGACAGAGACGCGAGAAAAATGTCGGTCTGGATCTCTGCATCCAAGATGACATCGAAGGAACCAAGCTCGTTCACATAGCCAAACAATTTCCGCATATGATCCCGAACTAAAGTCCCCTCTGCCATCTTCGTGGACACCAATTTCTTGATGGTCAGGCAAGAAGTTACCCGACTACGACCCTCGAATATTTCCTTTAGGTAGACAATCATGTCTGAAGCAAAGGCCATGTCTTCGACTTGCTTCTGAAGGACGGTCTGCAAGAATGCCACTATATAGTACTTGCACATCTCATCAGCGTCTAGCCAGTCTTTCCATTCCTTTAACTGGGCCTCAGTTGCATCTGGTCCCGGCATGGCCGATTGGGGGGTACTTAGGGCAATCGTGTGTTTGCCAACCCTTAGGACGATCATCAGGTTACGCTTCCAGTCCTCGTAGTTTGGTCCCGTAAGTTTGTTATCATTAAGTATGGAGGCAAGGGGGTCGAGCTAGGTCATGATTTCTGTAAACAATGGTTTAAAGCAATAGTTAGGGTCTACTACAATCTATTTCATGGAATTTAGAAATAGATAATGTCTACTCCAGCCGCTATGTCTTCACCATCTCAAGTGGAGACATCCAGAAATCTAAATTCCCTGGGCTGGAGCACTGAGACTATCAGCCCTGAATTGGAGACAGCATCTCGGTGAGAGCATGCAACCGCTTCTGCCAATGGGGTTTTTACGACCCAATCTTCATCAGAATTACCCATGGTAAACTGAAAGACCTCCCAGTCTCCTTTTGGCCAGCTTTATGTGACCCGCGTGCGCAGCAACAGTGGCTTCACACAAGCTTTCGGATACTTCCCATAAATCTAGGTGGTGTCGGCAGGGGGGTTCATAGGCTCCTGCGGTGCAGGATAAAACCGTCACCTACTACCACCGGCATCCTCCATATCCCGAAGGAAACCACTAGGCGAACCAGCATGGAAGGAAACACAGCTCTCACCCTGTGGGAATATCGAACTGCGTACCTCCCACCCAGACCCTTAGCCGGTTGATTGTGGAGGCCAGGGGCTCCCCTTTGGAGGGAACCTCTTACACATCCCTTCTTTATGAGGTTTTATGCATATCTAGATAGGTCACGACCTCCTAGACATAGTCCCTGGTCTACCGTGCTCCCACTAGGATTATAAACCCTCCCGCAAAGCATTAGTATCCTCAGAAAATATCATAGTCCCTACCTTGAATACTTAGCTTTTGCCTTTCTTGTAATGATCACATTACATAGATTCCAAGGATCCCGATACTTCACTAGTTTGCCCATAATCCTAAGATCTGGAGCCTAGCCTAAGGTCAACGTGGAAAGGACTCCCACTATGATGATGCCTCGTTCACAATTTGATGCCTGATGTCATAGTAGACCTCATATCATTACAGGTTTTGATGCTGGCTAAATAGGGACATCCGACAACCTCCGCCGGACCTCAACCTGATGGTGGCATAACCAAATCGTGATGAGTTCATACTACCATCAAACGTCATCTAGAAACGGGTATCACACAGTGAAATCCTAACCTAACTTGGTCGCTAGGACCACATGGGGAAAGGGCATCCCACTAGGGTTATCATACTTCTTATGGAGACATTAGTTAATTATCTCTAAATAAATCTAACACTGCATCTATCTCGGTGCACAATACTTGGCTACCTGAACTACCACGAGGGCGGTTACCGTCTTTCCTTTTAGCTAGCCACCGGATTCGCACGTGTTAGAAGCATATAGAGACACCGATGAATCCATAATTTTAGTACTAACCCTAAGCCTGATCTAGAGACTAACTCACAAGATAGAATGATAATCACATTATCATCGGGGTTCTCTAAATACTGAATAAAGAGAAACAACAGAGAAAGCATCCAAACTGAATCAAGTCCAGGGTCCGACCCCTGAACCTAAATAGCACAGCCAAGATATCCTGCTCTTCCGTTCTGCACGATCTCTGACGATGATCCCTTTCATCGCCAATGTGCACGCTTTCGCCGGGTCTTTGCACGCCATGGTACCGCTTGCCCGAACCGTGGATGTAGCATCATCTCTTTCTTCCTATGACCGAAAAACTAACACGCTCTGAGCAAGTACTCGTTCATGTACAATTTCGCTAGAAAGTAAAGAAGACAATCCTAGAAACATGGCCAGGGAACCGAGAATGGTCAACCCCCACCCTCGCCCATCTAGAGCCTTACAAATCCATAATAATAATCAATGCAAAATAAAATCCGGGGTCCGACCCCCGGATGCATGCAATCACATATTACTATTCAGCACGGCACCTACAAAAAGACGATATATCGCACAATCCATATGCATGATCTACGCCGAACCCTTACGAAAACATATACCATCATATATTCACATGATGTTTTCACGAATTCATGCATGAAATATACACCAAAGCGTGCTCTGATACCAATTGTTGGAATTGGGTTTCGCTAATCAGAGTCGCAGCGGAAGCAAAAGAAAGATCCGAAGATCATACGGTGTATGTTTCATTACAATTCGTGACATAAAACAATCTACATGCAAATCTACGATCTTAGCATATGTGCGGACACCCTAGAGGCATACTACAATCTACGGAAGCCATGAATGCATCTACTTAGGTGTTTAGATTCATCATACCTTTTTGGATCTATGATCCGGAGAAAACAGAATGATGAAGAACCACACTTAAATCGCAAGGGAAACTGTCGGATAGCACCTTGTCCTTTGCGAATTGAAGAATCCTCGAAATCCCGTCTCTGAGTGCAAGGATTTCGAGCCGACGGAGGAATCCGTTTCGAAGACGATGGTGAGCCATGAGATTTTCTCCTCCTCTTTCTCCTTTCTTCCTTCTCCTTCCTTCCTCTTCCTTCTCCCTTCTTCTTCCTCTCTTTTCCTTGGCCGAAACCACAAAGGAGGAGGACTAGGGGTCGGATTTTTAGAGGGGAGGGAGTAGAACCATTGGGCCGGCCCCTCCCCTCTCTATTCCCTTTATAGGGATGGTCTCCTATGGCTCCAAGGAGCCTAGGGCCGGCCCCTAGGTGGATAGGGATGAGGGGGGATCGGATTTAGGTCTTCCGGGTGTCTATCGTGAAGTCCGGACGAAAACGCCCTTTACGAAAATCGGAAAACTGAAAGAGAGACTGAGTGAGGTGCACTCCTCGGAATCGAGTTCCGTCAGTGCCTATGAGCTCCTGCAATTATTCTGCTCATTTTAAGATCCATATTCAATATGTTCTGAGCCATATTTCAGTATTTACCAAAATACCCCTACGGCCCGTAACACACGTGAATTAGGTTCTTAGGCTCCGGCCTTGCGCTCCATCGCGCTACTTCGCATCCAACGCATCCAACTAGGTCGAGGAACAGCTCCTATACACAACGACAGGGATGAACCTTCAGGGTTCAGGATCTCTAGCTCCAATCGGATCCCTGATTAACTGTTCCGGTGACACACCGAAAGTTCCGTTAATCAGCTCTAATCCGATTAACCCGTGTAGCCACCCAGAGTGCGACGCGAGTTGAACTCTAGTGATCCTAAACTTATGTTACTCCCTTGTAACCCCGTTCTCTACTAAACTCCGATAATCCTTAGTCCCTCCTATTACTGGTGCCATGATATGACTCGGGCGGTGGGAAGCACCGTCAGATCCCGATCGATCATCTGACTAGGATTTGATGACTTGTCATCTATAACACCACACACCTTCCGGTGCTATGCCTAGCATCCGGAACATCGTCAGTCATACT
This sequence comes from Chamaelirium japonicum, assembly GCA_947650365.1. Classification (NCBI taxonomy): domain Eukaryota; kingdom Viridiplantae; phylum Streptophyta; class Magnoliopsida; order Liliales; family Melanthiaceae; genus Chamaelirium; species Chamaelirium japonicum. The sequence continues at coordinate 83,717,422 of OX393552.1, read as the reverse complement.
GACAACCACCAGGCCTGGGTTAACTGTGTGGACAGATTGACTCATCAAACCGCACCCATCCAACACTGGACGTCGGATAACCTGTAGGGATTACATGTCACTCAAGCGCCAGCCGGGTAACCCAACGTACCGTGGTATTAGACTATGGAAGGCCCACACACGTTGGCACATCAAAGCACCACACAACTGGTTGGCCCAGTGTACATGGTCTCTCAGGGTTAAGGACAGATTATCTATAGTAGTAAGACGATTTATGCACCAGTATCTGAATCACTGAACTGTGCACCGTCTTGGTTCCTATTCAACACGATCATCGTGCTTGGTCAGGTGAATGGGAATCCCACGTTCCCATAGTGGAGACTTCATCACATCCTCTACCTGCCAACAGCTTGTTCTCGGTGAAGTGACCGGCATCACCTAAGCTGTGAACTAGTTCTAGGTCTACACAGAACTGGTCCACTGGGTCTCCCAAGCATGGATCCTCCATGCGCCTCAGTGGCCTACTGTGTTCCCTAGGGTCCTTTTATTATATGAGAATTATCATATACCATAGTAGTATTCTAATTAAAGCAATAACCAAAGTCATCTTTATTAATGTTAATACAGAAAATCCACGCTAAGGACACACGAGCTACAACATACATGTGGTCCAATATTAGTGTCTTTGGGGGAGGGGGGTATGCCTGAGCTGAGTGTGCTTCGGTGCTTTCATTAGGACTTGATTGAGAAAGGACCCCTTCCCAGAAATTGAACGAAAATTCAATAAAACCTACAACTACAGTATGACATTGGCGTTGGGAGTAGAATGCATGTGGATTAGGGGGTGGCAATCCTTATCCCGACCCGAAGTTAGCGGGTTTGGGTTTGGCCTAAACGGGCTTGGGTCATAAATAGGTTGATCCGATTGACCCGTTTTTATTAAATGGGTTGGGTTTGGATTTATACTTATAACCCGATTGACTCGACTTGATCTGTTTACCAAATTGGTCGTGTCAACCTGACCCGATCTAACCCGATCCAACCCGATTAAACCCGACTCAACCCTATCAAACACAAGCTTTTTATATGGGTTTTATTGAGCTAACCCGACTCGATACATTTATTAAATGGGTTAAATGGGTCGAGTCTGGTCAACCCGTTTATTAGGCGAGTTGGGTTTAAGTTTTTTACCCGTTTATTAAACGAGTCGGGTTCTGATGAGGTGTTTTGCCCTTATACCTATGTCTTGACCCGGCTATTGCCACCCCTAATGCGGATGTGATTCCATTGTGGCTGCTAAAAAACACATTGCTACAGTAAATTCACTGTAGTAATAGTACTCAATTTTGTAGCAATAATACTCATACTACTGTAGCTGCTACAGTGAAATCATTGTAGCAGCTATAATGATTTCACCGTGGCTGCTAAAAACACGTTGCTATAGGAAAAATCACTGTAACAAAGTACTAAATTTAATAACAATAATACTCATTCAATTGAGTATCATTTGCTTATATTTGAGTATCTTTTACAGTGAAATTATTGTATAAGCTATAGTGTTTTTTCTGTGGCAACTAAAAACACTGCTACAATGAAATCACTGTAGCAATAGTAGTCAATTTTAGTCGAATAATACTCAATTTAACCGAGTATTATTTGCATAAAATTGAATACTTTGCTACAGTGATTCACTGTAGAGAAGCCTTTATAGCCGCCATGGTGAATTTAACTATATGTAGCAGCTACAGTGAAATTACTATAACAACCCGTGCATGATACTGAAATATACAAAACATTACTCAATTCAACTGAGTCTTATTTGCATAAACTTAAGTACTTTGCTACAGTGATTTTACTGTAGAAAAATATTTTTTGCATCCACGATGAAATCATAGGTTGCTAAAGTGATTCCAGTATAGCAGCTACATTGATTTCAATGTAACCATTATTCCCGTAAAAAAAGTGTCCATATATGTTTTGTTATTTAATGTGGGAGGATTATATGGGTATTTTTGGTATTTTGAAAAAACACATCATTGAAAACGGTTGAGGAATGATCTGTTACATGCAAAACTTGCAGGAGAGGATCATCCTTTAAATTGTTTTGATTCCGTGGACCTATGTTTAGCTGAAAATATTTACTGTCCTGCACCTTTCCGTAATGCTATATAGTGGACGTGTACTTAAATTTCCCCTTCATTCTATTAGATATGGAGATGTTTCTGGTGGGGCTGGAAAATTCACTAAAGGCACTCTTGCTACTGAGCGTTTCACATTCAGATCCCGGACAGGCCACCACGAGTCCATCAGAGATGTAGTCTTCGGATGTTCCCGCTACAGCAGTGAAAATTTTTTTGACGGCAATAACAGGATCGCCGGGATCCTGGGGATGGGAGGCGGGATGCAGTCATTGGTGTCGCAGCTAGGGGATCGCATCCAGCACCGTTTCTCCTACTGCCTGCTCCCTAAGGATCACCAGGGATTCAGCTACCTGCGGTTTGGCAACGACATTGTGGTAAGAAGGAATGCGCGGACCACCCCGATCATAAGAACCAACGATCCCACTCTATACTACCTAAACCTAATGGATATCAGCATCGACAATCAGCGCCTAAATTTTCCGCCTGGTACTTTCGACCGTCGTAGTCGTATGATCGGAGGCTGTATAATAGACTCAGGAGCGGGGGTCTCGCAACTTATCAAGCCGGCTTTCGATTTAGTGAAAGGATACATGATGAATTATTTTCAACGGTATAATCTCCATATGATCGATGAGATACCAGTGGATCTCTGCTACGTTAAGCCGCATGAGTTCAACGCTTTCCCTTCCATGGTTCTTCACTTTGAAGGTGCTGATCTTCTGCTGACAACTGAAAATTTGTTCATGTCCATGACCGATAATAGGGGGTCGATCTTCTGCCTTATGTTCCGTCCGAACGACCATTACTCCATCCTTGGAGCTGCGCAGCAAACGAACATCCAGTTCATATACGACATCGGGAGGCGGCAACTCACCTTTGCCCCAGGGGATTGTGCTCATAGCTAATCAATAAGTGTTGCATATTGGATCTCATTTGAGAACTTTGAAAGATATATGGTTATTAAATAACATTTATATTATTGGGAGTGGTTAGTCCTGTTTGGGTAATGGGAATGGAGATCATTGTTTTCATATAACTGGTATGCTATCCTCTCTCAATAAGGTCGGCCTTTTGGAGCACTCCAGGTGTTGTCATATGGTATTAGAGCTGGGTCCACTCAGGAAGCGTCTCCCGAGTGGCACTGCCACACCCGTTGACATCTCTCTCCACGTGCAGGTAGGTCCTAGTTGAACCTGAGCACTCTGGATGTTGTCACAATGACAGAGTCAATGGTGCCAATGGAGGCCACTAATAGAATATTTTGATGAATATTTCTAAATTTTCTGGATCTAGACACTAGATGACCAGTTCAACTAGTAGGGAAGCTGAATATTTTGTGAACCACACATTCATTTTCCTTAAAGATAATATACCATAGTACCCAATATAGTTCTATACTAGTACGAAACCCGGGTAATGCTCGGATGAACTTGATGAATACCACTAAGCACAAACGACATCGCAGCTGTCCAAAAAAATATGCAACTCTAGAGTGATTGTGATTCACTTATCTATGTGTGATTCACTTGTTACAAAAAGAAAGATAATATTAATGATTTTGTAATTAACATCAAATGACCATTAAATGTCATTGAATGGGTAATTATCATCTTTACAATAGGTTTTTAATAGGATTTATTAGAGAGAGCAGCGTTCACACACGGAAAAAGGTTTATGGCTCTTTAAAAGTGGTCGGCGTGTCACAGCACAGGAGAGAGGCTTCCATTTTAGTATTATACTATTAGATATGCTAGATAGTGCTGTACTAATTAAGATCAAAGGGCTAGAGAGGCAAACCCACCTTTATCGATATATATATATATATATATATATATATATATATATATATATATATATATATATATAGAGAGAGAGAGAGAGAGAGAGAGAGAGAGGATTAGTAGAGAATACTCCTTGGATTGATTCATATTACATAAGACCGCCTCTTCTGTCTTTATATAAGGAGAGAATGCACACCATTACAATAACACAAACAATGTGTGACTAAACTACGACTACATCTAATACCCCCTCTCAAACTGATGTGGGATATAAACTAACATCAGTTTACCTAACAAAAGAATGAAAAAATTACATCAAAATAATATTTTTTTATAAAGTAAAGATAGTGCCAAGCCAACTTGCAACCAAGTCGTCCTGAGGACCCGATTAACCTGCAAACCCAATTGACCTGCAAGTAGGACAATCGGGGGACCAGGCCAACCTGCAAGTAGACCAATCGGGAAAAAGGCATGGTTCACTGAGGTCAGATGTCTAATAGGTGGAGCGATGACAAAGGCAGCTAACAATGATAAAAGTTGATGCGAAAGAGATTGGGCAGGATAGAGAAGAGAGAAAATGGGAGAGAAAATATCCCGTAGCAGAAAAGGACTCTATCGGAGCAAGTGCTTGACACATTCTGGGAGATCTCGATCGTCAGAGATGAAGAAGAGAGGATAGAATCGTTGGTCTAATAGGGTCACATGACCAAGAAGAGAGAGGATCCGAGTTCTGGCATAAGTTTGACCGGAGAGTGGAGATTTGAAAGCCCACGTGACCATGGAGAGAGAAGATGATGGGATGCGTATGCTTAAATAAACCCAAGTGTAGAATTTAAACACTTAAATACAGATTTCAGCATATAAAATCAAATTTCAGCAAAGTCTACAATCACGATTCATCATCCATTCATTCCCAATCAGATTTAATTCAACGAAATAATAAAACTGACAAGATGAGACTTAATTTCAGATTATAATAACCAATTCCAGCAATAAGAACAATCACAATCTCAATTAACTAAAGTCAATGTCTCAAAGAACAACCAAAGATCTAACGATAAACCCTAATGGATGAGATTCACGAAAAAACCAAATATTAGGAACCCTAATATGAAATCAGCAATAAGGCCGGTTGTGGAAAAAGGAAATATCACATGAAAGTATCAGAGGATAATCCAAACCGTGCTTTGGGCAATGCCGGCGGCTGACAGTAACTCCATTGTTGCAGATGAAAGGCGCGGAAGGGGAGGCGTGGTCCAGAAGAAGAGGTGAAGAAGCCGAGACGAGGGATATTTGAAGATGAGGAAACTCCACGTCGATCTTCCACGAAGTCGTAGACGAATATCGAGGCGATGAGGTAGATTAGAAGCATGGAAGAATTGTCGGAAGGGATACACCGAACAAGCGCACACGCTTCTCCGTTCTAGGGTTTCAATTTCATATCATCATCTTCCTTTTCTCAATTAGGGTTTTAGAATTTATAGGGGAAACAACCAAGAAACACAAAAGGAAAGGCAAGAAGGAGAGAGAGAGGCCGGTCAGGTAGAGAGAGAAAGAGGGACGCGCGGGTGAGAGAGGGGGCGCGGGGCATTCGCGGGAGAGAGAAAGGGGGCCGGTCGGGTAGGGGCTAGGTTAGGGTTTTTGGGTTTTGATCCTCCGTCGAATCTCATCCATTGAGATCTATCCTAACTTAATATCCTACGGCTAAAAAGTAAACACAGAAACGAGTCAGTTCGGCATCTGTGGCTCGAATCGGATGCGAACATGGCTCACACCTACCCAAACCAGAAATAAAACTGCAAATAACTAAAGATCCGTTGATCGGATCGAAATAAAATAAAGACCAAAGTTGTAGATCTCCGAATGAGCTTTCCATTGGTGCAAACGGATCGACGATCGGCTTCCTGGATCTCCCGCGTGGATGAAAATACGCCATCAGCTGTAGCAAATCTGCACGTAGTAGGCTCGTCTGCATCAAGTCCCCCGGACTCAAAAGAACTCGACTACTGTCGAGCAAGGTCCTGGATCCGGCGGGGGCTCTCCTGGTAGTAACTGCAACCGCTGAATCTGCTCTAACTGCTCTCCCGGGTCTGGTGGCCAAGTAATCCGTCTCAAGTACGCAGCAACTCCATCTGGCATCCCCTGCCCCTCGACGCCAAGTGAAGACCTGAAAGCCAAAACCAACATCCTCCGCGGCACGGTAAGATCGTCAAAATACTCAGATAATTTCATGTGATAATAGGAGTTTGGGTTGACATGAGCTTCAAATGACATATGAAAAGAAAGGCCGCGGGAGCATAATGTGCTGCAGGTCATAGGCTTGCGCAATAGGCAATGGTGTATTTGTAAGGCCATGGGGTGCGGGTGCATTATGTGGTGCTCGAAGTGGCCTGTGCACGGTGCAAAACAAGTGGATTCTAGACCGGAAAGATGTGTCATGCAATCATTGTTTGGATGCAGTGAATAAAATAAGAAATTAAAGAACTCATCATGCCACTTGTTATGTCTTCGAAAAATTAAAGATGATGGGTTGTCTGAAATATGAAAGCATGATTCATAAGTGTTCTGCATCGAAAAGTGATCAAACATGCCAAAATCTTCTTTAGTGATAAATTCAACACTTGGATGACAATATGGATGCACATATGAATGGTCTGTGAATGGAAAGATGCCAGGCATATGACGAATGCGAGTGCAATTAATGCCTACAGACTCTAAGTGTGATGTGCATGCAATGGAATGCAAAATGCTGTCTAATCCCTTATCAATTTTTAGTGAATCAGATGGACACCTAACTAAATTATCCGCAAATGGTGGTATGGGAGGACTTTGACTCAGAAGTGCTTGAGGTGTGTGGGATCGGTGTCTCCTAAAACATATGGGCCATAGGGTGACATTGATACCGTCCTTAAGAAAGGTATAGGTGTTGGCTCTTCCGTGATGTTGTACATTTCGGTCAAACTGCCATGGACGCTCTAAGATAACATCAGCAACCTCTAAAGTAAGGACATCGCACCAGATCTCATTTCGATATTGCAGCCCAATGGACAACTTTGCCAAACAACAATGAGTTACCAGCTTGCTCGTGGTGTTGTCTAACCAGGATGTTTTGTAAGGGTGAGCCAATGGTTTAACTTTCCATTTCTTGCTCCTAACTACCCTTTCATTGATTAGATTGGTGGTGCAACCTCCATTTATCAAGACACAAAGGTCCATTCCATTGACAGTGCAGACTGTTCAGAACAGCTCGAACCTCTGGTTCTTACAGTGTGGCTTAGGGGGTCCTCCACAGAGCTCGTGGGGTAGCAATGCTTTGGGTGCTTGGGGTGATGGCGACTGGTGAATGATCAACAGTGGTGCAGTCACATCATCTCCCTCCAAGACAAGGTCATTGAAGTGTTCCCCTTCAGACTCATGACTATCCTCGTCATTATCCGCAAGATTTGTTTATGGATGGAATTGACGGCGAGGATAATCGGCTGACTTGTGACCCGGCTGGTTGTATTTGAAATACTTAATTTGGCTCGGGTTGGGTCCTAAAACTCCTTTACCCTTCTCAGTGGGTGCAGGAACTGTACCAGCTACAGGTGAAGGTCCAGGGAGTGGTCTACTAACAGATCCGGATGGTGCCCTAGTGTTGTCATATCACCGGAACGCAGATCGGGAGTGGTGAGACTCGACTTTCTTAGCCCGATGGTGTGCATCACTGACCTGATACAAGTCGTGAAGGGACACCACCTCTTGAATTGAAGGCTTAAGACCATTGACATACCTAGCGACGCTCTGCTCTTCGTCTTCATGCAGATCATTGCGAGCTTGGAGCTTGTAGAATTCATTGGTGTAATATCTACAGATTTGTGCTCTTGTCGCAGGTTTTGAAATTTTTGGAACACATTCTGCTTGAAATCAGAAAGGAGGAACTTCTGTTGCATTTTTCCTCGCATATGTGTCCAAGTGGAAATTTTCTCTTTTCCTTTTCTACCCCTAGCGGTCTGCAACTGTTTCCACCAAATCAGTGCATGACCTTTCAATTTAAGGCTAACAAACTTAACTTGTTTGTCGCGGGGGATTTCTTTCCACTCAAAGTATTTGTCGATTCGCTCGGTCCACTCTGGAAACTCTTCGGGATCTATCCTACCCTCGAACTCAGGAATTTCTATTTTTATGCCCTGATCCCAGCCCCAGTGGGATTTCGATCTCCTATGAGTCCGTCTACTTCGCCTATCAGTCCCGTCAGAGGAACTGACGCTGTCACCTCCTGACCCTAGGCCTAACTCACTATGCCCTGGAGACTCTCTAGTCCTGTGCTCTCGATGGGGTCGAGGTTGATTTTGGGAATTAGTGAAGGCTAAGGTCAAGGTTTCTATCTAGGTCTGAAGCCTATCCATGTGTTCCTGTTGCCTTATGAAGGCATCTTGCCAAGTACGGGGTGTGGAAGATCCAGCCATTCTAGATTCTCTAGCATATGTTATCGATTTACCTCAGAGAGAAAGGGTGATCCTAAGATGTATGCGACACGCGATGCTAGTTTCCTAATTAATGCAAGATACAAACAAAAATGAAAGATGGAAAATTAAAAAAAAAAATTTCAGCAAGCACGCGGGGATGCGAATGATGCAAGAGGACCGGCCGTTGCGTAAGGACGCGACGACAAGTGCACTCTGATACCAACTTGATAGGATGCGTATGCTTAAATAAACCCAAGTGCAGAATTTAAACACTTAAATACAGATTTCAGCATATAAAATCAGATTTCAGCAAAGTCTACAATCACGATTCATCATCCATTCATTCCCAATCAGATTTAATTCAACGGAATAATAAAACTGACAAGATGAGACTTAATTTCAGATTATAATAACCAATTCCAGCAATAAGAACAATCACAATCTCAATTAACTAAAGTCAATGTCTCAAAGAACAACCAAAGATCTAACGATAAACCCTAATGGATGAGATTCACGAAAAAACCAAATATGAGGAACCCTAATATGAAATCAGCAATAAGGCCGGTTATGGAAAAAGGAAATATCACATGAAAGTATCAGAGGATAATCCAAACCGTGCTTTGGGCAATGCCGGCGGCTGACAGTAACTCCGTTGTTGCAGATGAAAGGCGCGGAAGGGGAGGCGTGGTCCAGAAGAAGAGGTGAAGAAGCCGAGACGAGGGATATTTGAAGATGAGGAAACTCCACGTCGATCTTCCGCGAAGTCGTAGACGAATGTCGAGGCGACGGGGTAGAAGCGTGCGAAGGAAGAAAAGATTAGAAGCAAGGAAGAATTGTCGGAAGGGATACACCGAACAAGCGCACACGCTTCTCCGTTCTAGGGTTTCAATTTCATATCATCATCTCCCTTTTCTCAATTAGGGTTTTAGAATTTATAGGGGAAACAACCAAGAAACACAAAAGGAAAGGAAAGAAGGAGAGAGAGAGGCCGGTCGGGTAGAGAGAGAGAGAGGGACGCGCGGGTGAGAGAGGGGGCGCGGGGCGTTCGCGGGAGAGAGAAAGGGGGCCGGTCGGGTAGGGGCTAGGTTAGGGTTTTTGGGTTTTGATCCTCCGTCGAATCTCATCCATTGAGATCTATCCTAACTTAATATCCTACGGCTAAAAAGTAAACACAGAAACGAGTCAGTTCGGCATCTGTGGCTCGAACCGGATGCGAACATGGCTCGCACCTACCCAAACCAGAAATAAAATTGCAAATAACTAAAGATCCGTTGGTCGGATCGAAATAAAATAAAGACCAAAGTTGTAGATCTCCGAATGAGCTTTCCATTGGTGCAGACGGATCGACGATCGGCTTCCTGGATCTCCGGCGCGGATGAAAATACGCCATCAGCTGTAGCAAATCTGCACGTAGTAGGCTCGTCTGCATCAGAAGATAAGACACCGGCTGGGCTCACGGTATACTGAGCACATCCGGGGAATAAGACACGTGTGAGGGTAGACTCCCAACGTACTCCTAGCATGCTAAGCGCACCTGAGAATGCGACAGAGAGAGGGTCGGGCTCCCGGTATGCTGAGTATATCGAGAAATATGACAGATGGAGGGTCAGGATTTGTAATACCCGGTATGTTAATTTCGGAGTAGCCCAATTTTATTTTTAATCATATGCCTAGATTGATTTGATTTCGCCTTTATGATTGTCGATGGTGTGTGTGTTTGAACATGAGATGGATCGGGCAGTGAGTCCCGAATTTGGGTTGCGAGGCAACACGTTGTTGGTGGAACGATGCATGTGCAAGGGTGTGAGTATGCTTGTGCGTGTGTTCTTGCAAGGTGTTGAGCATGCTTGTGAATAAATAATATAATTTTTATATAATTGTTTGTATGCTGTCGAGTGGGGTTTGTCCATATAGCATCTCGCCGCTGAGCGGTGCAGGTTGTGGGATCCAACTGAGTCAACCCATGCTTCGACCTAGGGATGATAGATCTTCTCGTTAGACCGATCCTACTCGATAGGGTGGTCTCGGCTTCCGAGACATATGCCGACTTCTGACTTTCCCGGCCTTAGGATCCTTCTCTCTTCTTCCCCATCCATCGAATTTCGATCCGACGTACCGGGACCCTCCAACTCAAATCCCACCACACCACTACAAAAAAAAAAAAAAAAAACAAAAACAGAAAACAAAAAAAAACAACTCCACCTTTCAACCCACTCTACAGCAAGCCATTCCCCTCCTCTTTAACCCCCATCTATTCAGCCAACCCATTCCCAACCCAATTCAACCAACCCCCCCCCCCCCCCCCCCCCTTTTTTTTTTTTTTACCTCTCAGCCAACTCTATCTCTCTATCTCTCTTTCTCTCTCTTTATCCCAACCCAACCCCTAACCCTCTGAACCCGAACCCGAACCCGAACCCAGCCAACCCTTCCTCTTCTTCTCTCAGATCTCTCTCTCTCTTCCCTCCCCTCTCTCAGATCTCTCTCCTATCTCTCATCGGATCCCTCTCTCTCATCGGACCCCTCTCCCCAACCCGATCCGACCTCCCTCTTCTCTCTTCTCTCTCGGATCCCCCTCAAACCTGATCCGATCGGACTCGATCTCGTCGCGCCCTCTTCCCGAGCCCGTAAATCCTGCCGACAACCAGCCGCCCCTCATCCCGAGCCCGCGAATCCCGCCGGCATAGTTGGCCGCCGCCCCGAATCTCGCCGGCCGCCGCCCCCTACCCTGCCGGCCGCCCCCCCTCTACCCTCTGTACTGCCGACCCCCTTTCCCCCTTAAAAAAAAAAACCCGATCCCCATTTCCCTCTCCTAAGTCCGAACCCCCCCCCCCCCTCTCCCCTCCGATCTCTCACCCTCTCTCTCTTCTGATCTCTCTCTCTCCTCTGCATCTCCCTCACTCCCCCTCCCTCACTCTCTCTCTCTTCTGATCTCTCTCTCTTCTGATCACCGCCGCCTAGGTGAGAGGCCCCCTTCGGCCTCCCTCTCTGGTGTCGCCACCCAGATCGATGACCGGCGACCTTCCCGAGCTCCGGCGATCTCCTCTTCCTCCTCCCCGACATTCGGATGCCCAACCGGCCAACCTCTTCCATGACCACCCCAAGGCAAGCCCCTTTACACCCACTTCTTTTCATCGTTGCGAGTACCAAACCGACGCATTCGGACTAGGATCAACTTCTCCGTCGAGTCCGCAAGACCCCCGGCCACCCCCGGTGGTGGGCGAGGCCGACGCACTTCATGCCTATCTCCCCCGGCAACCCGCCGGCAACACCACCTCCAAGAACCACCATCGAAACCACGGCCTCCTCCCCCTCCTCCCGTTAGTCACGGCCACCACTAGGTGGTGCTCCTCTGTACCCCACACTTGTTAGTGGTGCAGGGGAGGTCGGCCGGCCAACGGGACGGCGTCGGGGTAGAGCAACCCCTCCCTCCAACGTCCACTGTTATAGTGAGAGGGAGGAGGGGCACCATTAGGAAATGATATGACTTTTAAGGGCTTATTAGTAAATTAAGTTTGAAAAAATATATATGTACATACTGTGAATGGCCCACTTAAGTGACAGGCCTGACTTGACTGTATCCGACCCCGTCGACTCGTCAGTGCACCTCAGAGACAAAACCGAAACTGCCATGCGACCACCGTGGCCGAGGGCCCATCCTCGTTTCGAGGACGCTTCCTAGAGGCTCTCCTTAGCTCCCACTTCTCGTGGGAGGTGCGAGGGATGCCGACAGACCCTCCTAACGGTGCTGGTAAGGTTCAGTCCCCGCCCCTTTGGTTTGGCTTCGGAAAAACCTGATGGGAAGGCCTCAAAAATTTGAAAACCATTTAGGGGCAAATAGGTAACCTTGTGATGTTTTAAATTACAAAAAAATTAGGTATAGGCGTTAACTATTTTGCAATATTAGCCTTATGTCACCATAATTTGTTATATTAGCTAAGGTCCTTACATGTATGCTTTCGTCTTCAGAAAGATTATATATTCGTCGGGAGGGACTTGAGCTATATTTTGAAAATTTACGTATCATGCAAAGTCCGTCATCTCTCATAAAGGACTTATGACAAACTCCTCCTTTAAATTAACAAATTTGAGGGGTGGGACATGAGTTGAAAAAAAAAAAAAACTATAAGGGCATTTTTGCAATTCATTAAATATTTAGTTAGAAAATATAACGGGTTGTATTTATAAGTTTTATGTTTAGAATGGGCGGTTTTTAGTCCACTTAAAAGATGACCAGACGGTACGCTGAACTTGAACCCACTTACGTGGGTGGACCCTACTTAAATGGTTGGGTCCTACTACTGAGTGATGCTGTATTTCGGTCACTATTTTACCATTCGAATTTGAAATTCGGTGAAACAGATGGCAATGTACAAAGTTCGATGAAATAAAACTATTTACAATAGGTTGGCCTAGAAGTTTTTACCGGAATGTCCCCCATATAGGACCGATTTAGCTACCGTGGTTCAACCGTAATCTTCCGGTCCGGACTTTGATTTTCGCAAAACCGGAGGCATCAATCTCGAATTCCAAAATATATCTAACCGTACCACTGAAATCCAGTATGATACCTTTAAGAATTAGCTGTCTTACTTGGTACCCCTTAGGTCGTGACCTTCCGAAATTTTGGACCCACTTTCTGGAATCCCTAACCCCAGAATAAGTTATGCTTGATACATATGAGTTAACTGGGTCCGATGACCCCTGTGAAATATAGGTTTCGATCCAAGTGAAATTAGAGTATCGTTTTACGTACTGGTGGACCGACGTCTGATGACGCAAAATTTCTCGACTCGGCCAACTTGGGCCTAAATCGGTGTCTTCAGTAGCATGCAATAATCATGCGCCGTTGTGTGTACTTGACAGTTCGTGGCCGCGTTGACTAAGACCGAGACAGAGCGGAGGTTGCTAGCAGAAGCCCATGTTCGACAACCAGGTGACATCTACTCCCCTTCCCGTGGTCTTTGATAGTGGGAAATGAGAACAACTAGGGTAGGTGTCCATGGTACCGCATGCGGGTCCCACCGGGTATCGCCACATGTGGTCACGTGGACCCCTCCTTGCATGCGAAGTCGCGAGTCTGGTGATGCATGCTTTAAAATATAAATAAAATAATCATACTTTAAAATATTAATTATATAATAACAATTTTTGCATGGACACCATAATTAGGTATTCCCTTAAAATATAATTTAATAATGATTATCGGGACCCACCCTACTAAAAGGAGTGGCAACCCTAATATACTGGTTTTGGGGGAGTGTAGGTTGAATCGCTTTAAGAGCGATGTGACCTTTAGCTGTAGTGCTATTATGGGTTGCGAGAACAGTGCGGGACCCGGGTTAAAATGTTACAAATCATTAATCACCGTATGCATTTTTTTTATTTGTCTCAGTATGTGTAAAAATAATTATTTACTATATGAAACATTTAATACTTTATTAATGGGTTAAATTGAGAAGATTAGGACCCCGTGAGCGCAAGGGCCGTGAACCACATTGCGCGCACAGCTGAAAATCAGTAGGCTATGGGGTCACGGGCAAGGATTGTGGTAAAGCCAATAGGTGGTGCCCTCGAGTAGGGATTGGCCTAGTAATTCCATTCCCGGGGTAGTTGAAGACCCTAAAGAAAGCAAGTTGGGCGGTAGAGCTCCACCGTGAAAGACGGGAAACCCCTTATGATCATATGGGTGACTTTGTGCATGGTGTCGGAGTATGCGCGGCGAGAGAGTTGGCCCTCTACATCGAAATAAAAGGCCCTATAGTAATGCCCGACCGGGGGCAGGATGAACAAAATATCCGGGGTTCTCATTAGGATAGATATTTTATATGATTGCTAATTAACAACTAAAGAATCTTAATGTTAGGTTATATGAAATTGTAGAATATGTCAATCTAGTGACATTTAGATGGTAGTTTATTTTATTCCTTAATACCATAGAATACTGAATGGACTTATTGTTAGACAATCTAGTGACAGTAGGCATTGCATAAGAACATAGACTGTTGATAGGATTAGGTTATCCCTCTGTAAATATTAATAATCCGTACTAGAACTGCTAAAAATATAATTCAATTAGCTCGGTTGTCTCATATTATTAAATACTATTAGGATGTCACTAGCCATTAATTTGGCTAATCTTCCAATTTCCTATTGGGGGCTACTCTTTCCCACAAGTAGACTCTCCTGCAGGTACGGAGGTTCAGGAGTAGCAGTGGGAGGCCAGAGGCGGAGTTAAAGTCTTAGCTTGTCTTTCATTTTTAGCATGTTAATATTAGTAGTGGTTTTCTTTCATTCGATGTAATTGACCTGAATTGGAATAAGAATTATTTAGTTTAGTCAGTATTTGGTGACTATTAGTGGTGATGATCCAGCTGAATTCTTTTGGGTGGACCTCTCCTCAAGGCCCCAAGCCTAGGATAACTTACAATAAAATATAAATCTTAAAGTGATTTAATTGACTAGCCCTGTAGATAGGACCTCTAAAACCAGTGGCCGAGTGCGAGAGAGTGGGCGAGGCTACTCGACTTGCCATTAGAGGCTTGAGCCTCGTGATCCCTTAAGAGGGACTTCTGTCAGTATGTGTGGCACCGGCTGGCCGCACATGCTGAGAGGATAACCCGGTTGAAGGTCGAGCGTGATCATCTCTCTGTCGATAAAAAATTTATCTCTCTTTTAAAATAAAAATAGTTTCATAAAAACCAAGTTTTAAAATACCCCTTGTTTCTCCCTCCTCCTTCATTTAGGAGAGAGCTGCAGTCCTGTGAGAAACCCTAATTGGTGTAGTTAGGCGACCAAACCCTAGATCCCTTGGTTTTTTCTCAACTCACACCCCAGGGATCGGTTCTAGATTTCTAGGGCGTGATAGGCTTCTGGCAAGTTCATTGCACTTAAGAATACGACGAAGAGAGGGCCAGGCTCCCGACGTGCTAAATGCATAGGGAAATACATTGGTTAGATAGCCGGGCTCTTGTTGTTTTGAGCGCACCGGAAAATACGATGGGAGCATGCTGAGCACATCAGAGAATACAACATAGAGAGACCAGGCTCTTGACATGCTAATCGGGGGCACATCTAGCAAAAATGATGAAGAGATACCCGCTGTTGGAAATAATCCCATGATAGAGGCCCACAACGAAAGAAAAAGGGTAGGTCTGAAGACCATAGGTGGCGTGCATTATATATCAAAATTTTCACCGAAACGATCTACATATGCATGTATGAATCTAGCATGGCAATTACGTGACCCCCTAACGTCGATCTAGCGAGAAGAATAATACAGCATGCATGCATATTCTATCTCTATATTAGATCTACATGATAGAGATCATACCTCCGTGCGGATTCTTTTACCGTTGTATGCACGGAAAAGGCACGGGTCGTCTTTATTGCGCAAAACCAGATTACAAGTGTGGCTGGGACCCGGGTGGCTCGGGTGTAGGGAGTCCGGGTTGCGGTGAGTTTTGATCAGGGGATTTGTGGGAAAGATCTTCTGGAGGATCCCTTTGATCCGCGTCTCCACGTGGTGTTCGTGCGAGAGCTCTGAAGGAGTTGCCCAGGACAGAGGTCTTTACAAGGTGAGGGTTTTGGAGAGGCTAAGGAATATCCACTGTTTCTTCGGTCCCTTCCGTGCTTCGCACTTTCTCGGCTAGGGTCTTCAGCTTCGTTCCTCGGTCTTCGTGTCTTCCTCGCTCCTTGCTTGACCTCGGCGTCCTTGATCGTCGGTTCGCGGCGTCGATCGTGATTTTGGGCGTCGGCTTTGGCCTTGGCTTTTTGGCTTTGGCTTGGCTCCGGCGAGGCTCTGGCTTTTGCTTTGTTTCGGCGCTTGCGCTTGGACGTAGCCGGGAGAGACTTGCGATGCTTTCGTTCTTCCGGACTTCGCATCGTATCGGCTAGAACGTGCGGTGCTTTTGCTTGTGGCCGGCGTAGTCGCTTGGCTTTGGCACTTGCGTTGCTTTGGCGCGGGCTTTACTGGGGCTTTGCTTTGGCTTCTTGCGTTGGCTTTAGCTTCAGCGTCAACTCGGTCTTCTTCTTCGAACGACGTGGGCTACTTCTCCGGCGCTTCGACGGTTTGGGTGTCGGCTGGACTTCTCTTCTTCTCCGGGCTTCCTTGGCGTGATTGGAATCGAAGAATGCTTTCGAAGATAGTGGGGGTAGCACCGATCTCCGTGCAACGGTTGTGGCGCCGGCTTTTGTTGATGAAGACGGTAGGGGTAGCGACGGTCTCCGTGCGACGGTTGTAGCGTTGGCTTTTGTTGATGAAGACGGCGGGGGTAGCGACGCTTCAGGCGGTCTGCTCCAGGCTTTCTTCTTCGTGGATGGTGCAGACGTTTGTCGAAGGCGACGAGGTGATGACGCTTCGTTTCTCTTTTCCGGGCTTTGGAGCTTGATCGGAGTGGAGGATTTGTTGGAGCCGACGGGGTAGTGCCGCTCCGAGCTTCTTCTCCGGCCTTTGCTTATGGCGTCTTCGGAGTCGAAGGGTCTTCTTCTCTGAGCTTTCTTCTTCGTGCACGGAGTCGAAGTCTTGATCTTCGTGTGCAAGGGTCTTCACGTCGATGAGGGCTTTCAATGGACTAAGCCGATCCCGAAGGGACAGGCTTGCCCGTGCCTCGTGAAGCCTTGGGTCGATGAAGGAGCGTCTCCTCTTCTGCAGAGCTCCCGCACTTCGTCTTCAATCTTCGACCTCTTGAACCTTCCCCCACCCCCTCTATTTATAGGCAAAGGGGAGGGGAGAGAGATATGGGAAGTTTTAATTTTAAATCCCTTTAATATCTCCCTCAGAATTACCCGGGATTTATTTATCCATTGATGAGGGAAATAATATTTATTTGTTTTCCTTTTCTGGCGGGGCTATTATGACTGGATTTTGCACACGAAATCAATAGCGATCTGGCGCTTCTTCTTGTGCGTCGGATCGAGGGATCGGCGCAGATCCGCGGGTGAGCAGACGTCATACGCAACCTCCCCCCGCGCATGGCGGTAGTTCTTTCCTTTTCTTTCTTCTTTCCTTTCTTTTCTTTCCTTTCCTTTTCTTTCTTTTCTTTTCTTTCCTTTTCTTTTCTTTCCTTTCTCTTCTTTTTCCTTGTAAGGTCGGCCGGCCCCCCATGGGGTTCGGGTCCTAGTAGGGGCCGGCCCTATGGGGTTCGGTCCCTAGTAGGGGCCGACCCCCTTTAAGTGTGGGGTCCACTCTTTTGCTGGGTGCGAGTCGGGTCCGGGTCCGTACTGGTGCATGCAAGTCGGGTTTGCATCCGCGTTGGCACTCGTAAGTCGGGTCCGAGTCGAAGCGCGCGTCGGGTTTGTATCCGCGTTGGCACACGTAAGTCGGGTCAGGGTCAGACAAAATTCGTGTGTCTACAAATGCCCCCTCAAGGACGAGTGCGTCGGTGAGAACGTGTAGGGTTTGGACACGTAGGAATCGTAGAGCGCTTGTCCTTGATTCCTTTTGTGGGTGGGGTTGGGGGTTTATTTAAGGACCCCTACCCCCTTCATCCGCCATTGTGCTTCTTTGCGAAGGTTCTGCCGGCTTCTGGAGACCGCCGTCGGAAGAGAGCTGCCTGGGGTTGCATGCGACTTGCTCCGTCTTCCCGGTGTCGCCTCTTTCGTCGGCGGCGATGGTGCGTGATTTGGAGGTCGTTGCGAAGACGGGCTCGAAGCGACGATGCGGCGAGGACCGAGGTGGGGAGGATGGAGGAGCGCGGCTGAGGTGCGGGTCGCCTTCGCCGCCTCTCTCTTCCTCTTTCTTCTTCTTCTTTTTCTTTTTTTTCTTTTCCTTTTTCTTTTTCTTTTTCTTTTTCTTTCTTTCTTCTCTTTTCTTTTCTCTTTTTTTTTTCTTTCTTTCTTTCTTCTCTTCTCCGGCTCCGATTCGTACTAAAGAAGCAGCAGTGGCAGTAGCGGGGGCCGGCGCGCAGGGCTGCGGTGCGGCGGCGCGCGGGAGGCGGCGGCGGCACGCGGGGTGCACGGCGGTGGCGCGCGGGGCGTTGGGCGCGAACGAATCGGGCGCGGGGCCGGCGTGCAGGGCGTCTTTGCTTTTGCACTTTTCTTTCTCCCCCTTTTTCTTCTGGTCTCCGGAGGCGCCGATGGTAGCAGCGTCGGCTCGTGGAGCACGGGCTACGACGCAGGTGCGGGTTGACTGGCGAGTGACACAGTGCCGTGCGGTGGCCGGGTACGCAGGTGGCCGCGGCCCTGGCTGGATGGCACTGGCGTGGTCGGCCAGTACGGGCGATGTACGGTCCCCGGAAGCGTAATGCGAAGGCCCGGGCGCAACTGGTGGCGTGACCTTGAGTTGGGCGATCCTCCTGATAGGGGGGTGTGGGCTCCTTTTTTTTTTTTTATACGCCCCTATCTTGACTTGCTTCCCTTCATGGTTCTCCAGGGCTCGCGTCTTCGAGAGTTTGACTTCTCCGGGGTGGATAGCTGAGGACCTCTCCGATGGGAGGAGGTGCCTTCACTTCCCCCATACTCGGGTACACCGTTATTGCAACTCGAGGCGGGAAGACCTTCTGTCGTTGCTCCGTGTCTTTGTCCACGAGCGCATCACGGAAGATGGAGTCGCAGATGCGACTTGTGGGATGCCGAAACTGAGCGAGAAGATCTACACTGACGAAGGGATTTCCATGAAGCTTCTTCGGCCGAGTTTGAGTACTCCGTTCCACCATTGTGATGAAGATTTCGTGCCTACGCCGGTTGTTGCCTCGAAGATATGCGCCCGACTGACCCGATGGGGTACCGATTCTTGGCCTCGGGGAGACGTCCAATAAATTTGCGGTTTTCGTGAATGGATGGGCGAGCTCTACGAGATCTTTGGCGCAGAGCCCGAGATGAATTTATTAGCTAAGTTTCTGGCGTCGGCTCGTCGGGAATACAGCCGTCCTGAGGGGATGTATCGCGTACTTTGTGAGCTCTGGTGTCCGACCACCAATACTTTCCTTACTAGAGCGGGGGAGATAGGAATCTCACTTCGCGACGTCCACATCGTTTCCGGGTGCCCCGAAGTACGGAATTACTACCAGGAGGAGGTGCCAGCCTTGAAGGATCTGTTGAACAGCAGCTTCACTCCGAGTTCTTGCCTTCTTTTGTTCAAGGCATATGCTATCATCGCGACGCAGGATCAGTCAGATCGAGTGCATCCTTCTTCTTGGGTTGACTTTTGGTTCAGAGGCGAGTATAGGTCTCCGACACCTTCGGTTCACCCGATGTGGAAGATCGCTCAAATGAAAAGGCCTCCGCTTTGTTCTTTCGTGAGGCCCATTGATTCGTTGGCTCGAGAGAAGCACTCGATGGAAGAAAAGCAGTGTCCCTGGGAAATCCTCGGCTTGAGGCATGACAGCGAGGAGTGGAGAGCGGTTTACCGAGCCGCCGGGCTGGTTATCTTCCTCTGTCGGTTCGTGCTTCCCTGTTCTGGCGAGGTTATCTGTCCGGGGACCTTCCTTGCAGCTTCTAGGATGGCGAGGGGCGAGCTTTTCAATTTAGCCCCAGCCATATTATGCGCCTTGTACGGGGCTCTCAGCGGGACTTACTGGGACCTGTCTAGCTCGGATAAGGCCAAGGAGGCGCTTGGCCGGTCTGCTGCGTTCGGACCCTTGCATTACTTGTATAGCTGGATAGCTCTGCATTTTCCAAAGGAGATTTTCGCCAGACGCGGGCATTCAGCCGACCTGCCGTTCCTGCCCGGGATAGGGGGGATTTTAAATGCCTTTATCAGTTGGGAGCGTCCGAGGGAGTGTGCTCGCACCCTTTTGAGGAAGATGAGAAGCGCCGATTTTGAATTTCTGTCAGAGCATTCGGTACTACCTTTGGAGAGGTCGACTGTTTATGACAACGAGGAGCTCCCGGACAATCTATACTGGAACATGGTCAGTTGCCGCCCTAGCTATTTGGTTTGGTGAAAGGGGGACGTGGTGGAGGTGGAGCAGTACTCCCCTCACCGCTTTGCTCGCCAACAGGGATTTCGACAGGAAGTTCCGGGTATGCCTCAGCAGCTGCAGGGGCGCATCAGTCCGCAGGAGGGTTACCGCCTCTAGACTTCTCTCTACACTCGATTGACTGGCAGCAGCTTCTTCCCTGGGACCAAATCCGGGTTTCGGGACGCCGCCACTCCGGAGTACTGCAAGTGGATTGAAGGGCTAGTTTCCCCTTTACTCGCGAGTCTCCCGGTCGACGTCTTGGCGAGCAGCGAGTTTAGAAATTTCTGCTTTAACCATTCTGCGGGAGTGGAGGACCGCCGCCTCTGACTGGGGCTTCAGAGGGTGCAGAGGAGCTGTAGCCGTCTTTCCAGTGCTCGTCGTGTCCCTTCTTCAGCTCCGGTGTTAGACGTCGAGCTTACTAGTGCCCCCGGGGCATCCTGTTTCTCGAAGGCCGCTGTTGAGGGTGTTCCCCTCAAAAGAAAAAAGGTTTGCATCCCTCGCAGGATGGTTCCAAGGGTCCCTTGTCCGGTGGAGGATACCGAGGAGCTTGGACTTCTGAAAGATGAGGTGATCCCTCCGTCTAGGGCTGCTTCGTCCGACCTCGCAGGTATGGAGTTTTCTTTATTTCATTTCCTTTCTATGCTCGGGAAGTTCCATCGTACTGAGCAGTATATTTTCTTTTGAACAGATTCCGTCATAGTGGTAGAGCGCGGGCTGAACTCTCCGAAGGTGTCTCTCGGGCATTCATCTACTGGCGCCGCGCAGGAAGTACCTGGGGCATGCGGGCTAGATATCCCTCCGGATGATCTGGATCTTCTCGGGCTTTGTGGGGAGAACTTCCCTGGGGGCGATATCGATCTGGATGGCATCGACGTTGACGCTTTGTCTTTCCATGAGGAAGCTGAAGTTTCGAGCGTCGACAAGCGGCCTTCCCCGGTTGCTGTATCCTCGTGCCCGTTGGAGGAGACGGTTGTTGCAGTGGTAGCGGCGGTTTCTTCAGTTCTGCCGCCCTCGTTGGCGTAGGCGGTTCCTATTGCGGCTGCAGCGGGAGGGAAAGTCTTGCCTACCTACTCCGAGGCACCTCGTCTAAGTTTAAGGCCGAGGAGCAGAGTTTCAGAGTTCCTTCTTGCGAGCTGCCGGCAGTATATCAAGTCGACGTTGGAGCCTTTCCAAGATGCTGGCTTTGGCGCCCTCCAGGACTGGTGGTCGACGGACGGTGCAGAGTTTTGCGCGAGCCTGGAGGAATTCAAAGTCGACAGCTCTTCTTTCGTCGCTCAGATGAACCTGCTTGTGACCGATAGCGAGGCCTATCACTCCCGGCGAGCTTTACTAGAGGGGAGCTCCCCTTCTGAGTTGGAGGCCGCTGAGGCGAGTTTGTGTCAGTCAGAGCACCAACTTACGGAGGCCGCTTCCAGCCTGTCAAAGGCTCAAAGGAAGATAGAGTCTGTGCGCGCCTCGCTCCGAAAGGCAGAGTCTCGTCTGGAGCGAGCTGAGGCTGCGGAGAGTGCTTTGAAGGCGAGTTACTCGAAGCAGCAGTCAGACTTGGCGACCCGTCGTGAGCTTCTGGCCACTCGTCCCGCGGAACTTCAACGAGTGGAGGCGACTAGAGAGGAGTTACTGCGCCGTCTTCGAGCTCTGGACACCTTCTTTTAGTTGCTCCTTGTCTGGTTGTTTTTCATTGTAACATTCTTTTCGGGACCTATGCCATGTATCACATTTTCTTCATTATCTAATAATATCGCCTCGTTTTGCCACATCTTTTGTATGGACCATTGTTGACTTTTTCTTTTGGTCGGACTGAACCTGAAGTAACTTCTCAGGCTGCCTACGTACCCCCTAAGGGGGATCAAGTCGCACGTAATTTTTATTTTTTTTTTGACGCAAGGGGTGTGGCCTTACTTTAGGCATAGTACCTTTTGAGATACTTGCCGTTGATAGGGCCGAGTGTCAGCCCTTCTGGCGTGGTGAGGAGATAGGCGCCGTTGGAGTAGACTTCCTTGACGGAGTGCGGGCCATCCCATTTGGCATCAAATTTCTTCCCTCCTCGATGCGAGAGGATGATAGGGCGTTTGACCGCCAGCACCAGCTCCCCTATCTGGAATGATCGAGGATGGATCTTCTTGTTGAAGGCACGAGAGAGTCTGGCCTGATAACACTCCAGATGCTGTTGAGCTTCGAGGCGTCTTTCGTCCAATGCTTCCAATTCTGCTAGGCGACGGGATCTGGAGCTCGAGCGAAAGAACGACTTCCACACCATAGATGAGGGAGTACGGCATTGCTTGCGTCGCCGTGTGGAAGGACGTCCGGTAAGCCCATAGTGCTTCGCCCATGCATTCGTGCCAATCTTTCTTTGTCTTCGAGACGGTTTTCTCCAACAGCTTGCACAGAGTCTTGTTGAAGGCTTCTGCCAGACCGTTGGCCGGAGCGTTGTAGATCGTCGAACAATTCTGCTTAATGTTGTACAATGCGCAGAACTGGCTGACGGCAGCATTCTTGAACTGCTTCCCGTTATCTGTTACGATGTAGCGGGGGACTCCATAGCGGAAGATGATGTCATTCTGGATAAAGCTGATGACGGAGTGCTTTGTAACTTCCCGCAAAGGTGTTGCTTTAGCCCACTTGGAGAAGTAGTCCGTTGCCGCCAAAATATAGAGATGTTGCTTGGATGACTTGGGCAGGGGACCTACGATATCGAGTCCCCACCCGTCGAAGGGCCAAGACGCGATTGTTGGGTGCAAAGGCTCCGGAGGTTGATGGATGTAGTCCCCGTGCATCTGGCAAGCTTGACATCTCCTCGCGTACTCCAAGCTGTCTTTGATCATGGTAGGCCAGTAGTATCCCATCCTCCTGACGCGGAAGTGAAGTTTCGGATCGGACTAGTGCGATCCGCAGATTCCATCGTGTACTTCTTCCAGTGCGGCTTCCGCTTCTTCTTTCACGAGGCACCTCAGGAGTGTGCCATCGTAGCTTCGATGGTACAACTCGTCGTTGAAGTGGTAGAACCTTAGAGACCTTCGACGGATGTCACCTTTGCACTTCGGATCCTCGGGGAGTTTACCATGAACGAGATAATCCACAAACGGCTGCCTCTAGTGTTGTTCTTTAATCTCGAGGACATGCACCGTGTTGGTTTGAACTGGTACTTCGAGCGGACCTTCCTCTTCGGTGATCACGAATCTCCTGCAGACGGGGACGACGAGCGAACGTTCTTCTGGAAACGAGAGTGTAGCTGCTAGATTTGCGAGTGCGTCAGCTTGCTGGTTGAGGTTCCTGGAGACGTGCTGAATGGAAGCAGCCTTGAGTTTACCGAGGAGCTTCACAGCCCGCGCATGCAACGGCACCAGGTCTTCTTTGTTGACTTTGTATACCCCCAGGACTTGCTGGATCACGAGTTGGGAGTCCCCAAAAATCTCTAGTCCTTGAAGCTTTATTTCGTCGGCCAGCTTGAGACCGATGAGCAAGGCTTGATATTCTGCCACGCTGTTGGAACATGATTCCGACAGTAGGAATGAGAAGGGGAGAACTTCGTTGTCCGGAGTGACGAAGATGACTCTGGCTCCCGCTATGTCTTGCCTTGCTGCGCCATCGAAGAACATTTTCCAGGATGGGGTGACATCGACGGAGAACACTTCTTCATCTGGGAGATCTTCTGATAACTCCCATTCTGCCGAGAGAGGGTATTTTGCGAGGAAGTCCGCGAGGGCCTGCCCTTTAACCGCTTTCTGTAGTACGAAGGTGATATCAAATTCAAGTAGCAGCAGGGCCCACTTGGCCAGACGTCCGGAAAGCACTGGTCTTGACATGATGTACTTGAGGGGGTCAGCCTTCGAGACGAGTCTGATGGTCTGAGCCAGCATATAATGTCACAGCATTTTCATGGCGAAGATGAGTGCTAAGCAGACCTTCTCGATTGGGGAGTAATTCAGCTCTGCACCGACAAGAGTGCGACTCAGGTAGTAGCAAGCTGTCTTCATGCCAAGTTCATTGTTTTGAGCCAGGAGTGCCCCCAAGGATTACTCCTGGGCAGCAATGTAGAAGATGAGCGGCCTCCCTTGAATTGGTGCTGATAGAACTGGTGGCTTTAGTAGATATGCTTTGATATTTTGGAGTGCCTCCTGGCAAGCTTCATCCCATTTGAACGACGCTCCTTTCTTCATGAGGCGACTAAAAGGGTGGCACTTTCCGGCCAGGTTGGCGATGAATCTTCGGATATACGCCAAGTGCCCTTGGAGGCCTCTGAGGTCTCGCACTGTCTTTGGTGCGGGCATATTGATGATATCATCAATTTTGGACTGATCTATCTCAATGCCACGATGTCGGACGACGAAGCCGAGGAACTTGCCTGAGGAGACCCCGAACGCGCACTTGAGTGGATTCATGCGGAGTTGGTACCTTCGAAGCCGTTTGAAGATTAGCTCGAGATCTTGTAGATGTGCCGACTTCTTATTGGATTTCACCACGAGGTCGTCGACATAACACTCCATATTTTGGTGAAGAATGCCGTCGAAGATTTTCTGCATAGCTCGCTGGTAGGTGGCTCCTGTGTTCTTCAAGCTGAACGGCATAACTTTGTAGCAGTAGATTCCTTTCGGTGTGCGGAATGCCGTGAGTTCCTCGTCCTTGGGTGCCATCCGAATCTGATTGTAGCCCGATGATCCGTCCATGAAAGTTAGCACCTCGTGACCTGTCGTCACGTCCACCATTAGCTCCGTGATTGGCAAGGGGAAGTCGTCCTTTGGACATGCGTTGTTCAAGTCTCTGAAGTCCACGCATACCCGGATTTGGCCATTCTTCTTTTTGACTGGGACGACGCTAGAGATCCATGTCGGGTATTTGACCTCTCGGATGAAGCCGGCCTTGATCAACTTGTTGACTTCGCCTTCTATTTGGGGTACCAGTTCCGGCCGGTAGCGTCTTTGTCCTTGCTTGATAGCGCTAGCTCCGTGTTTGATGCTGAGCTGGTGCACTGCGATTTTGGGATCGAGGCCCGGCATCTCCTTGTAGGACCATGCGAAGACGTCTCTGTATTCTTTAAGCAGTTTGATGTATGCGGTTTCTTCCTCAGGAGTCAAGAGTGTGCTGACGAATGTGGGCCGAGGCTCCGTCTCTGTGCCCAAGTTGATTTCCTTCAAGTCATCAACGGTGGACTGCCCCCTTTCTTCGAGGACTGGCGGGGCATCTGGCAACTCGTCGTCCGAAGGAGAAGTATCACCGTTGGCGGGATCCGTAATGGAGATATGATTGACGGCAACCATGGGTGGGTGGGTGGGTGTTGAAACGAAGTCCTCAATTGGCATTCCCAGACGATCGAAAACTTACTTCTTCTTTGATTGCTTATCTGGCCCAAGTCTTTCGAACACAGACGTGTGTTTTCGATTCGACCGGTTTTTACCACCTCTGATTTGCTTCTGGAGCAAGGCTTGGCATCGAGCTTGTCGTCGTCTTTTTCTGCTGTCAGGACGGCTTGCGTAAGCAGAGCGTGCATTGGAGATTATCGATCCTTCAGCTAGTTTGTCTACCATCTTCGCTCCGATGTAGTTGGAGGTGAAGGTCTTCTTCGCTGCGGTTTTGATGACCAACGGAGCTTGACTGGAGCCGATGCCTCGGAGGTTCGGGAGAATTTGTTCACAGTTTTGAAACAACCGAGCTTCAGTTCTTATCATCCCATGTGGAGTTGCTGCTGGGGGAAGTGTGCCCATGGTGCTTTCTCTGTCGTAGCCGGCTTTGAACAGCAATTTGGCAGCGTTCTGCCCCCAATTCCCTTTCGGCTTGAATCCGAGTTGGGTAGGGTCGACAGATTCGATAAGCCTGCTTGGGTTCGGAGCTCGCGTCAGACTAGGTAATGACAACGTCATTTCTTGCACGGTGACGACATTGGCCCGCGATAACGGCAGGGCCCGTTTTCTTGCTGGAGTAGAAAATGATCGTTCAGATTTACGAAGCCACTGAGGCGCGAGACGCAGGACTGGCGTCGTTTGGACAGGCAATGGGGTATGTTGCATTGCTTTTGACTCGGAACTAATGTGCATCTTTTGCCTAGATCTCGGCGCTTCTTGGACTTCAAGTCTTGCCTTGTCGGAGGGTGGCATCAGATTTGCGGGAAGAGGAGTCTTATCCTGCTTCACTTTTTTAATCTTTTGGGCTCGCGGGGCCTTAGCTGGAAGAACTTCTGCGACTAGGTCCTTTGCTTGGTAGAACTTAGCGTCGGCCAAGTGTGCCTCGGCTTCGTTGAATGGCTTGTCGTCCGCAACTATGCACCTCTCCACGCCTTCTTCGTAGTACTTAAGGCACTGGTGCCAGGTGGATATCACGACGCCATTCTCGTGCAGCCATGGCCTTCCTAACAAGAGGCGATATGACGTCTGGCAATCGATGATGTGGAAGAGGACTGTTATACCTAGCGGGCCGATTGACAGCTTCAGGCGGATGATTTCGATAGTGGACTGTCCGCCCTGGTTGAACCCTTGAATGACCAATTGGCTGGGCGAGAGCTGGTCGTTGGTGATGCCGACTTGCCGCATTGTCTGGATAGGCATGATGTTGACGGCGGAGCCACAGTCCAACAGGATTCGATTCACTGGCTTCTCCTTGATGTATCCCGAAACGTAGACAGGCCGATTGTGCAATCGCATCCCAAGTTGCAAGTCCTCATCTGAAAAGGTTATCGTTGCGTCACACGAGGCCAGCGCTTTGCCCTTCTGGTCGTCCTTCCTTTTCCTCTTGTAACTGTCTGGGTCGGCCAAAGCTGCAGCCATTGCCAGGCGAGCCTTCTTCGGGAGATGCAAAGCTTCTACGAGCAGCAAGTGCAGGATTGCTTCATCGTGAGAGGCGGTGCCCCCTTTGTCGGAATCGTCTCCCTCATCGGTGGAGTCGCATTTTTCAGAAGTTTCACTTTCATTCTTTCCTTCCGACTCCTTATGAACTTCGACCATGCAATAGGACGCTCTGATGTGTTGGTCCACTGGGAGGAAGTGATCCGGGAAGAACTCTTGCAAGGTTGTCGGCTCTGGAGGACTCTGCTGAAGGAGATCGTCTTGGCTTGCTGGCGGCACTTTGAACGCCTTCCTCCCTGGAGTCTTGCTTTTCTTCTTGTAGGTCTTCCGCTTGGTGGACCTTTTCATCACACGGTCTTGCTTGAGCTCCTTTTCTTGTCATGGCTTTCTTCGTCGTGGTAACATGATCCATGCCTCTTCGTCGGTGGATTCCCCTTCGCTAGGTTGATGGTCGGCAGCAGCAACTGGTTCCCTCGAATACACTTGTTCTTCTGTGGGCTCTACTGGTTCGTTTTCCGATCCCCAGCCGGTGGGCTTGATTTCTTCAGCTGAAACCGATGGAGGCTTTGAATAAAGGACGTAATAGTCGAACTTCTCCGAAGGCTGGCCCAGTAGACCGACTTCTGGATCTCCTTGCTCGTATCTCCTTTGGAGCGCTAGTTGGGATGCAGCATTGCTTGGAAGAGGTACTGGCGTGAGCGATGGTTGCCCCCAGGGCAGCGGTGCTTCTTCCTCGGTGAGCGCAGGAGTACGTTGACGTCGCTTCGAGACTTTTGGCTGAGAAATTGACTTAGCGGTTGGCGCTTGACGGTTGATGCGCAATTTGGGCATGCTTCGCCGAGCAGCAACGAGTACCGACGAGAAGGAGCCGAAGGTGATGGACATCATGTTGGCCATAGCAACCTCTCCGGAGTCGATCTCTATCTTCCCTTGCTTTGCGAGCGTCATGATTCTTTTCTTGAAGACAAAGCATCTTTCGATGGGATGACTTACCACCCGGTGGTATTTGCAGAAGAGAGGGTCGTTGACGCGATGCATCTGCTCGGGCCTCTTCGAAGGAGGGAGCTCTATCATCTTCTCTTACAGCAGTTGGTCGAACTTGGAGGAGACTTCCGAGTCTGGAAAGGGGTACTCCTTGGCTTCGAGCTCCTCGAGAGTCATCCTTTGTCTTAGCGGGGGAGGCGGCGGTATGGCGGCTCCCTTCTTCTGACCCGGCTTGCCACTGATCCTGAGCGGCTTGGAGGTTGAAGCTACGTCCGCAACATTGACTTGTTTCGGTTTCGATGCAGGTGGCTTGTCCTTCTTCTCCACCTTCAAGAAGTCTTTGTTCTTTGAGTCCCCGCGGCTTGCTAGGCTGAGTTCCATGTCGTGAGCCTGAGTCGCGAGTTCTTCGAAAGACCGAGGTTTGATACCTTTGAGGATATAGAGCAGGCCCCAGTGCATGCCTTGGGTGAACATCTCGATAGCCGAGTCCTTAGACAAGCGGTCCCGTGAATTCAATGCGAGGTTCCTCCATCTGTCGATATAGTCGATCACCGGTTCATCTTTCCTTTGCTTGACGGCGGTGAGTTCGGTCATGCTGACGGTGCGTCTGGTGCTGTAGAAGCGATTGAGGAACTCCCTCTCCATCTGATCCCAACTATCGATAGTCCCTGGAGGAAGATCAACGTATCAGTCGAACGCGTTGCCTTTGAGGGTGCGAACGAACTGCTACACCATCTCGTCGCCATATGTGCCGGCATTATTGCAGGTCTCGATGAAGTGGGCAACATGCTGTCTTGGGTTTCCCTTTCCGTCGAAGTGCTGGAACTTTGGTGGCTGGAATCCGACTGGGAAGCGTAGCTGCTGGATCCTCGCGGTGTAGGGCTTCGAGTATGCTGCCGTGATCGGAGGAAGGCTACTGCCGTGAGAACGCATCATGTCGGCTATCAACGCTCGGACTTGCTGAGCATTCATCGTCGCTGTTGTCGGAGGTTGTGTGGCCACCGAGGCTGGTGCTGGGGAGACGACTTTCCCTGGGACGGGAGCCGAGGAGAGCGCTGGAGTAACTGCTTGAATCGTCGGAACAACCTCTGTAGGGGCGGAAGTTGAAGACGGAACTGGAGCGGTTACTGGAGAAGCGACGGGTTGGCCGACTGCTGCAGCGTCCTTTGCGCTTAGCTTTTGGAGCAGAGTATTGATGTGACGATCCTTCTCCTCCATCAGTCGAGTAATTTGTGCCATATGCTCGCTCATCTGCATGACTTGGAGCTGAAGAGCGGACAGAGGATGGTGACGGAGGACGTCTCGATGGTGCATGCTAGCATCCTTGCCGTCATCGTCGGAAACATAGTTGTGTCGACTTGCTTTTGGTTAATGATTGATGTTTGCCCCCTGCAGAGAAGGTGCAACTTCCGCTGGAGAACCCGAACGGGCTCGGGGTTGGGGCTGGTCCTCCCCAAACTTCTGGACATGGACTCCAGGATCGAGGCTCGTTTCTTCATGCACCAAGGCTTCATCGGCGCTTTGGCGAGCATCTTCGGTAGTAGCTTCTGGCACGAAAATGTCCGCAAGAGTCCGAGTACGCCGAGTGTAGACACGTACCATCGGGGGAGCATCACCCTCCGGGTTTACTGGATCACCGTGTCGGAGTAGAGGAGACTCAGCGATCGGTGAAATGCTTGGAGCAAACGCATCGTTGCTTGTCCCGGCCATTGCAAACTTCAAGCAGCTTCTTCAGTCGTACGGATGAAAGGAGAAGAGGTCCCACCGGGCGTGCCAGAAATCTGTATGCACGGAAAAGGTACGGGTCGTCTTTATTGCGCATAACCAGATTACAAGTGTGGCCGGGACCCGGGTGGCTCGGGTGTAGCGAGTTCGGGTTGCGACGAGTTTTGATCAGGGGATTTCTGGGAAAGATCTTCTGGAGGATCCTTTTGATTTGCGTCTCCACGTGGTGTTCGTGCGAGAGCTCTGAAGGAGTTGCCCAGGACAGAGGTCTTTACAAGGTGAGGGTTTTGGAGAGGCTAAGGAATATCCGCTGTTTCTTCTGTTCCTTCCGTGCTTCGTGCTTTCTCGGCTAGGGGGTCTTCAGCTTCGTTCCTCGGTATTCGTGTCTTTCTCGCTCCTTGCTTGACCTCGGCGTCCTTGATCGTCGGTTCGCGGCGTCGATTGTGCTTTTGGGCGTCGGCTTTGGCCTTGGCTTTTTGGCTTTGGCTTGGCTCCGGCGAGGCTCTGGCTTTTGCTTTGCTTCGGCGCTTGCTCTTGGACGTAGCCGGGAGAGACTTGCGATGTTTTCGTTCTTCCGGACTTCGTGTCGTATCGGCTAGAACGTGCGGTGCTTTTGCTCGTGGCCGACGTAGTCGCTTGGCTTTGGCACTTGCGTTGCTTTGGCGCGGGCTTTACTGGGGCTTTGCTTTGGCTTCTTACGTTGGCTTTAGCTTCAGCGTCAACTCAGTCTTCTTCTTCGAAAGACGTGGGCTACTTCTCCGGCGCTTCGATGGTTTGGGTGTCGGCTGGACTTCTCTTCTTCTCCGGGCTTCCTTGGCGTGATCGGAATCGAAGAATGCTTTCGAAGATAGTGGGGGTAACACCGATCTCCGTGCGACGGTTGTGGCATCGGCTTTTGTTGATGAAGACGGCAGGGGTAGCGACGGTCTCCGTGCGACGGTTGTAGCGTCGGCTTTTGTTGATGAAGGCGGCGGGGGTAGCGACGCTTCAGGCGGTCTGCTCCAGGCTTTCTTCTTCGTGGATGGCGCAGACGTTTGTCTAAGGCGACGGGGTGATGACGCTTCGTTTCTCTTCTCCGGGCTTTGGAGCTTGATCGGAGTGGAGGATTTGTTGGAGCCGACGGGGTAGTGCTGCTCCGAGCTTCTTCTCCGGCCTTTGCTTATGGCGTCTTCGGAGTCGAAGGGTCTTCTTCTCTGAGCTTTCTTCTTCGTGCACGGAGTCGAAGTCTTGATCTTCGTGTGCAAGGGTCTTCACGTCGATGAGGGCTTTCAATGGACTAAGCCGATCCCGAAGGGACAGGCTTGCCCGTGCCTCGTGAAGCCTTGGGTCGATGAAGGAGCGTCTCCTCTTTTGCAGAGCTCCCGCACTTCGTCTTCAATCTTCGACCTCTTGAACCTTCCCCCACCCCCTCTATTTATAGGCAAAGGGGAGGGGAGAGAGATATGGAAAGTTTTAATTTTAAATCTCTTTAATATCTCCCTCATAATTACCCGGGATTTATTCATCCATTGATGAGGGGAATAACATTTATTTGTTTTTCTTTTCTGACGGGGCTATTATGGCTGGATTTTGCACACGAAATCGATGGCGATCCGGCGCTTCTTCTTGTGTGTCGGATCGAGGGATCGGCACAGATCCGCGGGTGAGCAGACATCATACGCAACCTCCCCCCGCGCATGACGGTAGTTCTTTCCTTTTCTTTCTTCTTTCCTTTCTTTTCTTTTCTTTTCTTTTCTTTCTTTTCTTTTCTTTTCTTTCCTTTCTCTTCTTTTTCCTTGCAAGGCCGGCCGGCCCCCCATGGGGTTCGGATCCTAGTAGGGGCCGGCCCTATGGGGTTCGGTCCCTAGTAGGGGCCGGCCCCCTTTAAGTATGGGGTCCGCTCCTCTTTTGCTGGGTGCGAGTCGGGTCCGGGTCCATACTGGTGCGTGCAAGTCGGGTTTGCATCCGCGTTGGCACTCGTAAGTCGGGTCCGAATCAAAGCGCGCGTCGGGTTTGTATCCGCGTTGGCACACGTAAGTCGGGTCCGGGTCAGACGAAATTCGTGTGTCTACAACCGTGACAAATTTTTTCTTTGTCGATAGAGACGGCCTCGGATCTGCTCGATATAGCTTCGGTGCAATGGTCATAACTTTTCACCCCAAACTCTGATTGGGCTTAAATTTGAACTGTAACTAGAGAAATTCGAGACACAACTTTTGCAAGTAGTTTCACCTTGTTTGGACTTCTGTAGCTCCCGAAATTGCAGAAACATCATTGATATTTTTGTGTAAAATTTGGACAGCAAAAGGTTACAGGAAGCGCCTCCGAGTTCACTCGATCTCGCACGATGCACGGCACCTCGTCGATGGATCTCTGAGTGCCTCCATATGATGAGCCTTCTTCGTCTTCGATTCACCACGCGAGGAAGAACAATCCATGTCCGAACCCATATGCACATACGAAGGAGACAAGAGAGGAGAATAAAAGGAGGGGATGATGGCTAGGGTTTCATCATTTGGCCACCCCCTCTCTCCTTATGTCCTCATATAGGGACCGACTCTTACCCTTGCGTAAGCAAGTTGTGGCCGGCCCCACCTTGTCTCTCTCTCTCTCTTGCGTGTAGCATAGGGCCAGCCCCTTGTTGCTATACAAGACCGGCCTCCTTAAAAGTCAAAGCTCCCGTATTAAGCCCCCCTCCTCTATACTCTTGCTTGCAACTCTTACAAGGGGGAGGGGTCGGCCCATGCTTGTTCCCATGTGTTAGGGGTGGCCAACCTAGTGCATGGTGATATTTTGGTTTCCCAAAATACCCCATGCCTCTAGTTGGTTGCCTTTCTTGCTTGGGAACTTGCATGGTGCACCTACGTGGGTTATGATTAGTGATTCCACTATTACCGGGGTATCCTTAGTAAACACCTAGGGTGATCTTAGTGAAGTCAACCAGTCAACTCACAATACGAACCAGTGCATCGCACCCATGTAGCAAAGCCCACTAAGGTAGGGAGATGACTACGTATGTCTCTGTACTACTCGGAGATTTCCCCTAGCACACATACGTACGTACCTATGCATCTACCGTTCACTAGTGCTATACACACACGGAGCGTAGGGTTATTAAGGTTGGATTAATTATTTTCTCTAATTGAGTTTTGTGAATCGAGGAGATGGTTCAAGAACCGTACATCATGTGGATAAAGTGGAACATTTAGGGACCAGGGTTCATGGATTCCAACTTGGACTTGATCGACATACTACCCGAGTGTACTATCGATCCTCTGAGTCTGAGTTAACTTGCGTAGCCACCCAGAGTGTGACACATGCTGCACTTTAATTCCCTCTAGACTTACTATGTTCTCTGTATACCCCTGCTCTTCGCTTATTAGTGGTAAACTCGTTGTCCCTCAACTTGGTGTCATGACACGACTTGAGCGATGGAGACTACCGTCAGACTCGAGTACTCATATGACTTGGTTCTTTCTAGGTTGACCACATACATCGTATCTTCGATTACTCTACTGAGTAACCAGATCCGATCAACAATCCAACTTATGACTACCTGACCTGGGTTTAATACGAAGTAGGTTAGAGCAAGGAACACACATCCCGTTAGAGGTATGGATAGCTTGCATAAGTGACACGCTGATGCGACGCCAGCTGGGCAACCCAGTACACCATGGTTTTGGGTCATGTAACTGACTCTCACACATTAGTACGCCAAACCACTACACAATTGGTTAGCCCACCAAATATGGCTCCTCAGGATTTAGGATCGTTTTATCCTAAACAGAAACACGACTTAGTGCACCGGAGTCTGCTCACCGATCTGTGCACCGTGTTGGTTTCGTTCGATCATAGACATTGTGCTTGATACTGACCATGGTGAAGACACCCACGCTCTATCATCCCAATAACTTATCCTGATCGGGTGACCAACTCTAGTTATAGTTGTGAACGTATTTAGGTTGCATAAGACCAATTCATTGAGTCTCCTACTCAAGTGAATTACCATATAGCCATGACACTCTGTTTTGTAATCAGAACATATACTAAGGTACATACCAAGTTGCAATCCTAAGCTATCAACCATATAAAGCTAAACTATTGGTTTTTTACGAGCTGTAGACCTTATCAATTCCAACAATCTCCCACTAGACCTAACGAGGAAAAACGGTGTTGAGCTCTATAGCTTCTATATGCTGCCTAAAATCCTTTGCAGGAATCCCTAAAGGAATTGACAACATTGTCTGCAGATGCTATTTCAGTACCGCTACTTGCATTTTCTTCTAAAACTGTCAGATCAAGTAGAGTTTGTAGTTGATGAGTTTCCCCTTATGGTGGTCCCTAGGCTCCTTGGATTATGCTTACCGCTTTTCTGTTGAAACAATAGATAACTGAGTCTCTAGTATCCATTCTATGTTCTCCAAGAACATCCTGAGCCATACCACATATAATATTACCTCGTATATAACAATGTGCCCAGTCATTGTGGTAGAGTCTGTGATGGACTTTTCCTTCATACTCTACCAACTATTGCTTCTAATCCCAAGATAAAAACAATTCCTGAAGTTGATTATCTAGAATGCACATCTGACCCAAAAGACAGACCTTGTGCATCTAATTGATATAAAGACCTGTGAAGTATAATCTAACTCACAATCCTCGCTTGATAAGGACTTATAAGTATACCCTTCACATCAATCCAGTGATCTGGAATCGGGTTCGATTGAGACCAACCCATCATTCCTGCTACGCAATAGATATATAGTCTCTTAAAATCAAATCTAGCTATAGTCTTATCTTCATACGTAGTCTGTGACTGCGAACGAACATTGCTCTGGTGATCTCGAGTTACCTTGATTCCTAAAACATAACTAGTCTCACTAGTGTCTTTCACATCAAATTATGATGACTACAAACCTTTACTGTAAACAGTAATCCTACGTTATTTTCAAACAGTAGAATATTGTTAATGTAAAGTACTAAGTATACCCTTATAGCTTTATCACATTTCTTATACCCACTTGGTTTATCCTCATTCTGATCAAATCCGTGTGAGTAGATTTCCTAATCAAAATAGAAATTCCAATTCCTGGATGCTTGTATTAGTCCATGAATGGACCTTTGCAACTTACACTCTAGATTATTTGACATGTTAACAAAAAGTCTGGGGCTGCATCATATATATTTCCTTTTCCAAATCTTTGCTAGGGAATAACTGTTTTGACATCCATCTACCAGATCTTCCAATTATAATGGGCTGTGATGGATTAAGAGGATCCGAAACAGATTTAGAGATAGTTACTAGCAAGAAGGGTTCGACATAGTCGATCGCTTCTCTCTTGGCAAACAAAAATATTGGGTCCTCTTCTTATACACCCCATACACCTAAAATGATGATAGTGTAATAAGAGCTATGACTGTTCTAAGGGACATTGATGCAAGCTTACCTCCATAGTCTTTTGCCAGTCAGAGTTGTCAGAAGCTCCCATTACTTCATCGTAGCTCTAACAACATCCTCCTAAAACTCTAGATTAACTATCAAAGTTTCTCCAAGTATTTATCAGGAGCTCTGATGGTCCCACAAAGGCAAGGTGGTAGTGGAACAAAAGTAAATCATTTCTACAGTATCTGGTATACTAGTTTCTGTATTATTTACTCCCATTATGCTTTCGGATGCAGCTATACTAGTATCCAGTAGTTCGCCCAGAACTACCTTACCGATAAACTTATGGTCTACAATATAATCATGATCTAGGTAGATGGTATTCATAGAAATGATTACCTTTCAAATCTCAAGATCATAAAATAGTCCACCTTATGCCTTTTTAGGGTAATCTATAAATCGATATACCAGAAACTTTATCTACATCTTATCCTTCTTGTCCTTCCGCACAAGTATAGGATAACCCAATATCCTGAGACACTATAGTGTTAGCTTTCGCTTAGACCATAGCTCCATATAGGTTTGAGGCACTGATTTAGATAAGAAATAGTTCCAGATATAAGCTACTACTTTAAGGTATAACCCCACCAGAAGGTGGGTGATATACTTGGCAATATTCATCATACTACGGACCATGTCAAACAAGGTCTGATTCCTTCTCTTGGAGACTTTATTCTAACGTGTGATCCTTGGAGCATTTAACTGTGAGTTAATCCCATGCTCCTTAAGGACCCCATGGAACCCGTCCGATAGGTACTCATTCCTTCGATTAAATTAAAGATCCTACTACTGTCTGGATACTATTGGAATAACATATATCCAAATTAATTAACACTTATACCTTAGTGGTCCTTTTAGTTACTCTACCTTCTAGGTAATATTCACTGGTCAAAAATGATCTTCAAGAAATCTGTGAACAGAAACTCAGCCTTCTTTAACCTTTGAATTTATCTGAGGCAAAGTATCTAAATCAGAGGGGTCACAAATGGGTTAGCTTCTTCGAAGGATTTAGATAAATTAAAAACAGACGCTACAGTTGTAATGAGATCTATTTTTGAATTAGTATTAAACACAAAGAGATCATTCTGAACCATTCCTCTAGCAATAAACATATCTATTCAGTTTGAGAGGCACACCAACGATATCGTCTAAAACTGAGAAATTCAATTAGTAGGAAGGAAACATAACTAAGTCTTTAAAGATCAAAATATGTATTTCAGAAAAGCTAAGATAATCATATCTAACAGTTACCATAGCGGCTTATGTCATCAGTATCTATATAAGGATTACTTCATTGTAAAGTAGACTTCTGGTTTTCTTAAATCTCTGTAGACCCGATGTCTATATTCCAAGAAGCAAAAGAACTGCTATTTGATAGTGACTCAACCCCTAACACCCTGAGGCCATACACTATCTTTCAATACCCCCCCTCTACTCGCCACATCAGTAATACTTTCGTCATTGGCGTTACCAAACTTCGGTGTCCACGCAAGTTCTTACACTATTATAGTTTTAATTTTTGATAAGTTACTCCCTTAGGATTTTCTAGAAAAGACATAGGTTAAGCATTAAAGGCATTGCCTTTAATCTTGATCTCATCCTT
Organism: Chamaelirium japonicum; assembly: GCA_947650365.1. Classification (NCBI taxonomy): domain Eukaryota; kingdom Viridiplantae; phylum Streptophyta; class Magnoliopsida; order Liliales; family Melanthiaceae; genus Chamaelirium; species Chamaelirium japonicum. Next base: position 83,680,666 of record OX393552.1, on the reverse strand, counting down.
TATCTCCTGTAAAGCTCCTCAGAAGTTCTGCATTTGTCATCTCTACCTTGTTAAAGCTAAAGTCTTTGATAACGTATTCGAAGGTTTCAGACAAGGATGCAAGACAGACATCTTCCATAACCTCGTCATCTGGCACCATATTTTTGGAATCTAGTTTGATCTGAAACTCATGGATGTGTTCCCGAATAGGCATACCATTAGATATCTCGGTACCGACGAGTCTCTTAATGGAAAAGAGATGAGTCTATTAACCTCGCATCTTTGACATCTAATGCAAGAAAAATTTTATTTCAAAGACCTAGCATATCTATGACTTGCGCTTTTAAAGAGTTGTCCACAAGTCTGCTGTGATACAATACTTGCACATCTCCTCAGGCTCTCGTTAGTCATTATTTTCCCTAGCTAGTGCCCTAATGACATCTGGACCCATTAGATCTGGTACAGGGATATTGAGATTAAAAGCCAATGTATGTTTATAACCCTAAACATAAGGTAAAGATAGCGCTTCTGCTTTATATAGTTAGAGAGTTGATAACCAGTTATCTAATGGGAAAGCGAACATGAGAACTATATGGTTAAATGATAGAATACAGAAAACTTATTTTATGAATTTTAAAATAAGCTAATTATATCCAAATACCAACGCTATCCTCATAATGAAGACAACTATATGGATTAATTAACCATATATGTGAGATCTCGGAATCGGATACACCTGCCTGAGGGGGCAGTGTGCAGTGTCATCCACTCGCATGGGTCTTTTCTTGAACCAATCCAAATCTGCCAACTAAGGGCTTTGATAGACCATGGTTATCATTTTGGCTAGTGCAACGTGATCCTCATGCGAAGCAATGGAAGCCTCACATCCACTTTGGATACTTACCCACAAACTTAGGCAATTATGACATGGGAGTTCATGCGACCTCCACGAGGGTGAGAAAAGCCCTTCTCTCCTGGCCCCGTAACCGTTATATCCTGAAAGAGACCGCTAAATCATCTGACATGGTAAAACATAACTCTCACCCGAGGGGGATGTTAAGCTACACCCTCCCACTTAGACACAAAGTAGTTGGTTGTGCAGGCCAGATGAGCTCAAAGAGTCCTCTTACACATCCTTTATTTGATTTGAGGGTTATTTTAATGCAAGTATGAGTATAAACAAAGGTCATGATAACCTATACACTAGACCATAGTTATACCATGCTCCCACTAGTGTTTCAAATCTTTCGCCTAGTATTAATCGATCTCGGAATATCATAGTCCCTACCTCAAGCGGATTTCTCCACTCAAGGGTCATATTACATATTCAAGAACATCAATGCTCCACAAACCTAGCTATCATACTAATTCCCTGGAGCCTAGCCTAAGGTCAGACAAATAGGAAAGGTCTCCCACTACCATAGTGCCTCGCTTATAAATTTGACCATTGATGTCATAATAGAATTTCAACTCATTCTAAGATTTCGATGCTGGCCAAATAGGAATACCCAACTAATTGGGTGTTGACCTAATGGTGGCATAACCAAATGTGAGAAATCCGTGCTATCATTAAAAGTCAATTGAATAATAGACATCACTAGTGGAATCCTATCATAATAAGATCACTTGGACTTGAGGGGAAATAGTATCCCTTTAACACAGATAATTTAACTATCACATTGGGTTTCTCTATAGAAATATAAAGAACAGGAAAGAAACAACCACACTACTGAATCAAGTTCAAGGTTCGACCCCTGAACCTAATTAGCATATCGTAGACTCTTTGTCTTTTTTGCAAGGTTCCTTAATCCGGTATAAATCTCTGTATACAATCGTTTGACACTCTTGCCCTTTGCCATCATCGTGTATACTTCACCGGATCGCCATCATCCTGAAAGGTTCCGCTCATCCTTCCGGTGGTGGATCTTCATGACAAGTCCTCCTCTTTAATCTGTAACCAAAAAGGATCTAGTATGCTTCGAGCAAGTGCTTGCTCGTACATAATTTCCTAGAAAAAAAAGAGAAACAAGCATAACAATAAGCCTGGGAATCAAGGGTGGTCAACCTTTACCTCTTGCCGAACTACAGCTATAAAACCTATCTATAACAGAAAGCAAAACATATTCAGACACATTCGCTAGCATAGGGTCCGACCCCCGGTAGCAAGCAATCATATATCTAGATAATTTAAAGTGGCACCCTGCAAGAATAATTCATAGAACATACAATATATACAATATGCATGATCTACTCATAGAACCCCGGTGGTGGCATATACTAATCATACACGCACATGATGGTTTCATAAAAAATATAAAACGCACACTACTTGTGTGGCTATGATACCAATTGTTGGAAATAATCCCATGACAAAGGCCCGCAACGGAAGAAAAAGGGTAGGTCCGAAGACCGTAGGTGGTGTGTGTTACATATCAAAATTTTAATTGAAATGATCTACATGTACATGTATGAATCTAGCATAGCAACTACGTGATCATCTAACGTCGATCTAGCGAGAAAAATAATATAGTATTCATGTATATTCTCTCTCTACAGTAGATCTACATGATAGATCATACCTCCGTGCGGATTCTTTCACCACGACAAATTTTATCTTTGTCGATGGAGACGGCCTCGGATCTGCTCGATATAGCTTCGGTGCAATGGCTATAACTTTTTACCACAAACTTTGATAGGGCTAAAATTTGGGTTGCATATAGAGAACTTCGACACGCAACTTTTGCTAGTGGTTTCACCTTATTTGGACTTCTTTACCTCCCGGAATTACATAAACATTATTGATCTTCTGTGCAAAATATGGACAGCAAAAGATTGCGGGAAGCACCTTCAAGTTCACTCGATCTCGCATGATGCACGGTACCTCGTTGATGAATCTCTGAGTGCCTCCATACGATGAGCATTCTCCATCTTCGATTCACCATGCGAGAAAGAAGAACTCATGTCCAAACACATACGCACACGTGAAGGAGACGAAAGAGGAGAAGAAAAGGAGGGGATGACGGCTAGAGTTTCAGAATTAGGCTACCCTCTCTCTCTCTCCCTATGTCTTCATATAGGGGCCGGCCTTACCCTTGTGTAAGCAAGTTGTGGCCGACCCCCTTTGTCTCTCTCTCCCTTGTGTATAGCATAGGGCCGAAACCTTTTTGCTATACAAGGTCATCCCTTTTAAAAGTCAAAGCTCCCTTATTAAGCCCCCCTCCCATATACTCTTGCTTGCAACTTCTATAGGCTAGGGAGGGGCTGGCCCATGCTTGTCCCCATGTGTTAGGCGCGGCCAACCTAGTGCATAGTGATATTTTGGTTTCCCAAAATACCTCCATGCCTCTAGTTGGTTGCCCCTCTCGCTTGGGAATTCGCATGGCACACCTACGTGGGTTATAACTAGTGATTCCACTATTATCAGGGTACCCTTAGTAAACACCTAGGGTGCCCTTAGTGAAGTCAACCAGTCAACTCACAACACGAACCGGTGCATCGCACCCGTGTAGCGAAACCCACTAAGGTAGGGAGATGACTATGCGTGTCTCTATACTACTAGGGGATTTCCCCTAGCACACATACGTATGCATCTATGCATTTACCGTGCACTAGTGCTATACACACACAGAGTGTAGGGTTATTAGGGTTGGATTAATTACTTCCTCTAACTACGTTCCGTAAATCAAGGAGATGGTTCAAGAACTGTACATCATGTGGATAAGGTGGAACCTTCAGGGACCAGGGTTCTTGGTTTCCAACTTGGACTTCATCGACACACTACCCAAGTGCGATACAGGCTGCACTTCAATTTCCCCTAGACTTACTATGTTCTCTGCATACCCCTATTCTCCGCTTAGTAATGATAAACTCGTTGTCCCTCAACTTAGTGCCATGACGCTACTTGAGCGGTAGAGACTACCGTCAAACTCGAGTGCTTATATGAGTTGGTTCCTTCTAGGTTGATACGTACATCGTACATTCGATTACTCTACCGAGTAATTGGATCTGGTGAACAGTCTAACTGATGACCACCAGCTAGGGTTTAATACGATATAGGTCAGACTAAGGAATGCACCTCCCGTTAGGGGTGTGGATAGCCTGTAGGAGTGACACGTTGATGTGACGCCAGCTGGGTAACCCAGTACACCGTGGTTTTGGGTCACGTAATTGGACTCTCACACATTGGTACGCCAAAGCACCACATAATTGGTTAACCCACCAGATATGGCTCCTCAGGGTTTAGGACTGTTTTACCTTAAGCAGAAACATGGCTTAGTGCACCGGTGTCTGCTCACCGTTCTGTGCACCATGTTGGTTCCGTTCGACCACAAACACTGTGCCTGGTAATGACCGTGGTGGAGACACCTGCGCTCTGTCATCCCAACAACTTATCTTTATTTGGCGACCAACCCTAGTCATAGTTACGAACGTATTTAGGTTACATGGGACCAGTCCATTGAGTCTCCCACTTAAGTGGATTACTATATAGCTATGGCTCTCTGTTCTGTAATCAGAATACATACTAAGGTACATATCAAATTGTAATCCTAAGCTATCAACCATATAAAACTAAACTATTAGTTTTTTAAGAGCTGTAGACCTCACCAATTCCAACATCTTGTTCCCGGCGTGCACTGGTAATACGATAAAAGCCCAAGGTGTGAAGAAGAAGCAGCCCGGTAGACGAAGAAGCTAGAGGTGTGACCGAAGATGAAGAGGACCAGTGGAGGAGCAGAGGGTGCCAGGGTGCTGTTTTAAGGAGAACATGAGTCTCTGCATGAGAAGTCGTGGGGGCCAAGGTGCCCTAGAAACTTGACAGGGTTCCCTCAATAAACACCTCAAATAATATTGAAAGGGCCCAATGGAGGGCCTTGGGCGCCACTACCATTGGATGATGGTGCCACTATATACCTTGGGTGCCACTACTCTTCTACTTCTTTAGCAGTTTGCATATCTACAATGTGGGTGCAGTGGCAGGGATCATCATCGAGTTGCTACCATGATTAAGGGGAGGAGGTGCTGTCTTCCTCCTTCTATAGGGTTGCCGGCTAAAGAAACAAGAAGAGGAGACCGGGAAACACAATCGTCGTCCCTTGATGTTGCCATTGGTAGGGACAAAGGAGAGGAGAGAGGAGTCTATGGCTGTGATCGGGTTTGTAAAGCTCCATTTGGTTGAATTTGCCCCTGATCATTTCAGCTATCTTTGACCCCATTGTCACGGAGATAATAAAAAATATCACATTAAGCATCCCAGAGGTTAATGATGAAGATTTCTAGAAGCTAACTAACAAAGGTGTGTTCTTTGTGAAATTAGCATATGATACTATTACACATTAGATCTTTACGTCTGCAATCTGGTTTGGGTTACCCCTTTCATGTGATACAAGATCTCTACGTTTCACCGCTTGGGAGTGGATAAAGAAATGGCTCAATATGGCATCCAACCCGGGTTACTTCCAGCTGGCAACTACCATACTTTGGTTCATTTCGAAGGCACAACACACAAAAAGTTTTGATTATAAAGACGCCCATCCCATAAGATTGATCGATACATGATATCATTGCCGACTTCAATGAATTCTCATAAGATGGATCTTTCGAGTCGAACAACCCGAGTAAGTCCCAACCTGAACCTCGTTTCAAAATTTCGGCCATTTGGGTTAGAGCATTATTGGGAGAGGTGAAGATTAATATGGATAGAGCTATTCATCCTCAGCATTCTGCAGCGACGATAATTTGCAGAAATAATACTGACACCTTCTTATTGAGTAGTTCGAAGAAGATTTCCTTCTCCATCCAAGAGATTGTGGAAGATAAGAGATTCAGACTGGGGTTGATACTACGAAAATATTTCACTAGTCTAGTTTGTGTTGAAGGGGATGCCCAGATGATGGTAAAACTAATCAATGACTCCGGATGCTCCACCCCATAGCGGCTGTTCTCGATTATCCAAAATTGTCGCAAGATATTACACCAGAACCTGAGAACCTCGGTCAGGTTTGTCCCCAGAGGAGGCAATAAAGTAGCCCATAATTTAGCTAGATTCGTCCCCAGAGAAAGCAATAAAGTAGCCCATGTGATAGCCATAATGAATCTGTACCTTCACTACATACAGAGCATGCATACTTTTCCCTAATCCTGTAACTCGCAAGATGTCTATATGTTGGAAAGCATGTATAGCCCACATCAAAATAGCTTTCATATTAAACATGATCGTACAATGAGAATCATAGGTGATGCTCCCAGTCGACCACAAAGTTTTTAATTCTGCGACCAAAGGCTGCAAGTAGACATCAATATTTTTTCCGGGACTACTCTTTCCTGGAATCAACAATGATAACATCGTAAACTCTTTCCTCATGCATAACGATGGTGAAAGATTGTCACAATCATAATAGGCAAGCAACTATACGAGCAACTCATATTTCCAAACGGATGAAGCCATCTGTAACAAGTCCTAGATAGATATTTCGTGACTCGCTAGCAAAATTAGGCCACTTTATGTTTACTTATTTCCATGCAGAAGAGTCTATTGGATGACGCATAAAGTTATGTTGGACAATTGATCTGGCATGCCATGATATATTTCCTGCAATCCAAGGAATGCTGTACAACCTCTGCAACCTTGATGTTAATGTAAAGTACCATAGCACTTTTACCGGTATATGACTACCTTTTTTATTCACATGGTACTCAGAATTCCATTTGCTCGGTCCACATGTAGGACAACTCTGAAGATCTTTATGCTTCACACAATAAAGCATGCAATCGTTGGGACATGCATGAATCATCTCATAACTTATGCTTAATCATCTTCTTAGCAACATATGTGTTCTCGAGTAAGGTATTCACAATTGGCAATATCTTTTAAGAGTTTCTAACAACTCTGTGAAGCTAGTGTCAAATCATTAGTGTTGTGCTTTCAAACTCATTAATTTGACTGTCACCGACCACTCTGTATGCTATGACTGACAAGAGAGATATAAGGGTTGTCTTGTATATTCATCAATTTTTGGTACTCGCTCTCTCGCTCCGTTGATTCATTCTGATCATCATGAACTATCTCGCCCATGCAAGTATCTAAATCGTCAGGTTTAACATGTCGTAATGTGTCCACCAAATTGACTATTCTCGGATATTCACTATGTTGATTATTACCTCTGTAAGGAATATCTGAAGCTGCACCAATGGATGAACTTGGCAATGTCTCTCTGTGAAAGAACCATGTGGTGTATGACTTCTCTACACCACTAAAGATTAAATATTCTCTGATGACTTCTAAAGTCTTTTTGTCATGCCCATTTCGACACTTCGCACACGAACATGAAAACCAATCAATACCCCATGAATTCACATTTGCAAATGCGACAAAATTTACAACATCGTGTAAATACTTAGGTGTCATCTTCCGTGACATCATCCATGCTTTGTTTGGAATAATTGAAGACATATCTACTAAATTTGAGAATATAATTATTAGTTATCAAAATTAATTAATGGATAACAAATCACTAATAGAGATATATGTTTATTCATACCTAAAGCTTTTACCGATTCTCTCATACCGAATGTCGTGACATCCATTCACAGCGTCCCTATACCTACCGGTCTGGTCCGGACAGACTGCGATTCACCGATCAGGATTAGGTAAAATGGATAGCTATGATAGTGACACATCATTCGGTATGAGAGATTTGGAGATAACTTTGGCGGTCAATAGTATTTCCCATAAAAATTTAGAAGAGTCATTAATAAAGAAAGATAAAATCTCATGAGACCTCTCGCCTAAATTTCATAACTTAGCACTAACCTCACCCTTCGAATCATGAGAAAATTATAATTTCAACAGTTGTAAGGGATTAAAAATTTCATAGGAACAATGACGTGGTGCAAGTGTAAGAGATTAAAAATTTCATAGGAGCTTTGGTCAGCCGAATAAACCGGTGATTACTCTTCCAATTCGTCAATTCTTCAAAAAATTCCGAATTACCGAATAATTTCAAAATATCATGAATAATTCTACAAAAACACATGAAAAATCCTAAAATCTTCAAAAAATCCAAAATAAATCTGAAAATTTCTAAATAATATTGAGAAAACTATCAAATTTCGATAATTGTTTTCCAAATCTTCACCGAATTTGTCCGAACTGAACTGAATTGACTCACCACCGAATTACTGTTGAATTCAAATTTTGTTACTATACATGTACGGATATAGGTACCCGGTTGGTGAATCAACATTTAGTTTTGAATTTAGGGCCGTAGGCCGTGACATATGCCTAGGGATGTTAATGAGCCGAGTTCAGATTGGGTCACCCCATGCCCAAGCCCGACCCAAACTTATGAGTGTGTGCCCATATGCCTAAAGTCTGAGGCATTGATTATGATATACATTAAAAGGATATATGTGAAATAACGCGTATTGATCACACAATAAAAGTAGAAAATAACATTGATTGTGATATACATTAAAAGGATATATATGAAATAATGCGTCTAAAGTCTGAGGCATTGATATTTGTAGCATGGGCTCTTTTAAATCTATGTATTCATTAGATATAAAAAAATAATTTTTTTTTTCGACTTTGGTTCGGATTTCGGGCTTCAGATCGGATTAGTGGTTGTTCATACCCACCCCATAACACAATCGGGCTTGAATGTTCGCGCCCAACCCTGCCCAAAGCCCAAGTTAACTCTGTCCAAACTAGTCCCAAATCAAGCCCGGCCCAGTGGCCCAAGCCCATTAACAGCCCTACATTTGGCATTTGAGTCTTCTAGATAGGGGTGTACATGATCCAAACAAAACCGATTAAACCAACCATACCAAACCAAACCGACTGATTTTGATCGGTTTCGAAACACTCATTGGATCGGATTGGATTGGGTTTTTTAAAAACCGATATGATTGGATCGGTTGTTGGATTTGTAAATTTAAAACCGACCTAAACCGAACCGGACCGACATATGTATATACATATAATATTTTTTTAAATATACCATATGTCCTTATATATCTTTGTTACCAACAACCTTTGCAATATTGTAGGATGACTTAAAATCAATTAAAAAATATTAATTATGCCTGATGATTTGACAATAATATTATTTTTTAAGTTGAATCTTGGTCCTAATAGACGGGGGAAAAATCCCAATAAGTATATATAGACCAAAGCCCAAACCGACCATCCAATCCAATCCAATCCAAACCGACTTTAATTGGATTGGATTTCAATCTTAGTTCGATTTGGATCGGATTGAAAATCCTCAAAACCGACCAAGGTTGGATCGGTTTGGGTTTGCCTAAATAGGTTGGTTTCGAACTGATGCATACCCCTAATTCCAGAGAGAGAGAGAGAGAGCGCCATACCTAGGGTTTTGTCGAAGGAGCACGGGGAGAAGTTGATTGATAAATTGGAGGAGCGCTTTGTTGTCGACTGATAGACAGGGAAGAGAGATCAGATCCAAAAGAGAGAGAGAGAGAGAGAGAGAGAGAGAGAGAGAGAGAGAGAGAGAGAGAGAGAGAGAGAGAGAGAGAGAGGCGATGGCGGCAGACGATAGGCGGTCGGTGGTGGTGGCAATGGAGAAGGGGGAAGGTGATGACACACACACACACACACACACACAGAGAGAGAGAGAGAGAGAGAGAGAGAGAGAGAGAGAGAGAGAGAGAGAGGAGAGAGAGAGAGAGAGAGAGAGAGAGAGAGAGAGAGAGAGAGAGAGAGAGAGAGAGAGAGAGAGAGAGAGAGAGAGAGAGAGGATGGGGGGGGGGAGATTAGATTTCTACCAAATTAGTTTGTATTAAACGACGGTCTTAAACCGTTGTTAAATATGCGACAACGAAAATTTGTAAAACTTATTTTACTGATATTATACGACGGTTTACGCCCGTCGTTAAATAAAATTATCGTTATATTAACCATGGTTTAAGACTGCCGTTAATTTATGTAGTAAATATCGTAATTTGGTGTAGTGTCATGCTTTCAGGAGTGGTCATATCTCTCGATACCTCTGTATGTCTATGCAATTTGTAATGATTTGGTTGATTATCAATATAGCTCAACATCCTCGTAAATTCTAATAAGTCTATGGAAGTGGTACCTGGCGAATTAAGTAACCAGGCATGTCCAGAGGATTATTAGAGGTTATGTAGGAGAGTTGAAATTTCAAAAAAAAAAGAGGTCTTTTTTGATGGAAAGTGCTTCTCCGCCATCCCGCATGGCACTTTCCATCCAGATCCGACCATCCTAACGTGGCACCTGATCACAGCCATCTGTTGCACCCAGCCCCCACAAGTGGATCATACTCAGCCCAGCCGACAAGCAAAAGGACGGATGTGATCAGGTGCCACGTCAAGATGGTGCCCGGATGGAAAACTAGATGGCTGAAGAGCTAGCGATGCTCTCTAAGTATTTATTGAATGTCCGGCCTTCTCTATGAGTAATGCTATATAGCCAACTCGTTTGCTAACTTTTGGTTGCCAACTTGAGGTTGCACTTGATCACTGTAGTCCTTTTGCCTAATAGCTGGGGCTGTGTGCCAATTCATTGGTCGGTGTGTGCACAAACGGCTGTGATCGTGCCACATCATATCTCAGATGGTTATGATGTTGGAGAGTGCATTTTTGCTGCCCCACTGATTGGCTACGTATGCTTACGGCCCAATCACCGTGTGCCATGTCGTCCATTCCCAAGGTCATAATCTAGAAAGGAATGTCCATTAGCAAGTGTAGTTCCTATTGTGTCCTTTGAATGGACGATGTGATGCATAGTGATTGGCTCATCAGCAAACGTAGCAAATCAGCTGTGCAGCAAAAATGTACTCAATGTTGGGAACATCCTGATGTGGCACAGGATCACAGCCACCCACCATGGCCGAACCCACCCGTGAATCCAACTCACCTCGACCATCTGTTGCTGTGGAATAGCATTGCTTCGTTTCTAGTCCACTCCACTGCATGCAAATGGTTGGAGATTACAGAAATGACTAATTGTTTGATATGTTATATCTATTGCATAGATAAGTGAATGAGTTGTGCACCATAAGACCGAGCACTTGATCATTAATGTATACATAGGGTCAGGATCGGAGGACACTATTTTTGCACTCGAATTTTGACACCGATTTTTAAATTATTAGATAAATGTTTAAGAAGTTGTTAATTTTTGGTGAGCAAAATCACTTTGCCTTAGATATTGATTTTTTCGGCTTGGAAAACAAGCTAGCAGGAGCAGCGAACTTGCCCAGGCGAGTCTGGCAGCAACATAGCGGGCAGAACCCGCAGCAAAATCGCTCAGGCGAGCCAATTTTCGCCTGGGCGAATCGGGCCTAGACGGGTGTGGGCTGGGTTTTGCGGGTCATGATTTTGGCTGGATGTTTGGGGTTTTTTCTAGTCTCCCATTTTCTCTCCTATTTAAAGGGAGATTGGTGGCCCTAGGGTTTGATCGGAAGCCATTGAGAGATCTAGATGGAGAGAGAGCAAGTGACGACTAGGGTTTCTTGCGGCCACGTGGAAGAAGAGAAAGAAGAGAAGAGAGAAAGAGAGAGAAGAAGAGAGAAGGAAGAGAAAGATGCAGAAAGGGGGTTCGACTATGGATTCTCGGTGCATCTTCCTCGACTTCGATCTCGGTGCGTATCCTCTGATCTTTGTGTGGGGATCTCTACTTCGTATTTGCAACGCCTGAGTGGGATCATTGAGTGGTTTGTGGAGGTTCAACAAACGAAGGCCCACTTCTTGTTATTCTCTTTGATCATGATAATCGAACCCTTATTGCCAACATATATCGTTGTTTGTTGTTGTGTTGCAGACCAATTCTCTTGTTTCTGTAGGGCTCTGAAGCTCAATCATAGTGATAACGCTTCCGATTGCACTTGGCGGATCGCCAATGTGTTTGCGCGATTAGCGGGATCTTCAGGGTTTTAATCTCCGGTTTCCCAACATTAGATAGCATATCCGCAAAAAATCAGTACATTCTGAAGCCCTAGTACATCAAATCTAAAAGGATTTATCGGCTGCCTGTGATCGATTATGCTCGCAAAAACAGACCAGCATCCTGTTGAGTCGGATATGGTTTAAGGCTTGTAAAAACCATGGTTGGCTAATAAATGAAGTAGCTATTTATATTAGAAATCAAATAGATTTCGATGAGTATTAATTTGTTGAGCAGAGAAACTCAAGGTCCGCTTAAGTGCCTGCCTATAACGTGACCCAACAGAAAATTATCCAGATGTAGCCCAAGTCCATCCCAAGCAATCTTTCTCACGGTCTCACCCACTTGCGCGCTCTTGTTAAATTTATGTTGCTCCACTGAAAGATACAGATAATAAATTTGGCCCTTCACTATATTTGTTGTTCCCTCCCACGACAAAGTCTCACCTCTCACGTAAACAACAGCATGGCACGGCCCTTATCCCTTCTCCTCTCCATTGTTGCCCTCCTCCTCTCACCACCACCAACCACCGCCACCGCTCCGGCCTCCAAAGGCTTCAGCCTGGTGCTTATCGATAGGGACTCCGTCCATTCCCCCCTCTACCCTGGAAATCTAACCACCGCCCAGCAGATCCAGCGCATGGTCCGACTCTCTGAAGCTCGCGCCCTCTGGCTCAACTCGGCGATCCTCCGATCTCACGATGTGGGCATTCGTCCGGTCGTGACTCCCGAAAACTGGAAGTACAGGGTGTCGCTCAGCATCGGCAGTCCCCCGACGGACCAGCTCTTGCTGCTCGACACAGCCAGCGACACCGTATGGGCCCAGTGCTCCCCATGCACGCAGTGCTTCCCCCAGGCGCCGCCGATGTTTAGGCCCGACGCGTCCAGCACTTTTAACCTCCTGCCATGCCAGCACCGACTCTGCGTGCCCTACCTCTGCGTCCGCGACGTGTGCCGCTTCGAAAGAGGGTACTCCTTTCCCTCTACTCATTTTGGATTCAAGTGCAACTAACGACTGGCATAACATGTGGGCAGCTAGGAGGAATGCTATGCAATTATCCGGGTTTACCGGGTTGTCCGGCCCGGCCCGACCCTATTGGGTCGGGTTTGGGATGCTCAAAAATAGGGGTGGCAATCCTTGACCCGACCCGCCAACTCGACCCGAACCCGATCCGAAGTTAGCGGGTTTGGGTTTGGTCTAAACGGGTTCGGGTCATAAACGGGTCGACCCGATTGACCCGTTTATTTAAGGGGTCGGGTTTGGGTTTGTACTTATAACCCGATTTGACCCGTTTAACAAATGGGTCGTGTCAACCCGATCCGAGCCGAGCCAACCTGAACCAACTCGATCAAACCCGGCCCAATCCGACCTGTTTTGACCCAACCTGACAGGTTTACATGGGTTCGTTGACCCAACCCGACCCGACACAACTCGACCCGTTTAGTAAACGGGTTAAACGGGTCAGGTCGGGTCAGCCCGTTTATTAGGCGGGTCAGGTTTGGGTTTAAGTTGATCCGTTTATTAAACGAGTCTGGTTCGGGTTGGGTATTTTGCTCTTATACCTATGTCTCAACCTGACCCGAACCGACCTGACCCATTGCCACCCCTACTCAAAAACATGTTTGGGGCAGGTTTGGGATTTTAATTTAAAACCCTGTCGGGTTTGGATCGAGTTCGGGTTTTATTCCAACCCGCCCCGACCTGACCGGATATATAACCTATCATATATTCATATATCTTAAATATTCTATGATATCATATAATAAGTTGACTTGTGCTTATAACTGTGTGATCGTAGAATAGGAGAAACATTTGCTCTGTACTCTTCTCTATGTAGAGCTGTGATTAGGTGGTCAAAAGAAGCAAAATATGTAGTTTTTTGTGAAGTCGATCCGACCCGACTTGATCTGGCCCGACCCGCAATGCATAAATGGGGCGAGGCGGGGCGGGCACGGGTTTTTCCAATGCTAATTGGGACGGGTTTGAAAATTACCCTCAAAACCCAACATGGGTTTGGATCAGGTATGGAGGGGGATAAAATATAATGGGGCGGGTTTGGGATAGGGCCGACCCGTCCCAAACTTGACCTGTTGCCATCCCTAACCAGAACATGCCATGGGCCAAGCTCGGGCTGCCATCGTAAACTCGCAGCCCAATCCCGCTAGACCCGAAAGTCCGGCCCAAAAGTCGGATTCCAATTTAATAGTATAATACTAAATGGAGCCCTCACTCCCGTGTGTTGTGACATGGCGACCACTTTTGAAGATCTAGAATCCTTCTCCCGTGTGTGAATGCGGCTCTCTCATAAATCCTATTAAAAATCTATTTTAAAGATGATAAACACCCATTCAATGCCTTTTAATGGTTATTTGATATTAATTAGATAAATCATTAGTACTATCACTCTTTCTCTCTCTAACAAGTGAATCACATCCGGACGAGTGAAACACAATTACTCCATATTGTACACTTCTTTTCGGACGATTGTGATGTCGTCTGTGCTAAGTAGCATACATAAAGTTCATATGGGCATTGCTTGGGTGCTTTACCACTGCTATAGTAAAACGGAGTACCCTCTCCCGTGTTGTGATACGTGGAACCTCCTTTAAGGAGCAAGTATTTACATACAGTGTGAATGCGTACACAACAATAAATGCCTTTCGAAATGTGATTAATACCATCTCTTCTCCCTTTCTTGAGTTGTGGCCATGTCTAGCAGCATCATAGCCGTCCGAGCATTGTACGGGGATAGCACCTAGTATTCAGTAATGATTAAGTTCTCACCATGATTCACAGTCTAGCTGCTCACCATAGATCACAGCCATCCATGATGATCATGTGTAAAACTGTACATATACATGATCATCATGAACAATTGTGATCGATTGTAAGCATTGCAGACCGTGCACGGTGATCACAATTGTCTGTCATGATCAGGTATATGCATCGCTTTGCACTTAATCATTATGGACGGTTGTGATCCATGGTGTGTATGCCCAATAGGATTGTGTAGCTGTTGGTCTTTTACCCTTTATTTTCTTATGTATATAATTTTATATATTAAAAAAACATTTGTTTATCCCCAGCCCGAAAAACCGAATATGCACATGTATATATACCTGCGTTGGGTCTAGGTTAGTAGGTTTAGACCCTTGGGCCCTGCCCCATTTACACCCCTATGGTTGGGCGCCACAAGAGCTGGCAATGGGTGGGTCGGGCCTTGGTCGAACTCAATCAAGCCCGAGTCCAGGGCCATACTCATTTCTGTGGTCCAAGTCCGAGCCTGTTTTACACCGGGCAATAGAGACAAGACCCAAGTCCAAGCCCATATCAATGATGTGGGATTGGGCTTGCCTTATGTGATCAACTTTCTTCGGTAGAGGTATTTGGCATTAATTGAGCTTGCTGTCATATTTTAACTTATGTGTAAACATACACGTAATTATTTTATGAATTGTGTATAAGTTAGCAATGACTATAAGAAACTCCAAGAGTTTTTCCAAGATATAGTTGTTATCCCATCGAATAGAAAAAGTCCATTTCTATATATGTCGGGTAAACCCGACCCAATTATAAAAGTGGGCCAAGTTTGGGATGGATCGATACAAGGCCCGGCTCGACAATCAACAAGTATATCTCATTAATTTGTCCTCTTCCATTAACATCTAATCATCTTATCAATTCTTTCTATTAGCTATGGAGATGTCCTCCACGGGGCTGGAAGATTCACTAGAGGCACCCTTGCCACTGAGCGTTTCACATTCAGATCCCGGACAGGTCATGCCGAGGCCATCAGAGAAATAGTCTTCGGGTGTGCAAGCGACAGCAGCATAAACATGTTTGAAGGCACTAACAGGATCGCCGGGATCCTTGGGATGGGAGGCGGGCCACAGTCTTTGGCGTCGCAGCTGGGGGACCGCATCCAGCGTCGTTTCTCTTACTGCCTGCTCCCCAGAGATCACCAGGAGTTTAGCTACCTGCGGTTCGGCAATGACATTGCGGTGAGAAGGAATGCTCAGACCACCCCGCTCATCGAAACGAACATACCCGCCAAATACTTCCTGAACTTGATGGATATCAGCATCAATAATCAGCGCCTGAATTTGCCGCTAGGTACTTTCGCCCGCCGCCATTCCGGTGTGAACGGGTACTGCTTGATAGACTCAGGAGCGGCAATCTCGCGCCTGATCAGGCCGGCTTACGATTCTGTGAAAGGATATTTAGTGAATTATTTTCGATGGTATAATCTCCAGATGATCGGTGGTAGCGAGTACTCACTGGATCTCTGCTACCGCAAGCCGCGCGACTTCCAAGCTTTCCCCTCCATGATTCTTCACTTTGCAGGTGCTGATCTTCCACTGAGTACTGAAAATCTGTTCATGATTGACAATAGGAGGCTGATCTTCTGCCTCTTGATCAACCCAAGCAACTATTACACCATCTTGGGAGCTGCGCAACAGACGAACATACAATTCATATTCGACATCGGGAGGCGGCAACTCATCTTTGCCCCAGGGGATTGTTCTCATAGCTAATCAATAAGTGTTGAGCGATTAGTCCCACATCATTAATGGAAGTGGAGATCATTGCCTTCATATACGCTCTGTACTCTCCTCTCTCAATAAGGTCGACCTTTTGGAGCATTCCTGATGTTTGTCACATGGTATTAGAGCTAGACCTACAATGGAAGTGTCTCCCGAGTGGCCCCATCGCCCTCATTGACACCTCTCTCCCCGTGCCAGTATGTCTTTGTTGAAATGCGAGTACTCTGGGTGCATTTTATGGATCTGGACACTGGATGATTAGTTCAACTAGTAGGGACAATGAGTATTTTATGAACTGCACATTCATTTTCCTTAAAGATAATACACCAAAGCTATATATGCTAGACAATGCTTCCCTGATTAAGATCAAAGGGCTCAAGAGCTTAACCCAGCTATAAACTTAAAGGAGAGCATTCTAGTTTTCAATCTAAGATCTCAAGGGGCAAATCGTATTCATGCAACTTTAGAGGCTGGTTGTGATGCAGATCAAAGGGCTGCTCCTGTTCATGCTTGAGGAAGGGGAGGCTTATTTTTTAGGACATCTAACTAGTTATTTAATCAAAGATCAAATTACAATCGGCTAGGTTACATAGATTTATAGCTTCATTGGTAAAAGAATCAACCCCAGGAGAGATTCACATCTTAAAAATGAAAACAACGGATCACACAATCTCCTCATCTGTAGCTGCTTTACCACTGAAAACTCTGTTATTTCTCTCAAGCCAATGATCCCAAAGATTTGCTATTGCCAGAATGTCCTATGGTATACGATGTCCTCTCTTCTTCCTTCGCCTCTTCTACATGGACCCAAGCGCTTTTAGGTTGCTCGGGTGTGATAGAATGTCACACCGCTGTTCAAAATGATCCCACACCTTCCTTGCAAGTTAGCATTGCAGAAGCAGTGGGATGTGCTCTCCTTTTCAGTGTGACAAAAAGTACATGATGACTTTGACACGTTATGGTTCCTCCTCTTTAGTTAGTTCACCTTTGTGAGGATCTTGTTCCTCGAGACAAATAGAGCGAAAATCTTAACCTTCATAGGTGCCTTCGCTTTCTAAATCATCTTCAAAGGCAAGAAACATTCTTCGTACGAGACGAGGTGGCAATAGAAGACTTGACCAAAGAAGATTCCTAAAGAGACTAACCCGAAGTAACCACATCTGGTATCGGGTGGAAGCTAGCCGCTGATAAAAATCTGTTTCAAGTCAGCTCGGTCTTGGACTCCCTTAGCTAGCAGCAAAGTGGCGTACAGGCAAACGTTTTAGCGAAAAGCACCTCCATAACGTCGAGCCTGAGAGCAGACAGATTCTCCCCAGTTCCGGGCCAGAAGTATGAGGTCTGAGAACAGATACTTAAGGGACCAGTCTGCTAGCCAAACGTGGGGAAAATCTCTAGAAATGCAAAATCCTACTCGAGGTACTGCTCATGATTTGGTGTGGGGAGAATCTCCTGAAATATCTGCATAGGAGGGTATCTCTCCAAGTTCCACCCTCATCTTCTTGAAGTCTCCCCCACCACTTCCTTAACATAGAAATATTAAGCCTCCGAAGATCAAGGTACCTCAAGCCTCCGAAGGATTTCAGAAGGCACATTTGGTCCCATTGCGATAGATTGTAGCCCCCCTACCTCTCTCCATAGAAAGAAATGCCAAAACCTTGTACATCCTCTCTATTACACGAGATGGAAAATAGAAGAAAGCGAGATAATATGACGGGATGACTAAAAGCACAACGTTCACCAAGACCAATTTACCTCCTATAGATAGAAACCTTTCTTGCTACCCTTCTAATCTAGCTTCAATCTTTAGGATGAGCCGATCCCTGTCTTTTTTCCTCAAGGCCCTGTCACTTACAGAAATCCCCTGGTACATCGTTAGCAAACTCATGTCTTTATAGTTCATCAAGCTAGATAAAGAGGACCCAAGTTCCTCCTCTCTCCCGATGTAGTAAAGGTTACTCTTCAAGAAAATGATCGTCAGTTCTGAGGTCACCTCTAGCCCATAAAGCAAGATCTTCAAGGTGGTCAGCTGAAATGGGTAGGCCTCACAAAATATGAGAGTCATTGGTGTAGTGCAGGTTCAACGTGGACAACCTTCGTCCACCAATGCCCTTAAGAATCCCTTCCTCATTCTCTTTTCTTATGAAAGAATCAAACACATCCACCACTAAAATAAATAGATATGGGGACGAAGGACACCCCTGTTTCAGTTCTCTGTAGATCTTGAATTCTCTGCCTGGCACTATGTTCACAAAGTATGCTATCTTAAAAGAGGTGAGAATACCTCTAATCTAAGATATCCAATCAGTAGAGAAGCGTTTTTCCCTCATGAGATCCAACAAGAAATCTTACTGAAACTAGTCAAATGCTTTCTCGAAATCCAGCTTCAGGAGCAACGTCACTGTTAGTCGCTTTGAGGTGGAAGATCGTTTCTTGTGCCACTGTCACACTATCTTGGATCATCATTCCCTTGATAAAGGCCGACTACTAGGGGACACGAGGGATCCAATGTTGGCGTCGATCCTATTTGCGAGAACCTTTGAGAAAATCTTATACAGATGTTTCCCAAACTAATTTGCCTGAAATCTTGGAGAGCATCTAAACCATTCTTTTGAGGCAAAAGGCCTATGTATAGTTCAAAAAGTACAATATGCACTTTACCTTGGAAATAGTTAACGAGCAACCTATTACACATATCTTTGAAGTGTTGGAATTGGATCCGCTTATTAGAGTCGCAGTGGAAGCAAAAGAAAGATCCAAAGATCATACGGTATATGTTTCATTACAATTAATTCTACAAAACAATCTACATGCAAATCTATGATCTTAGCATATGTGCGGACACCCGAGAGGCATACTACGATCTACGGAAGACATACATGCATCTAGTTAGGTGTTTAGAATCATCATACTTTATGGATCTATGATCCGGAGATGAAGGAACGATGAAGAACCACACTTGATTCGCAAGGGAAACTGTCGGATAGCACCTTGTCCTTTGCGAATTGAAGAATCCTCGAAATCCCGTCTCTGAGTGCAAGGATTACGAGCCGACGGAGGAATCCATTGCGAAGATGATGGCGAGCCACTAGATTTCCTCCTTCTCTTTCTCTCTTCTTCCTTCTCCTTCCTTCCTCTTTATTCTCCCTTCTTCTTCCTCTCTTTTCCTTGGCCGAAACCACAAAGGAGGAGGCTTGGAGGGGGTTCGGATTTTTAGAGGAGAGGGAGACCATAGGGCCAGCCCTCCCTCTCCCTATTCTTCTTATAGGGCCAGTCTCCCACAGCTTCAAGGAAGCTAGGGCCGGCCCAGATAGAATAGGATAGAGGGGGGATCGGTTTTAGGGATTTCCAATGTCTATCGTGAAGCCTGGACGAAAACGCCCTTCACGAAAGTGGAAAACTGAAAGAGAGACTGAGTGAGGTGCGCTACTCGGAATCGAGTTCCATCAGCGCCTATGAGCTCCTGGAATTATTCTGCTCATTCTAAGATCCATATTCAATATGTTCTGAGCCATATTTTAGTATTTACCAAAATACCCCTATGGCCCGTAACACATGTGAATTAGGTTCTTAGGCTCCGGGCTTGCGTTCCATCGCGCTACTTCGCATCCAACGTATCCAACTAGGTCGGGGAACAATTTCTATACGCAACGACAGGGTGGAACCTTCAGGATTCAGGATCTCTAGCTCCAACCGGATCCCTGATTAACTATTCCGGTGACACACCGAAAGTTCCGTTAATCAGCCCTAATCCGATTAACTCGCGTAGCCACCCAGAGTGCGACACGAGTTGAACTCTAGTGATCCTAAACTTATGTTACTCCCTCATAACCCTGTTCTCTACTATACTCCGATAATCCTCAGTCCCTCCTATTACTGGTGCCATGATACGACTCGGGCGGTGGGGAGCACCGTCAGATCCCGATCGATCATCTGACTAGGGTTTGATGACTTGTCATCTATAACACCACACACCTTCCGGTGCTATGCCTAGCATCCGGAACATCGTCAGTCGTACTGACAACCACCAGGCCTGGGTTAACTGTGTGGACAGATTGACTCATCAAAACGCACCCATCCAATACTAGACGTCGGATAACCTGTAGGGATTACATGTCACTCAAGCGCCAGCCGGTAACCCAACGTACCGTGGTATTGGACTATGGAAGGTCCGCACACGTTGGCACATCAAAGCACCACACAACTGGTTGTCCCAGTGAATATGGTCCCTCAGGGTTTAGGACGGATTATTTATAGTAGTAAGACGGTTTATGCACCAGTGTCTGAATCACTGAACTGTGCACCATCTTAGTTCCTGTTCAACACGATCATCATGCTTGGTCAGTTGAATAGGAATCCCACGTTCTCGTGGTGGAGACTTCACCACATCTTCTACCTGCCAAGAGCTTGTTCTCGGTGAAGCGACCAGCATCACCTAAGCTGTGAACAAGTTCTAGGTCTACACAGAACTGGTCCACTGGGTCTCCCAAGCATGGATCCTCCATGCACCTCAGTGGCCTACTGTGTTCCCTAGGGTCCTTTTATTATATGAGTATTATCATACACCAGAGTAGTATTCTAATTAAAGTAATAACCAAAGTCATCTTTATTATTGTTAATACAGAAAATCCACGCTAAGGACACACGAGCTACAACAATATCCCATTTGGCCTAGCGGGGAACAACAATCTTAACTCCTATGGCATCCACGTGCTTCTCAAAAGCCTTGGTTGGTAACGCCTTTGTGAAAGGGTCCGCCATGTTATCTGTAGACGCCACCAAAGTCACGGCAACCTCCCCTCGCTTTTGCAAGTCCCGGATAATATAGTATTTTCACTCGATATGCTTGCTCTTTAATCTCTCGTCCTACGGAGATACTTGAGTATACTTTTCACAGCAGTCCAGTGCCCTGGACCCGGATTTGACTGATACATGCCCATCATGCCTACTGCATAACATATATCTGGTCTCGTGCACTGCATAGCATACATCAGACTCACTACAATCGAAGCATAAGGTATCTTCTGCATCTCTGCCCTCTCCTCAGGAGTCTTAGGACCCTGATCCTTGGACAATTTTATTCCATGTCTGAATAGAACTAGTCCCTTCTTAGAGTTGTGCATACTGAATCTGACCAAGATAGTATCTATGTAGGCTGACTGTGACAGCGAGAGAGTCTTGTTCTGGCGATCTTGAGTTACCTTGATCTCCAGAACATAACTCGCTTCACCCAGGTCTTTCATGTCAAATTGAGAGGATAACCACACCTTCACTGTAGACAACGTTCCAATATCGTTTCCAATGAGCAGGATATCGTCTACGTAAAGTACTTGAAAAATTACTGCAGTCTTATCGCTCCTTTTATAAACACATGGTTCATCCACGTTCTGCTTAAATCCATAAGACTGGATAGCCTGATCAAAACGCATGTTTCAACTTCTGGATGCTTGCTTCAGTCCATAAATGGACCTTTGCAACTTGCACACCAGACTTTCCTGACCTTTTGCGACAAAGCCTGGAGGCTGAGACATGTAGATGTCTTCTTCCAAATCCCCGTTAAGGAATGCGGTCTTGACGTCCATTTGCCAGATCTCCCAATCATAATGGGCTGTAATGGACAAGAGTATCCGGATAGACTTAAGCATAGCCACTGGCGAAAAGGTTTCGTCATAGTCGATCCCTTCTCGCTAGGTATAACCTTTAGCGACTAGTCTAGCTTTGTAAGTCTAAACGGTACCATCCGGACCTTTTTTTCTTTTGTACACCCACTTACACCCAACAGGTTTAATGTTGTGAGGTGGTGTTACAAGTCTCCAGACCGAATTTTGGGATATCGATGTCAGTTCTGCCTCCATGGCTTCCTGCCATGCTGCATGGTCAGAGGATACCATCGCTTCGTCATAGTTCAGAGGATCATCCTCCTGAAACTCTGGATCTATCATAAAGGCTTCTCCAATGTATCTATCAGGAGCACTTGTGGTTCTCCCACTATGACGAGCCTGTGGTGGTTTCATAGGAGTCGATTTTACAGTATCTTTATCTTAGTGGTATCGGCTCCTACTATGTTTTCTGTCTGTGTACTCCTATCAGTACCAAGCAATTCTTCAAGAACTACTTTATTGGTGGGCTTATGGTCTATTAAATAATCCTGCTCCAGGAATACGGCGTTCGTCAAGACGACAACCTTTCTATCATCAGGATAATAAAATAAACCATCCTTTGTCCCTTTTGGATACCCAACGAATAGACATACTTTAGTTTTTGACTCCATCTTATCTCGTTTGTCCTTCCGCACATGTGCTGGACAACCCCAAATTATAAAGTGTTGTAGGCTTGGCTTTCGCTTCAACCACAGCTCCCAAGAAGTTAGGGGTACTGACTTTGATGGAACAAAGTTTAAAGTATATGCTGCCGTCTCAAGGGCATATCACCAAAAATTAGGTGGCAATATTGCATAACTCATCATAGTCCGAACCATGTCTAACAAAGTTTGGTTTCTCCTCTCAAATATACCATTTTGTTGTGGTGTCCCTAGTGCAGTCAACTGGGATACGATCCCATGCTCACGCAGGTACCCAATAAATTCATCCGATAGGTATTCACCTCCTCGATCCGATCGAAGAAACTTGATACTTTTACCCGTCTGCTTTTCTGTTTCAGCTCTGAACTCCTTGAACTTATCAAAGGATTCAAACTTCCGCCGCATTAGGTATATGTATCCAAACCTCGAGTTATCATCCGTGAAGGTGATGAAATACTCGAAGCCTCCTATGGCACGGACACTTATGGGCCCACATACATCTGTGTGTACCAACTTTAATACCTCCTTAGATCTGCTACCTTTGGCTCTGAAAGATCTTTTAGTCATCTTGCCTTCCAGGCAAGACTCACACGTCGGTAGGCTTTCTGAATCATCTGGACCTAAGAGTCCTACCTTAACCAACCTGTGAATCCTGTCTGAGGCTATGTGTCCAAGCCTTAAATGCCAAAGGAGTATTGGATTATCTGAGGGATTTTTTTTTAGATGAATTAACCACACAAGCTTCAGTTATATTATCCTGCTTATGATTGGAGTTAATTACATAGAGACCATTCTGTATCTTTCCCTTACAAACAAAGGAACCATTCAATTTAATTGACACACCAGAAGCATCAAATAAAACTAAAAAACGTTCATTATTCAATAAGGAAACAGAAATTAAGTTTCGTCTCAAAGACGGTACATAAAGTATGTCTCTAAGTAATAAACTTCTTCCATCAAGGAACTGCAAAACGATATCTCCAACTGCTTCAGCCTCTGCCGCGGTCTCAGTTCCCATGCTTAGGATCATCTCCCCATCACCCAGTTTTCTTGTCTCCTTGAACCCCTGTAAATTATTGCAAGCATGGTTAGTGGAACCAGAATCCACAATCCATAAAACTGGAGAACAACTGGATGCTACAAGGGATTCCACTATGTGGATTTGAGATATACCTGTCTCAGCCTTCTTGGGAGCCGCGTGGCAGTCGCCCTTCCAGTGCCCCTTCTTGCCGCATCGGAAATATTTTCCTTTGGGCTTCACTGGACCATTCTGCTTAGGAACCTGCAACTGCACCTGGCCCATCTTCACGGGCTTCTTAGACTTTCTGTTCTGAAACTTGCCCATGGCTTTCAGAGAAGAATTCCGCTCTACGTTCAGGGATTGGACTCCTGCCTTCATCCCGTCCTCTGCCGCCTGGAGCGTCGCTAGGAGCTCTGCGTTACACATCTCCAACCGGTTAAGGTTAAAGTTGGTAACGAAGCCCTCAAACGCTCCTGATAGAGACGCGAGAAAAATATCGGTCTGGATCTCTGCATCCAAGATGACATCGAAGGAACCAATTTCGTTCACATAGCCAAACAATTTCAGCATATGATCCCGAACTAAAGTCCCCTCTGCCATCTCGTGGACACCAATTTCTTGATGGTCAGGTAACGAGTTACCCGACTACGACCCTCGAATATTTTCTTTAGGTAGAGCATCATGTCTAAAGCAAAGGCCATGTCTTCGACTTGCTTCTGAAGGACGGTCTGCAAGGATGCCACTATGTAGCACTTGCATATCTCATCAGCATCTAACCAGTCTTTCCATTCCTTTAATTGGGCCTCAGTTGTACTTGGTCCCGGTATGGCCGGTTGAGGGGTACTTAGGGCAATTGTGTGTTTGCCAACCCTTAAGACTAGCATCAGGTTACGCTTCTAATCCTCGTAGTTTGGTCCCGTAAGTTTGTTATCATTAAGTATGGAGGCAAGGGGGTCGAGCTTGGTCATGATTTCTGTAAATAATGGTTCAAAGCAAAATTAGGGTTTACTACAATCTATTTTATAGAATTTAGAAATAGATAATGTTTACTCCAACCGCTATGTCTTCACTACCTCAAGTGGAGACATCCAGGAATCTAAATTCCCTGGGCTCGAGCACTGAAACTATCGACCTTGAATTGGAGACACCATCTCGGTGAGAGCATGCAACCGCTTCTGCCAACGGGGTTTTTACGACCCAGTCTTCATCAGAATTACCCATGGTAAACTGAAAGACCTCCCAGTCTCCTTTTGGCTAGCTTTATGTGACCCACGTGTGCAGCAATGACGGCTTCACACAAGCTTTCAGATGCTTCCCATAAATCTAGGTGGTGTCGGCAGGGGGGTTCATAGGCTCCCGCGGTACAGGAAAAAATCGTCACCCACTGCCACCGGTATCCTCCATGTCCCGAAGGAAACCACTAGGCAAACCAGCATGGAAAGAAACACAGCTCTCACCCGGTGGGAATATCGAACTGCGTACCTCCCACCCAGACCCTTAGCCGGTTGATTGTGGAGGCCAGGGGCTCCCCTTTGGAGGGAACCTCTTACACATCCCTTCTTTATGAGGTTTTATGCATATCTAGATATGTCACGACCTCCTGGACTTAGACCCTGGTCTACCGTGCTCTCACTAGAATTACAAACCTTCTCGCAAAGTATTAGTCTCCTCGAAAAATATCATAGTCCCTACCTTGAATACTCAGCTTTCGCCTTTCTTACAAGGATCACATTTCATAGATTCCAAGGATCCCAATACTTCACTAGTTTGCCCATAATCTTAAGATCTGGAGCCTTGCCTAAGGTCAATGTGGAAAGGACTCCCACTACGATGATGCCTCGTTCACAATTTGATACCTGATGTCATAGTAGACCTCATCTCATTATAGGTTTCGATGCTGGCCAAATAGGGACATCCGACAACCTCCGCCGGACCTCAACCTAATGGTGGCATAACCAAATCGTGATGAGTTCATACTATCATCAAACGTCATCTAGAAACGGGTATCACACAATGAAATCATAACCTAACTTGATCGCTAGGACCACGTGGGGAAAGGGCATCCCACTAGGGTTATCATACTTCTTATGAAAACATTAGTTAATTATCTCTAAACAAATCTAATACTGCGTCTATCTCGGCGTACAGTACTCGGCTACCTGAACTACCATGAGGGCAGTTACCACCTTTTCTTTTAGCTAGCCACCGGATTCGCACGTGTTAGAATCATATAGAGACACCGATGAATCCATAATCTTAGTACTAACCCTAAGCCTGATCTAGAGACAAACTCACAAGCAAGATAATAAAATTATCATCGGGGTTCTCTAAACAATAAGTAAAGAGAATCAACAGAAAAACATCCAAACTGAATCAAGTCTAGGGTCCGGCCCCTGAACCTGAATAGCACAACCAAGATATCATGCTCTTCCATTCTGCACGATCTCTGACGACGATCCTCATCATCGCCAACGTGCATGTTTTCGCCCGGGTCTTTGCACGCCATGGTACCACTTGCCCGAACCGTGGATGAAGCATCATCTTCTTCTTTCTATGATCAAAAAACTAACACGCTCCGAGCAAGTGCTCGTTCGTGTACAATTTTGCTAGAAAGAAAAGAAAACAATCCTAGAAACATGGCCAAGGAACCGAGGATGGTCAACCCCCACCTCACCCATCTAGAGCCTTAAAATCCACAAGCACAATAATAATCAATGCAAAATTTAAATCCGGGGTCCGACCCCCGGATGCATGCAATCACAGATTACTATTCAGCGCGGCACCTGCAAAAAGACGATACATAGCACAATCCATATGCATGATCAACGCCGAACCCCGACGAAAACATATGCCATCATATATTCACATGATGTTTTCACGAATTCATGCATGAAACATACACTAAAGCGTGCTCTGATACCAATTGTTGGAATTGGATCCGCTTATCAGAGTTGCAGCGGAAGCAAAACAAAGATCCGAAGATCATACGGTGTATGTTTCATTACAATTAATTCTACAAAACAATCTTCATGCAAATCTATGATCTTAGCATATGTGCGGATACCCTAGAGGTATACTACGATCTACGGAAGACATGCATGCATCTAGTTAGGTGTTTAGAATCATCATACCTTATGGATTTATGATTCGGAGATGACGGAATGATGAAGAACCACACTTGATTCGCAAGGAAAACTGTCGGATAGCACCTTGTCCTAGCCTTTGCGAATTGAAGAATCCTCGAAATCCCGTCTCTGAGTGCAAGGATTACGAGCCAACGGAGAAATCCGTTGCAAAGATGATAGCGAGCCGCTAGATTTTCTCCTTCTCTTTCTCTCTTCTTCCTTCTCCTTCCTTCCTTTTTATTCTTCCTTCTTCTTCCTCTCTTTTCCTTGGCCGAAACCACAAAGGAGGAGGCTTGGAGGGGGTTCGGATTTTTGGAGGAGAGGGAGACCATAGGGCCGGCCCTCCCTCTCCTTATTCTTCTTATAGGGCCGGTCTCCCATGGCTTCAAGGAAGCTAGGGCCGGCCCTAGATAGAATAGGATAGAGGGGGGATCGGTTTTAGGGATTTTCAATGTCTATCGTGAAGCCTGGACGAAAACGCCATTCACGAAAAGTGAAAAACTGAAAGAGAGACTGAGTGAGGTGCGCTACTCGGAATTGAGTTCCGTCAGCGCCTATGAGCTCCTGGAATTATTCCGCTCATTCTAAGATCCATATTTAATATGTTCTGAGCCATATTTCAGTATTTATCAAAATACCCTTACGGCCCGTAACACATGTGAATTAGGTTCTTAGGCTCCGGAGTTGCGCTCTATCGCGCTACTTCGCATCCAACGTATCCAACTAGGTCAGGAAACAATTCCTATACGTAACGACAGGGTGGAACCTTCAGGGTTCGGGATCTCTAGCTCCAACCGGATCCCTGATTAACTGTTCCGCTGACACACCGAAAGATCTATTAATCAGCCGGCCTAATCCGATTAACCCGCGTAGCCACCCAGAGTGCGACACGAGTTGAACTCTAGTGATCATAAACTTATGTTACTCCCTCGTGACCCTATTCTCTACTATACTCCGATAATCCTCAGTCCCTCCTATTACTGGTGCCATGATACGACTCGGGCGGTGGGGAGCACCGTCAGATCCCGATCGATCATCTGACTAGGGTTTGACGACTTTTCATCTATAACACCACACACCTTCCGGTGCTATGCCTAGCATCCAGAACATCGTCAGTCGTACTGACAACCACCAGGCCTGGGTTAACTGTGTGGACAGATTGACTCATCAAAACGCACACATCCAATACTGGACGTCTTATAACCTATAGGGATTATATGTCACTCAAGCGCCAGCCGGGTAACCCAACGTACCATGGTATTGGACAATGGAAGGTCCGCATACGTTGGCACATCAACGCACCATACAACTGGTTGGCCTAGTGAACATGGTCCCTCAGGGTTAAGGACGGATTATCTATAGTAGTAAGACGGTCTATGCACCAGTGTCTGAATCACTGAACAGTGCACCGTTTTGGTTCCTGTTCAACACGATTATCGTACTTGGTCAGGTGAATGGGAATCCCATGTTCCCGTGGTGGAGACTTCACCATATCCTCTACCTGCCAACAGCTAGTTCTCGGTGAA
This sequence comes from Chamaelirium japonicum, assembly GCA_947650365.1. Classification (NCBI taxonomy): domain Eukaryota; kingdom Viridiplantae; phylum Streptophyta; class Magnoliopsida; order Liliales; family Melanthiaceae; genus Chamaelirium; species Chamaelirium japonicum. The sequence goes on along the minus strand of OX393552.1, from coordinate 83,652,244 downwards.
GCGACCGACATCACCTAAGCTGTGAACTAGTTCTAGGTCTACACAGAACTGGTCCACTGGGTCTCCCAAGCATGGATCCTTCATGCGCCTCAGTGGCCTACTGTGTTCCCTAGGGTCCTTTTATTATATGAGTATTATCATATACCAGAGTAGTATTCTAATTAAAGCAATAACCAAAGTCATCTTTATTAATGTTAATACATAAAATCCACGCTAAAGACACACGAGCTATAATATGAAGAAGCTTCTTCTCGACTCTTCGACACAAAGGGAGATGTCTTCTCGTCTATCCAAGATATTCTTCATGAAGCCATGTCTATCTTTAGAGAGGCCTTCCTTAGTTGTGAGCACCCCCCCTCATGGTCAATTGGGAGAGCCTAGACTTTCCTCGTCTTGGGTGAGGTGCAGATATTGATCGATGCAGATTTCTTGGACCTAGATGAGGAAAGTCTAGGCTCTTCCACTTGACCGTGCATGCCGGGGGGGGGGGGCTCACAACTGCGGAAAGCCTAGGGTGTTTGGCATCAATCCAGAAAAACTGTTTCTTTTCTCGCAATCCATTATTTCAAAAGTAACGGATAGAATTTATTCTACTGGAACCAATAGTGGGGAATGACATTTAGTCGTTTCATAAGGGGAACAACTGTTCTGCATGCCAAACACCCCCCTATCTGAAGGAAGACATGGCTTCATGAAGAATATATTGGGTCGACGAGAAGACCTCCCTTCTATGCCAAAGAATCAAGAGAAAGTTTCTTCAAAGAGACAAGTGCAGGTTGCTCGTCGACTATTTTCAAGGTGTACTTGACCCAGATCCACCTGTATCTTTGCTTGGCATTGGGGATGAGTGTGATTCACTGGTCAGGTATGGGTGCAATGGATGACTATTACGTAGGGTGCAAACAATGGAATATATAAGGGGAGAATGTGATATGGGGATGGGTGGCTAGTGGAGTCTGGGTACTAGTTAATACTCGAGGCGCTATTTGTGCAGCTGCTGTCTTTAGATGTCGGGTTGAGTCTTCGCTACATGCCGAGATTTGGGCAGGGGCTTTGGAAGAATTGGTAAGGTGGCAATTTAGCGAGGTTGTGGTATTTACTGATGCTACCCAAGCCCGCGATGCTTTGATCTTGGGTAAAGGTTGTACTCAGAACCTGAGTACACGACTGGTTTCTTGTATGTTGGAATGGGATCTGCTCACGGGGGTCTCCTTGCAGTGGGTTCATTGTACGGAAAATCATGCTACCCATTCTTGCGCCAACTAATGGCAGCCCTCGTGTGCGAGGACTTTCAGATCTTGATGTAACGACCACCATCTGTAATACAAAAAAAAAAAAACAGAATGTGATATGGGTTCTTAAAGGTTTTTACCGAAATGGCCACCAACTCTCAACTATTATTGAGAATGGATCCCATTGAGAAATCTGAACGAAAATGGCCTTTAGCACGTGTGAAACAGCTAACATGGTGACACTAAACAGGTAAAAAGACATTTTGATCCTTACCACTGTAAAAACCTATTGTGGCTATGTTTCTTACCCGTTTTAGAGAAATCCAGATTTTTGCCTGGTTTTCGCCTCGATCAACCGTCGTTGAGGCTTCGTCGGACCGCTTGTGAAAAATTAGACGAAAGTGGGACGAAATATAATATTTCGTCAATGTTTCGTCTCGACAAATACACAGTCTCGAGACTGGCCAACTTCGACCTGTGAAAAATTAGACGAAAGTGGGACGAAATATAATATTTCGTCAATGTTTCGTCTCGACAAATGCACAGTCATGGCTTACCTGAGACTGACCAACTTTGGCCTGTGAGAAATTAGACGAAAGTGGGACAAAATATAATATTTCGTCAATATTTCATCTCGACAAATACACAGTCATATCTTAGCCGAGACTAGTCAACTTCGGTCTGTGTATAATTGGACGGAAGTGGGACGAAATATAATATTTCGTTAATGTTTCGTCTCGACAAATACACACTCATAGCTTTGATGATCCCTGGTTGTTCCTGAGTGAAGTGAAGGATGACTCACTAGCATTGATGATCCCCGTTGAAATGGTGGCCTGTTGTCCCATAGCCGCCGTTGAAAGGTTTCCGTCGAATGGGTGAAGTGAAGGAAGCCGCCGTCTGAACGGGTGAAGTGAAGGAAGGTAGAGTGTTACTTGTGAGTTGGGCTTTAGTTGATAAAAAAGGTATTTTGGTCTGAAAGAGCTTCCATGGCCATTTTGGTAAAGCCAAAAGCAACTTGACCCATTCTCAACAATAGTTGAGAGTTGGTGGCCATTTCGGTAAAAATCTCGGGTTCTTATGAGGGTTCACTTTAACATAGACTTGGGGTCCTACGAAGGTTCACCTTAAAATTAGCAACATTTTTTTTTTTTGAGAACCCCTCCTAAAGGAGGGAGGGTTTGGCGGACCCCAACCAGAAGTCATTAATCAATCAAGATAACAGGTTGTTACAAAAAATGGTAGCCTCCGCCCCAAGCTTATCCCTCCAAGGCACTATCCAAGCGCGGAAAAAGGAGATCACCAAAATCCGCAACTTATCCTGCCCTGCCGACTTACCATTGAAGATCCTGCTATTCCGCTCTAGCCAGATAACCCAAAGTATTGCCATGACCAAGACGTCCCATGGATTCCGAATCGCCACCGGAATTCTCCTCCTCCTCCAAGAAGTCCAAAGCCCTCTAAGGGTCCTGGGATGCGAAGAAAGACCTGCCATGTTCTCGAAGTGATCCCATAGAACCCTCGCGAAAGGGCACCCAAGCAGAAGATGCGATGACGTCTCCTCCTCCGAGGCGCAGAAGGTGCAAGAAGCATCTGTTGCCTGTGGGTGATGGCGCCTAATCAGGTTCGCCTTCGTCAGAATCTTATTTCTTGAAGCCAACAAGGAAAAAATCTGGACCTTCGAGGGAGCCTTCGACTTCCAGATAGCCTTAGACGGTCCATGCCGCTGCACCCGAGGAAGGAGATGATCGTAGAAGGATCTAACCGAGAAAACTCCTGAGGAAGTGCCGCTCCAACGAACCGCATCCTTGACCGGCCGGAACGAGGCCGCCTGGAGAATCAAGTGGAGGTCCTGAAGCTCACGCTGACCGTCCTGGTCCAAAGGGGAAGCGAACCTCAAGCGCCACCCAATAGACCCTCGCCTCCTACTAGCTTGGGATCGGACTGAAGCTCCCTTGTTCCGGACCACCGCGAAAAGAGCTGGGAAGAGCTGCTCCAGAGGTCTGTCCCCCAGCCAAGTATCCCTCCAGAATCTGATATCTCTCCCGTCACCTAGCACAAGGGTAGTAGCCTCCCTGTAAAGATCCTTGACCCTGAGAATGCCTCGCCAAAAATAGGATATCCGGCCTGACAGTCGACCTCGCGCTTGCAGAGGAGAGAACCGCCTAAAATACTTAGCCAAAATGACATCCCGCCAGGATCCCCCTGTTCCCTGCTGCAATCTCCACCACCATTTTCCTAGCATGGAAATATTGAATCTGCGAAGATCCAGAACTCCCAGACCACCCATCTTCTTCGGGAGGCAAACCTGATCCCATCTCATGAGGTTGTAACCTCCTGCAGCATCAACCCCATGCCAAAGGAATGATCTCTGAATCCTGTCAATCAGGTCAATTACCCAAGAAGGCAGGTAGTAGAAGGAAAGATAATAGCAGGAAATAGAAGAAAGGACTGAGTTCACTAGCACCAGCCTACCACCCGAAGACAAGAATCTACCTTTCCAGCCCTCAAGCCTCCTTTCGATCTTGAGAATTAGCTGCTCCCAATCCTCCCTCCTCAGGGCTCTGTCACTGATAGGCAGTCTTAAATATTTCATAGGCAGTGAAGCTACCTTACAGTTCAGAAGCCTTGCAAGCCCACTACCTGCATCTCCTGAACCAATGTAGTAAAGACTGCTCTTCTGGAAGTTGATCCTCAGGCCTGAGGTCAACTCTAACCCGTAGAGAAGGATTTTGAGGGAAACCATCTGGAAGGGACACGCCGCTGTGAATAAGAGGGAGTCATCAGCATAATGCAGATTAGACGTAGTCCAGCCGTGACCGCCCACTCCCCTAACTAGGCCCTCAGAATTCGCCTTCCGGACTGCGGCATCAAAGGCGTCCACAACCAAAATGAACAAATAAGGGGATAACGGGCACCCCTGCTTCAATCCCTTGTACACCTTGAAGTCTCTGCCTTGCTCCTCATTTATCAGACAAGATAACTTCGAGGAAACCAATATTTCTCTAATCCAGCTCAGCCATCCACTAGAGAAGCCTTTAGCCCTCATAAGATCAAGCAAGAAATCCCATCTGACTTGATCAAACGCCCTCTCGAAATTGATCTTCAGCAAAACTCCTTCTTCTCCAGATTCGCGAAGGTGAAAAATCGCCTCATGCGCCGCTGCTACACTGTCCAGTATAAGACGCCCCTTGATGAAAGCGGTCTGGGAGGAAGAGACAAGCAGGGATATGTTGTCCGCTAGCCTATTGGCGAGGACTTTCGAAATAATCTTGTGCAGACAGTTCGAGAGGGAAATCGGCCTATAATCCCGAATAGTTTCTGCAAAAGATTTCTTAGGAAGGAGGATAATCCAAGAGTGATTCAAACAATGAAGACGCACCTTCCCGGAGAAGAAATCCCGCAGTAGCCGACAGAGGTCGCTGGCCAACATGTCCCAGTACTCCTGATAGAAGGACATAGGGAAACTGTCCGGACCCGGGGCTCCATCTCCCTTGGACTGAAATACCGCCCTCTGGAATTCCTCGTCAGAAAAATCTGCATCGATGCCGGAGCCAGCCGGCAGCCTCGGAAAGTCTGCACCCTCCCAGTCGAAAGAGATTCCCGTAGGAGCATCCGACGCCAAGAAAGAAGACTTGAAGAAGGAGGTGGAAGCCTTTAAGATGTCCGCCGTGGACGATAACTCCCTCTCCTCGTGTCTCAAGGAGGTCAGGAAATTTTTCCTCCTCCGGGCGTTAGCGACTCTGTGGAAGTAGGATGTATTCGCATCCCCCGACTTCACCCATTGCTCCTTCGATCGTTGCCGCCACATCTCCTCTTCCTTCCTCAAGACCATCACAAGGCTCTCGTTGAGCCCCTTCAGCCTTATCGACTCCGGCATTGAAAGGGTGGCCGATTCCCCCTTCACCTCTAGAGCCTGAATCTCCGCCAAGACGGAGGCCTTCTGCCTAATAACATTGCCGAAATGGCTCTTGCTCCAGCACTGCAACTTCCTTTTAACGAACCTGAGTTTCCTCACCATGTTCAAGGCCGAGTTCTTAGTTCGACCTGCTTCAATCCACCAACCCTCCAGCATGCCTCTGAATCCTTCCTCCATCGACCAAATTGACTCGAACCTGAAGGGTGGCCGGACTGGAGCTATCGAGTCGGTCACCAGAAGGATTGGAGCGTGATCAGAGACGCAGGATGCAAGACCGGTCTGAATCGAACCGGGAAACAGCACATCCCACTCCGACGAGATCAAGAACCTGTCCAGCCTAGCCAAGATGGGATCCTCCCGCTTATTACTCCACGTGAAGGTACATCCGGTCAACGGCAAGTCAACCAGCTCCTGGTGCCTTATAAAAAGGGAGAAAGCCCTTATAGCCGAGACATCCCCTCCACTGCGAAGCTGCTCCCCCGCACCTCGAGTGACATTGAAATCCCCCGCTAAGACCCAAGGGCCTCGAAAATTGGTCCTGAGCAAGGACAGCTCCGTCCAAAAATCGTCTCCCCTACTGTGATCCGTGGGACCATAGACCGAGGACAGCATCCACTCCAAGCCATCCAATCTATTCTGAAACACCAGCGACAGTGAGAAGACTCCAACATTCGTGCTCTTCAAAAGGAAAAGGTCATCGCTGAAGCCTATCAGAATGCCTCCTGACGCGCCTGTAGCATCCTTAGTTTCCCACTTAGCAATCTTCCTAGTGCTGAGCGAACGGAAAAAATGGCTCGTCGGGTTCTCCCGCTTCGACTCCTGAATGCAAATGATGTCCACATCATGAATGGACGCAAAAGAACTGGCCGCTCTCCTCTTCTCAGATTTCCCCAAGCCCCTAACATTCCAAGATAAAATCTTCATGAAACCAAGGTCACTCCACACCACTCCCAACACTCGAAGACTAGCCCGCTCAGGAGGCCAACTTTGCCCTCTTCTCCTCTAGAGCCCTGATAGAGTCAAGAAAAAATCTCACACTATCTAACTCAGGAGTAGTGATAAAACCACACTTTCTAGCAATGTCCAGAATTACATCATCCTCCAAAAAAGACAGGGGAAGGGACACAGAAGGATCAGCCTGATCCATATCCAAAAGACGCATCTTGGACCAAACAAGAGCCTGGGCCAGCACAGGGTCGTCCGAAGAGCGCTGCAAAATCTGCCGGAAGCTCCTCCTCGCCGACTGAAGATGGGCTGCTCCCGCCGAGTCCGACGAAGCCTGGTTCACGCACTGCACAGCTGCGGACATCTGCATCCCGTCCCCTTGACCTGTCACATCCCTACTGTCGACATCGAGGTTAGGCACATGAGGAATACCCAAGATGGGACTATCCACATTAAAAGAAGCACCATCATCATTATGGGGGCCCAAGGGAGGGCCCCCCTCCTCCTCCAACCCCACATGGGTTCCTTCATGCAGAACAGCAGTAGGGGATACGTGCGTTCCCTCGAACGAAAAAAGCCCAACGTCACCAATAGCGCCCAGCTCTCGATTAGAATCATTACCTGCACCCTGGGAGAATTGCTGCAGGGAAGGCGTACCTGGATCCTGGCTGCTGCTCGCCTCTCCTCCCACCGGACCCATCCCTGTAGAAGGCGGACCAGGGAACCGCGGTGGCCCGGTGGTCGGCTGCCTGAACCGAGTGGGCTGCGGCGAAACCACCGGCGGACCGAATCCCGGAGGAATCACCGGCTCTCCAGAGGGCATTCGGTCTTCGAATCCATGGTCCAGAGGAGGCAGGTGTCCAACAGGGGGAGGAGGGAGCGTAGTGCAGTCACCAAGCACCTGGGTGGAGAGCCGGACCCGGAAGACTCCGCACCCGTGGGCAAACTGAATCGAGGGGGGGATAAGAATCGGCTTGTAACAAAGCATGGTGGCCTAGCAGAAGCGGCGATGAGAGATCGAGGGGAAGACGTTATGGCACTCGTGCACCTCGCCGTAGGGACTGAGCAGCGTCCGCAGCGAGCCATCTCCCCAGGCATCAAAAGGCAATTCGAAAACTGTGACGCGCAAAGCTGTCCTCCGCCTTCGTGATACCGCCCCGGACATCACCTCCCAAGGCCGGAAGGAGACGAAAACTGCTCCCAGAGCCCTCACCCCCCGACCTACATCGATCTCCAAGAATTGCCGGAAGGGGAATTCCACAAGGAATTCACCGTTCCCAATTTCTTGCACCGGCCACTCCCAAGACCCTTGCCAAGCATGCCTGAGATGACCGGAAAGCTCCGCCGCCGTCACCGCTCTTCGGAAGACCCGGCAGACCCCGGAACGATCCAGGACCTCCATCATCTCCCCCCTTCGGGGGTCCACCGGCAGCTCCAAGGAGGACCCCGAACCCGTAGCAGAGGAACCGGTCGAACCAGAGGACCGGGCCATCCCGCACCGGTGGGAGGTGTGCCCCACCTTCCCACAGGCGAAGCAGACGAGCGGGTTCTGGCAGGCGGCGACAATGTGGTCGCGCTCTCCACACCGATGGCAGCGACGAACCTGAGAAGATCGCCCTCCGCGATAAGACCGAGAAGACCGCCCAGACGGAACCCTAGATCCCCCTGAAAAACTCGCAGCCTCTGAAGACCGAGCCGGGCGGCGCACTACATCCGCGAAGGAGACTCTCTGCTGGGGGGTTGCTGAAGATGGTGGTTTTGAAACGCCCCCGGGACGCCTATCCCGGGAACGACGCTCCGCCTCCACCCCTCCAGAACCCCTCCCCCCGAGAGCCCTACCTCCTGAACGCGACACACCTCGGGAACGCGCTGAAGAATTAAAATGGCTGTGGGAATCGGGCATGGGAGACTTCCCCCTAGATCTCCCCCGGATCTCCCTGGTCTTCGAGGAGCCTCGGGATCGCCCTCTCGCTATCTCTAAAACAATATAACCCTCTATATATAAAGGGTGTTTCGGGGGAGGATGCTGGTATGTTTGCTTTGCAACAATGGAGATAAGGGTTCCAACCATCTAAGGATACCTTGATCAAGCTACTACTTGATTTTGATTACCTTGATCAAGACCACTACTTGAGACGTTTGGGACAGGGTCAAGTACACCTTGGAAATAGCCGACGAGCAACCTGCACATGTCTCTGTAGAAACTTCCTCCCAACTCTTCACCATAAAGGGGAGGTCTTCTCGTCAACCCAAGATATTCTTTATAGAGCCACGTCCCTTTGTGAAGCCACATCTTTGATTTCTGGAGTTGATACGGCATCAATATGAGAAGGAGGATGTTGATCCATTTAGTTTGCAATAATGGAGATCAGGGTACCAACCATCTATGAATATCTAGATTAAGGCCACTACTTGATTAAAGTTACCTGATTTACCCATTCGACGGAAACCTTTCAACGGCGGCTATGGGACAACAGGCCACCATTTCAACGGGGATCATCAATGCTAGTGAGTCGTCCTTCACTTCACCCAGAAACAACCAGGGATCATCAAAGCCATGAGTGTGTATTTGTCGAGACGAAACATTAACGAAATATTATATTTCGTCCCACTTCCGTCCAATTGTACACAGACCGAAGTTGGCTAGTCTCGGCCAAGATATGACTGTGTATTTGTCGAGATGAAATATTGACGAAATATTATATTTTGTCCCACTTTCGTCTAATTTCTCACAGGCCAAAGTTGGTCAGTCTTAGGTAAGCCATGACTGTGCATTTGTCGAGACGAAACATTGACGAAATATTATATTTCGTCCCACTTTCGTCTAATTTTTCACAGGTCGAAGTTGGCCAGTTTGGAGACTGTGTATTTGTTGAGACGAAACATTGACGAAATATTATATTTCGTCCCACTTTCGTCTAATTTTTCACAGGAGGTCCGACGAAGCCTCAACGACGGTTGATCGAGGCGAAAACCAGGCAAAAATATGGATTTCTCTAAAACGGGTAAGAAACATAGCCACAATAGGTTTTCTGGATTGCGAGAAAAGAAACAGTTTTCTGGATTGATGCCAAACACCCTAGGCTTTCCGTAGTTGTGAGCCCCCCAACTCTCAACTATTATTGAGAATGGATCCCATTGAGAAATCTGAACGAAAATGGCCTTTAGCACGTGTGAAACAGCTAACACGGTGACACTAAACAGGTAAAAAGACATTTTGATCCTTACCACTATAAAAACCTATTGTGGCTATGTTTCTTACCCGTTTTAGAGAAATCCAGATTTTTGCCTGGTTTTCACCTCGATCAACCGTCGTTGAGGCTTCGTCGGACCGCCTGTGAAAAATTAGACGAAAGTGGGACGAAATATAATATTTCGTTAATATTTTGTCTCGACAAATACACAGTCTCGAGACTGGCCAACTTCGACCTGTGAAAAATTAGACGAAAGTGGGACGAAATATAATATTTCGTCAATGTTTCGTCTCGACAAATGCGCAGTCATGGCTTACCTGAGACTGACCAACTTTGGCCTGTGAGAAATTAGACGAAAGTGGGACAAAATATAATATTTCGTCAATATTTCATCTCGACAAATACACAGTCATATCTTAGCCGAGACTAGCCAACTTCGGTCTGTGTACAATTGGACGGAAGTGGGACGAAATATAATATTTCGTTAATGTTTCGTCTCGACAAATACACACTCATGGCTTTGATGATCCCTGATTGTTCCTGGGTGAAGTGAAGGACGACTCACTAGCATTGATGATCCCCGTTGAAATGGTGGCCTGTTGTCCCATAGCCGCCGTTGAAAGGTTTCCGTCGAACGGGTAAATCAGGTAACTTTAATCAAGTAGTGGCCTTAATCTAGATATTCATAGATGGTTGGTACCCTGATCTCCATTATTGCAAACTAAAAGGATCAACATCCTCCTTCTCATATTGATGTCGTATCAACTCCAGAAATCAAAGATGTGGCTTCACAAAGGGACGTGGCTCTATGAAGAATATCTTGGGTCGACGAGAAGACCTCCCCTTTATGGTGAAGAGTTGGGAGGAAGTTTCTACAGAGACATGTGCAGGTTGCTCGTCGGCTATTTCCAAGGTGTACTTGACCCTGTCCCAAACGTCTCAAGTAGTGGTCTTGATCAAGGTAATCAAAATCAAGTAGTAGCTTGATCAAGGTATCCCTAGATGGTTGGAACCCTTATCTCCATTGTTGCAAAGCAAACATACCAGCATCCTCCCCCGAAACACCCTTTATATATAGAGGGTTATATTGTTTTAGAGAAATTACAGAAACAACCCCGCCCCCCCCCCCCCCCCCCCCCCTCAAAAAAAAAAAAAGTTGGGCTAATATGCCTAAGGTCCCTGAAAACAGATCAATCCTGTGAATAGGACCTTAGACAGTTTCATTTTGCCTAAGATCCATCCTGTGAATAGGACCTTAGGCAGTTTCATTTTTTCTAAGGTCTATGCCTTTTCATGATAAACCTGATACTAACCCACCTTCTCCTATCTCTCTCCTGAGTGGCGACAGCGGTAACGAGAGCAGCTGCGCGACCTCGACCCCCGGCGACCCCGACCTTGACCCCGACGAGTTCGACTCCGACCCCGACCTCAACCCCAGCGACCTCGACCCCGACGAGAGCTCGACCCCTGCTGACCTCGACCATTCGGTTTTAGGTTAAGAAATCCTAGATCTAGGGTTCATCCCATGGCATGTAGATTAGGTTTTGGGGGGGGGGGGGGGGGGGGGGTTCGGTTAGGTCTGCAGTCCAGGAGGGGCGGGTGGTGGCATTTCAAAAGAAAATCTAAAATGCTGTGGAGGGCATGAGTCTGAGCTGAGTGTAGTTCGTCACTTTCACCAGGCCATGAGGAAGGGTCCCATCCCTGAAATTGAACCATAACTCAGCAAAACCTACAAATTAATAAGTTAGCCCAAACCGATTCTTTTTTACTAACCTTGGGTACAACTTGGGTTTGGTTGCCCAACCCGAGTTCAGTTTGGGTTGAATTATTCCACTCCGAGCCCAACCTATTCTTCAAATTAATAAGTTACCTCAAACCTGGCCCATACTCGATTTAGGCTCGGATTGGGTCGGGTTCAACCCGCCCATGGGTTTGGGTGCGAATTCATCGGTCGGGCCTATGTGCAACGAACGGCTGTGATTGATGGTTAGAGGCTATAGTTTATGTCATGCACTCTGCAGTGACCACCGGTCCACCACAGCAAGATACAAATAAAAAATTGGATAAATTACACATAGACACCCGGTAGTTTGACCGATTATCACTTACACCCCCCTCATGTTTAAACCCTATAAATGCCTTCTTATAGTTTGAAAAACCATATACATAGACCCCCTCCGGAGGTCCTCTCGAGGGGGTGCAAGTGATGTATTTTCCAAACTATAGGGGGGCATCTGTAGAATTTTAAACATGAGAGGTGTAAGTGATAATCGATCAAACTATAAGGAGTCTTTGTATAATTTATCCTAATAAATTTGGACCTTCACTATTTATGTAGAACCACAGCAAGATACAGATAATAAATTTGGGCCTTCACTATAAAGTAGTATATATAGGGGTGGCAATGGGTCGGATCGTGTCGTGCTCGTGTCGTGTCTAGTCGGGTTCGTGTCCAAAAACCCCAGACCCGGACCCGACCCGTTTAACTAATCGTGTCTAGATCCTAAACCCGTACCCGACCCGCCAATAAACGGGTAGACCCGATAAGACCCGTTTATCACCTGGACTATTCAGTTGACCCGATCCAACCCAATCCGACTCGACCCGACCTGACCCGAAAGACCCTCTGGTATTATATATTATAGTATCGGATTGCGGGTAGACCCGACCCGACCCGACTCGACACGACCCGTTGAATACTAAGCGGGTCTACCGTGTCCAGTCCCTAAACCCGGACCCGACCCGTTTATTAAACGGGTCTACCGTGTCGACCCGTTTACGACCCGAACCTGTTTAGCCCTGACCCAGACCCGCTAACTTCGTGTCGGATCTGCCGTGTCGGGTCCGAAATTGCCAGCCCTAAGTATAGATGTTACTCCCTCCCACGGACAAGAGTCTCACCTCTCAGGTACAACACCATGGCTCGGCACCTAGCCCTTCTCCTCTCCTTTACTGCCCTCCTCTCACCACCACCCATCACCACCACCGCCACCGCTCCGACCTCCAAAGGCTTCAGCCTGGTGCTTATCGACAGGGACTCCATCCACTCCCCCTTCTACCTCGGAAATCTAACCACCGCCCAGCAGATCCAACGCATTGTCCGGCTCTCCGAAGCTCGCGCCCTCTGGCTCAACTCGACGATTCTCCGATCCCCCAACGTGGAAATTCGTCCGGCCGTGACAGTCGATCACTGGAAGTACATGGTGTCGCTCAGCATCGGCAGCCCCCCGACTGATCAACTCCTGCTGCTTGACACAGCCGGCGACAACGTATGGGTCCAATGCTCCCCATGCGCGCAGTGCTTTCCCCAGGCCCCGCCGAAGTTCAGGCCCGCCGACTCCAGCACCTTTCACTTCCTACCGTGCCATCACCCACTCTGCGTGCCGCACATCTGCTACCAGGATGTGTGCCGCTTCCACCGAAGGTACCAAACCAAACCAAACCAAACCGATCGATTTTGATCGGTTTTGACACACTCAATGGATTTGATTAGATTATGATTTTTAAAAACCGATATAATTAGATCAGTTGACGGATTTGTAAATTTTAAACCGACATAAACCGAACAAGATCAACAGTGTACATATATTAATATTTTTTTAAATATACCATGTCCACATATATCCTTGCTGCGACAACTTTTGCAACACAGTTACACAACAACAAGCCAACAATCTGACTGTTCACAACACATCAGAGGCCTATAATATGATTCACATACCATTGGTATCAAATCAGACTTATGCATGATACATTACCGTTAGTAATGTAGTCTTAGTAACTTTTGAAATACCGTAGGATGACTCAAAATCAGTTAAAAACCTTACTTTGGTCTAATACTTTGACAACGATTAATATTTTTTAATTTGAAACTAGCTAGGTCCAAATATAAGGTAAAAATGGACCAAAGCCGAAATCGACCATCCAACCATTCCCAACCGATTTTAATTGGATTGAATTCCAATCACAATTCGATTTGAAAATTCTCAAAACCGACCAAAGTTGGATCGGTTTGGGTTTTTGCCTAAATAAGTTGGTTTCGAAGCGATACACACCACTAGCTATCCATACACACCATGTATGCATAACACTCCATAGTCGAACATGGACAAGTCAACCGCTTGAATTGGACATGCATGGCCTATTCTCCAAAGAAAAAGATAGAATAGGACATGACCCGCCCCAAACATGCCATTGGCTGGACTCGGGATGCAATCATGAACCTACAGCCCAGTCCCACCAGACTTGTCCGGCCCAAAAGCTCGACATTTTTCGACGTATAGTGTTACTGGAGATTCGATATTATTCGAAGAACAATATTACCTAAGACAAGAAACTATTAAAAGTACGACATTACGAGATATATATATATATATATATATATATATATATATATATATATATATATATATATATATATATATATATATATATATATATATATATATATATAGGGGCATGCTATGCTGCGGCATGCGGTACGTGCGGCACCGTACCGCAGCCGTCTGATGCACGCGCTGCGTGCATCGCATGCACGCGCTGCGTGCATCGCATGCACGCAGCGGTGCATCAGACGGCATACGGTAGGTGCCGCACTTACCGCATGCCGCATTCAAGCATTTCTCTCTCTCTCTCTCTCTCTCTCTCTCTCTCTCTATATATATATATATATATATATATATATATATATATATATATATATATATATATATATATATATATATATATATATATATATATAGGGTTGGGATTCAGAAACATGCTACTTTGCCACAGAGTTAGACACATATCTCCAAAACCCTAGATAGAGGTTTCAGAATTTGTTGATTTTTTCTGACGATGATAACCTTACCTTAGATAGCACATTAGCAAAAAATCAGCGCATTCGAAAACCTATAGACTAATCAAATATTCCTTTCAATTTAACGGTTAAAATGAACGGTCGAGAAAGCTCTTTACATTTGATGCATCTAAAGGGTTTAGAATGTGCTGATTTTTTATGGATGTGCTATCTAAGAGAAGTTGATCATCCTTACAAAAAATCAACAAATTTTGAAACCTCTATCTAGGATTTTAGATGATGCGTGTCTAACTCTGTGGCAAAGTAGTGTGTCTATGGTCCTCCCGACTAGCCAACAAGTTAGTCCTCTCTTCAATTTGGGTGTCACATGTCACTTTTTAATCATTTTTTTTTATGGATGATCAATCCATTCTACTTAGATCAAGATTTTAAAAAAAATTCTAAAAAAAAAACTTAAAAAAACCTGATCAACGGTCAACAAATTTAACGATAAACTGTAGTGGGCAAATAGCCCTTGCTATGGTTAATTTTAAAATACCACTTATCATATTTTTTTATATTTTTTTTTTATGATCATTGTTAGGAGGAGTGTACCTACCTTGACTAACCCCTAACCTTGGTTAAAAACTGCCATGTGACACCCAAATTGAAGGGAGGATTAGCGTGGTAGCTAGTTGTTGCTACACCTCAGGCATTGTTTTACCATCCTAGAAGTTTTGGAATTTGATGAAATTTGATGAGGTTGTTGTCTAGGGTAAGATGATCATCATCACCAATTTTTATCAAATTTCAAAACTTCTAGGGGTGTCAAATGGTCGAAGCAAAATCCGTCGTCCGCAATCACTGTTAAAATCTGCAGATTTTGCGTCAATCATTTGATCCCCATAGAAGTTTTGGAATTTGATGAAAATTGGTGAGGATGATCATCTTACCCTAGACAACACCCTCACCAAATTTTATCAAATTCCAAAACTTCTAAGGAGGTAAACAAGCGAGAGGTGCAGCGTCGTTGCTGCACCTCGGGTGCAGGCTCCCCGCCCCCCCCCCCCATATATATATATATATATATATATATATATATATATATATATATATATATATATATATATATATATATATATATATATATATATATATATATATATATATATATATATATATATATATATATATATATATATATATATATATAGTAGCGATCAACTGAGATATCACTTATATGAGATAACTTTGAAAAACCTATCTAGAGGTTTTAGAATTTGATAAAAATTGGTGGGCATGCTCTCTATGGCAAGTTGATCCTCCTCACAAAAAATCATCAAATTCTAAAACCTCTAGAGGCATCAAATACATAATTCAAATTATTGATTTTAATGCACAGTCGATAAATCTTCTAATATTTGATGCCCTTAGAGGTTTTAGAATTTGATAAATTTTTGTGAGGATGATCAACTTACCATAGAGTGCACGCCCACCAATTTTCATCAAATTATAAAACCTCTAGATAGGTTCTCACAAGGTATCTCATATATCTCATTATCTCACTGAATCGCTATATATATATATATATATATATATATATATATATATATAGAAAAATTACAGAAACAACCACTGTAAAAAAAATTCTTTGGAGGGAGGGAGGGGGGGGGGGTTGGTTTTCTGAGCTATGTAGTTCGGCACTTTCACTATGCCTTGATTAAGGAACGGCCCCTTCCCTGAAATTGAGGCATAATTCAACAAAACTTACAACTACAATATGACCTTGGTAATGGGAATAAAATACATGCAAATGTTATTTCGTTGTGGCTTCTAAAGAACATGTTGCTACAGTGAAATCATTGTAGTAATAGTAATCAATTTTGTACCAATTGTACTCACACAATAGCAGCTACAGTGAAGCCACTGTAGCAGCTATAGTGATTTCACCGTGGCTACTAAAAACATGTTGCTACAGAAAAAATCATTGTAGTAAAGTAAACAATTCGATAGCAATAGTGCTATTTTAGTTGATTATATTTTTCTTATATTTGAGAGTCTGACATTACTGTAGTAGTTGTAGTGATTTTGTCGTGGCTGCTAAAAACACTGCTACAGTTAAATCACTATAGCAATAGTACTCAATTGTAGTGATTTTAGTCACAATAATACTAAAATTGAATATTTTCCTACAATGATTCAATGTAGGAAAGCCTTTTTAGCCTCCATGGTGAATTTCACTGTAGCAGCTACAGTGAAGCATTGTAGCAACCCGTGCATAAAACACAAATAAACAAACTAATTCTCAATTCAATTGAGTATTATTTGCATAAAATTGAGTATTTTACTATAGTTACTTTACTGTAGAAAAATATTTTTTGCATCCACGTTGAAATCACAGGTTGCTATAGTGATTTAAGTGTTGCGGCTACAATGATTTCAGTATAGCAGCTACAATGATTTCAGTGTAGCCACTATTCCAGTAAAAAAATGTGTCCCTATATCTATTGTTATTTAATGTGGGAGGATCCCATGTGTATTTTTGTTATTTAAAAAAAACACATCACTCAAAATGGTTTGGGAAAGATCTATTACATGCAAAACATCGGGAGAGAATCATTTTTTAAATTGTTTTAATTCCATGGACCTATGCTTAGTTGAAACTATTTATTGTCCTACACCTTTCCATAATGCAATATAGTGGACTTGTACTTAATTTTTCCTTCACTCTATTAGCTACGGGGATGTCCACAGTGGGACTGGAAGATTCACTGAAGGCTCCCTTGCTACTGAGCGTTTCACATTCATATCCCGGGCAGGCCACCCCGAGTCCATCAATGACTTAGTCTTCGGATGTTCCTTCTACAGCAGCACAAATTTTTTTGAAGGCGCTAACAGGATCGCTGGGATCCTGGGAATGGGAGGCAGGTTGCAGTCATTGGTGTCGCAGCTGGGGGACCGCATCCAACACCGCTTCTCCTACTGCCTGCTCCCCAGGGATCACCAGGGGTTCAGCTACCTGCGGTTCGGCAATGACATTGTGGTAAGAAGGAATGCGCAGAGCACCCCACTCATCGAAACCAACGACCCCACGAAATACTTCCTGAACCTAATGGATATCAGCATTAACAATCAGCGCCTGAATTTTCCACAAGGTACTTTCGCCCGCTCTGATGTGAACGGAGGCTGCATAATAGACACGGGAGCAGGGATGATGCACCTTATCAGGCCAGCTTACGATTCAGTGAAAGGATACATGATGAATTATTTCCAACAGTATAATTTTCATATGCTTGTTGACTACGCACCGGACCTTTGCTACCATAAGCCGCACGGCTTCCAAGCTTTCCCTTCCATGGTTCTTCACTTTCTAGGTGCTAATCTTCCGCTGAGGACTGAAAATCTGTTCATGATCGACGATAGGACGTCGGTCTTCTGCCTCATGATCCACCCGGAAAACTATTACACCATTCTTGGAGCGGCGTCGCAAACGAACATTCAGTTCATTTACGACATCGAGAGGCGGCAACTCACCTTTGCCCCAGGGGATTGTGCTCATAGCTAATCAATAATTGTTGAATGTTGGATATCATTTGAGAACTTTGAAAGATATATGGCTTATAAATAAAATTTATATTATTGGTGAGTGGTTAGTTCCGTATCGGTAATGGGAGCGGAGATCATTGTCTTCATAACTGATGTGCTCTCCTCTTTCTCTATAAGATCGGCCTTTTAGAGCACTCCGGGTATTGTCACATATTAGAGCTGAGCTCACTTAGGAAGCATTTTTCGAGTGGCATCATAACTACGGAAGGCCTAGGGGGTGTTTGGCATCAATCCTGAACCACCGTATCTATTCTTGTGAGCCATTATTTTAAAAATAACGGATATAATTTTTTTCGTTGGAGCCTGGAACCAACAGTGGGGAATGATAGTTAGTCATTCCGTATGTTTCTTTGCCAACCGGAATGCTGAACTCCCAAATTCACTATGATACAAGAGATTTTGGGGAGAATGAATCAAGTCATCTCATTAGACCAAGGGCCAAATATATATCAATGATACAAGAAAGACAAGGGATATCCTATACAGGTAATCTATGGGTATGTGTATCTCAACACTTTACACTATCACTAACAGCCCCCCTCAAATTCAAGGTGGGTCATGCACCATGAGTTTGCTAAGCAGAAACTGAAAACGTGGAGCAGGGTGTGACTTCGTGAAGAAGTCAGCAATTTGGTCTCCAGAGGAAACAAAGGGGAGAGAGATGGTCCCGACCTCATACTCCTGGCGAGAGTAGTAGCAATCGAGCTCGATGTGCTTCGTCCTCTTGTGGAAGACCGGGTTGGTGACAATCTGTATTGCACTCCAGTTGTCACAGTAAAGGGCTGTAGGTCCAGAGATCTCAACCCCTAGATCTCCAAGAAGACGTCGTAAGTGAACGATCTTTTTGGTAGTAGAGGCCATAGCTAGAAACTCTGCTTCAGTACTGGGGAGAGAGACAATGCTCTGATTCTTGCTGTGCCATGAGATGAGAGAATCTCCAAGAAATAAGCAATAGCTGGTAGTCGATCGACGAGTAGTCGGATCACCAAACCAGTCAGCATCCGAGTAGGCACGTAGGACCAAAGGAGAAGTCGATGATAGGAAGAGCGACCGGGTGATAGTGCCTCGAAGATAACGGAGAAGCCAAAGAAGGGCAGTGTAGTGAGCAGAGCAAGGGACTTCGACAAACTGGTTGACGATGCTAACGACGTGAGCAATGTCGGGCCTGGTGATGCAGAGGTAAACCAACTGACCAACGATCTGTCGGTACCGAGTAGGATCTGAGAGAGGCTCACCATCGGTGGGATGAAGCTTCATGTGAAGCTCGAGAGAGGTGACAGCAGAGCGATCATCGGAAAGTGCAGCTCGGCTGAGGATGTCAGCTGTGTACTTCTGCTGGGATAGCAGAATCCCTCACTCACTATGGGCGATCTCTAGCCTAAGGAAGTAGCGAAGAGGACCTAAATCCTTCATCTGGAACCGGCGCCGAAGATGCTGCTGAAGGGAAGTGATGGCAGCGGAGTCATCACCTGTGATGATCATGTCGTCAACGTACAATAGGAGAATCGCTCTGCCCTGAGGAGATGACCGTACAAAAAGCGAGTGGTCCTGCGAGCTCTCAATGTAGCCGATCTAGGTGACGGCTTGTCGGAAGCACTCAAACCAAGCTCGAGAGGCTTGCTTGAGCCCGTAGATAGCTCGACGGAGGCGACAAACATGCTGGAGAGGAGTATGCAAACTAGGGGTGGCTGCATATAGACGACCTCTGAAAGATCACCATGGAAAAAGGCATTCTTTACGTCCATCTAGAGAAGAGGCCATCGGCGGACTGCTGCAACTGCCAGGAGTGCACGAACGGAGGTCATTTGAGCTACAGGTGCGAAAGTCTCCTTGTAGTCTATTCCGTATGCCTGAGTGAAGCCACGGGCCACCAATCGAGCCTTGTGCCGCTCGATGGAACCATCAGGTCGCCGCTTGACCTTGTAGACCCACCGGCAACTAACATGCTTAATACCAACAAGAAGGGGGATGATATCCCAAGTCTGAGTCTGCTCAAATGCCTGAAATTCCTCGCTTATAGCCTGTCGCCATTGAGGGGACTGGACGGCCTCCCGGTATGACCGAGGCTCCTGGTCTGTGTGAAGGGCTGCAAGAAAGGCTGTAAACTGAGGCGAGTAGGAGGTGACCGTGGCAAAACCAAAACGGTCAGGTGGGCTAGAGCTAAACCTGAAGCGAACAGGTGGGTGGTGCTCATGCTGAAGGTAGCGGGGCGGTGGGCGAGGATCCACGACCGGTGACGTCGGACTCGGCATAACAGGCGGAGTACCATAGACGTCGGGAGTATGAGGAAGACCTACGGAAGCAATCGGTGACGGAGGAGAGGTGTAACATCAGCCCCAAACATACAAGATTTTGTCCGCTTTGCCCGTGCCCGCACTAGAACTTCACAAGGGGTCACCCATCTTGGTACTACTCTCGCCCGAGCACGCTTAACTACAGAGTTCTTAAGAAATCCGTAGCGGCGCACGGTTTTAAAACGCATCTTCTATGTTTGGGAGGAGAAATTATATAAGTAGCTCAGGATCTCCTTCTCTCCAGACGATGTGGGGATAACTCGTGGCCTTGTACACCTCACCTCACCTTATCCATCTTGGCATTCCCGCCTCAGGAGTCTTGGCTCTTGGCTATTGGCCTATTGGATCTTGGTCGTCACAATCCACCCCCCTTAGGGCTACACGTTCTCGTGTAGGGTTAAACCCCCCCTATTGCGAGAAGAACCGGCTCTGATACCATTTTGTAACATCTGCCCCAAACATACAAGATTTTGTCTGCTTTGCCCGTGCCCGCACGAGAACTTCCCAGGGGGTCACCCATCCTAGTACTACTCTCGCCCGAGCACGCTTAACTACGGAGTTCTTATAAAATCCGTAGCGGCGCATAATTTTAAAATGCGTCTTCTATGTTTGGGAGGGGAAATTATATAAGTAGCTCATAATCTCCTTCTCTCCAGGCGATGTGGGGTTAACTCGTGACCTTGTATACCTCACCTCACCTCATCCATTTTGGCATTCCTGTCTCAGGAGTCTTGTTTCTTGGCTATTGGTTTAATGAATCTTGGTCGTCACAAGAGGAGGGGACAGAGGAAGACTCCGTGGAAGAATGACTAGAAACAAGGGGAGAAGTAGAACTGGGCGAAAGAGGTGATAGAAGAGGCTCGAGAATCAGAGACAGAGTAGGAGGAGTCTCCAAGAAGGTGAGGTCCTGAGCTGCAGAGGAGTAGTAAGGGGTATCCTCGATGAAGGAGACGTGTCGAGATATGCTAAGGTAATGAGTCAAGGGGTCATAGCAAAGAGAACCCTTATGCTCGGTGTTGATTCCTAGGAGGATGCATTTAACTGCACGTTCAGACAGCTTTGTGCGCTCATGGGGCGGAAGGAGAATGAAACAGGTGCACCCAAGGTACGAAGCAAACTGTAGTCAGGAGGGGAAGAGAAAAGACGCTCGTGGGGAGATGCACCACCCGGGAGAACAGACGCAGGGTTGATATTGATGAGGTTGACTGAGGTCAAGACAGCCTCAGCCCAGAAAGTGCGTGGAACGAAAGCAAAGAGAAGAAGAGCATGCATCGTCTCAAGGATATGACGTTGCTTCCTCTCGGCTATTCTGTTTTGCTCGTGTGTGTGAGGACATGAGTGCTGGAATAGGATCCTATGGGACTGAAGAAGTGTCCGCATAGCAGTCGAGAGGTACTCGAGGGCGCAATCAGACCTAAAGGTCTTGATGCGATAATCGAACTGTGTGTGGACCATCGAGGTGAAGATCTAGTAGACCTGAGGAACCTCAGAGCGGTTCTTAAGAAGGTAGACCCAAGTGTATCGACTGAAGTCATCGATGAAAGAGATATAGTAGCGATAGCCACACATCAAAGGAAAAGGTGTAGGACCCCAGATATCGGAGTGCACTAGGTCAAAAGGAGCAGAACTCTAAGAGATACTAGAAGGAAAAGGTAAGGTTGTAGCTTTGGCAAGCTTGCAACCGGTACATGTAGATAAAGAAGAAAAGGAGCAATGACCTAGAGCTCCAGTCTTGAGTAAGCTCTTAAGTCGAGACTCAGAAATGTGGCCGAGTCTTCGGTGCTACAAGTCGACATCGGGAGAAGCTAAACTACAGACGCTAGAAGGGGGAATAAGGGGAAGATGAAGATGCTCGAGATAGTACAGCCCACCTGACCTACGACCAGCGCCAATCACCCGTTCGGTACGTGGATCCTGCATAACACAAGAAGAAGGGGAAAATATCACAACACATCCAGAGTCACAGAGGCTGCTAATAGAGATGAGCTGCATGCGAAGCTAGGGGACATGCAACACAGTGGGTAAAGAGAGACGACCGCTCGGCTCTGTAGTGGCGGTAATCGATCCACACTGCGAGATGGCTAAAGAAGAGCCATTGGCAGTATGTATCAACGGGATATGCGGTGTTGGTTGGCAATTGGTAAGCAGGGAAGTATTGGAAGTCAAGTGATGGGAGGCCCCAGAGTCCATAATACAAGGGGTCTTCGGATCTGGCCGGAGGAGATGATACAAGGGGTCTTCAGATCTAAAACCGGTCGCCGGATCTGGAGGTCGCCGATCTGGAGGAAAACTGGTCGCCGATCTGGATCTGGATCTGAAATCGGTCGCCGATCTGAAACCGCAGAGGTGAGGTCTGGATCTGAAACCGGTCGCCGATTTGGATCTGGATCTGAAACTGGTCGCCGATCTGAAATCGGTCGCCGATCTGAAGGAAAAACAGATACAGATCTGGATCTCGCCGAGAAGAAGAGCAGATGCAGAGATCCGGAGGTGCAGATCCGGTGGAGGGGAAGAAGAGTCGGTCGGTGAGGAGTAGCCGCGAGACCAGATCTGTTCAGATATGGCCTGGATCGAAGACGAGCTCGCCAGAGAGAGGTGCTGAGATCTTAGATCTTGCGGTAAGGGAGCTTGAGGTTGTCCGGAGGGGAGCTCGAGGTTGACTCTGATACCATGATACAAGAGATTTTGGGGAGAATGAATCAAGTCATCTCATTAGGCCAAGGCCCAAATATATATCAATGATACAAGAAAGACAAAGGGTATCCTACACAGGTAATCTACGGGTATGTGTATCTCAACACTATACACTATCACTAACATACTAAAAATAGCAATTGACATGAATGCCCTCTGTTGGACGAGGTTTAAGGGGGACAATTGTTTCACATGCCAAACACCCCCCTATTTGAAGTGTTGAGAATTGTCCCACATCAAGTAAAGGGGTGGGAGCTTCATGTTTTTATATTATGTTGCCCCTTCCTTCTCATCACCGGTTTAGAGGGGGCATGGGAATCGTAACATGGTGTCAAAGCTAGGTCCCACCCCATCTCCCCATTATGTAGTCCTATCGCACCCTCTTTCTTTCTTCAATCGAGATCTTCTCCCTTCCTTTGATCGAGAGGCGCTCTGCGTGCGGACGGGTGTTGAGAATAGTCCCACATCAGTAAAGGGGTGGGAGCTCCATGTCTTTATATATGTTGTCCATTCCCTCTCATCACCAATTTTGAGGGGGCATGGGAATCGTAACATGAAGGAAGACATGACTTCAAGAAGAATATCTTAATTGGGTCGACAAGAAGACCTCCCCTCTGTGCTGAAGAGTCGAGAGGAAGTTTCTTCAGAGAGACGTGTGCATGTTGCTCGTCGACTATTTTCAAGGTGTACTTGACCTAGACCCACCCGTATCTTTGCTTGCCATCGGGGATGAGTGTGATTCACTGGTCAGGTATTGTTGTAATGGACGACAATTACTTAGGGTGCAGACACTGGAACATATAAGGGGATAATGTGATATGGATTCTTATACAGGTTCACTTTGACACAGAATTGGGGTCCCCACCAAGGTTCACCTTAAAATTAGCAATATCTAAATGTCAACCTCTGGAGGCGTGACAGGGGCAGGAGTTGATGACTAGCTTACTACGGCATACGTGGGCCATGGGATTGACCACTGGTGGACCTCTAGAGTCATCATACAATGTATGGACAGATGGGTCCTTCTTGTCTGACGAGGTTGTTGCTAGTGGGGCATGGGTGTTGACCATGGGTGATGGGCAACTGAGAGCGGCTGCTTCTTTATGGTGTCGGGTGCCTTCTTCAATCTAGGCAGAACTATGGGTGATAATAGCGGCGTTGACGGTAATGTATTGCATGTCGTGTTGTCTGGTGGTGTTGCTCACTAATTCTGCACAGACTCGAGAAGCGTTGGTAGTTGGGAAGGGATGCACGGCTGACATTTGTCCCATTCTTGCGAGGTGCATGCAGGTTTGGGATAAACTTGATATGGCAGCAATCCAGTGATTCCTCGAGGTGCCAGTGGGGCTGCTCATTGGTTAACCCAGGAGGCTCGGCTTCATGGCCTGGAAAAGGTCCTGGGAGGCTGACTTTTCTTTTGGTTTATCTACCCTCGTGAGTGAGGATTTGAAGATCATCACGGCATGATCAAGTCTGGTGTAACAAAAAAAAAAAAATATCAACTTACAATAGTTGCAACGATAAGCGACCATGATTTTAAAATTCAATGGTAAATCAGATAACCTTAATCAAGCAGTGGCCTTAATCAAGATAATCTTAGATGGTTTGTAGCCTGATCTCCATTGTTGCAAACTAAAAGAATCAATATCCTCCCGCTCATATTGATGCCGGATCAACTCCAGAAATCAAAGATGTGGGTTCATGAAGGCCTCTCTGAAGAAAGACGTGGTTTCTTGAATAATATCTTGGGTCGACGAGAAGACTCCCCATTGCGGTGAAGAGTTGAGAGAGTTTCTTCGGAGAGACATGTGCAAGTTTTTTTTGATAGTTAGAAGGGCGGGAGGTCCCAACCGGACCCTCAGGAGGCGTCACATGCTGGTGCAGCAGATAAACCCACCTCTCCGCAGGATCAACAAATCAAACCCCACCAGGTGGAGCCACCACCGCCACCACTGGTGGGAACCTAATAGTATTACAAGACAACGCCACTCATGGCGGACGACAGGGACACAATCCCCAAAAGAAAGACATAGAAAAGGACAAACCATACCCAAAAAAGAACAAAAAACATCTCCACCGTCGGAAAGACCACCACCAGCTGCTCGGCACAGAAAAAAAAAAAAAGAAAAATGGTGTCGCCGCCGGACTCCCTAACCGCCGTCGAACCGTCGTCGCAGCCACGCACCATCGGGAGCCGCTCCACCGCGCATAGGATAGGGAGATCACATGACCCAATCGCCGGAACATGTGCAGGTTGCTCGACTGCTATTTTCAAGGTGTACTTGAACCCGTCCCAACCATCTCAAGTAGTGGCCTTGATCAAGGAAATCTTAATCAAGTAGTAACCTAATCAAGGTATCCTTTAGATGGTTGGAACCCTGATCTCCATTGTTGCAAAGCAAACATACCAGCTTCCTCCCGAACATACTATTACTGTATCAACCCCAGAAATCAAAAAACACAAAATTAAAAAATAAAATAATTAAAGAACCATGACCGGCATCCTCCCCCTGAAACACCCTTTATATATAGACGGTTACATGGTTTTAGAGAAATTACAGAAACAACCCCCCCAAAAAAATTTCGAGGTGTGTGTGCGCGCGCGCTGCGTCTGAGCTGAGTGTCGGAGCTGAGTGTAGTTTGGGTGCGAATTCATCGGTCGGGCCTGTGTGCAATGAATGGCTGTGATCGATGGTTATAGGCTATAGTTTAAGCCATGATCACAACAAAGTTACAGATAATAAATTGGATAAATTACACATAGACCCCATGTAGTTTGGCTGATTATCACTTAGACTTTCCGGATGTTCAGGCTTTTGGAGGTCAGACTTTCCCGATGTTCTCTCATCTCTTTTTCTGGAAGACGTCCAGGTCATGATGTATTGACCCACTCCTGATCTACCAAAAAAAAATCAATTAGATCCCCCTCATATTTAAATACTACAAATGCCCCCTTATAGTTTGAAAAACCAGACACATAGACCTCTCTGGAGTAGCGGTGTTCATGGTTCGGGTTGGTTCAGTTTTTTGATAAATTTGGAACCGAACCGAAGATGATCGGTTCTCTAGAAAATGGAACCGAACCAAACCATTCTTTGGTAAAAACCGAACCAAACCAAACCGGAAAAGTTCGGTTTGGTTCGGTTCAGTTCTACGAGTCTTTCAAATCGCATGTCATCACACCGTGAGGCATGAATGGTTGAGCCGCTGAGTAGGTTCAGATTTTATTTTTAAGCCTTTAACTTTAGGTGCTGCTATTTGCACCTATAGAATTATCCTTAATTTTTCACTTTTGAGATATTTCATAAGTTGGGATTTGGGGGTGCTAGTAATTATGTGGGTAACACCTTCACTTTTCAGTTTCATCACACCGTTGAACACTTGAAAGTTTTGAATGCATCGAATGGTGGTAATTGAGGTCACCATCATGTAATGTACAACATTAGTGTTACTGTACACTGTATAGTAGTAACTCCTGAGGTTATAGTACCAATGGTTCGGGTTGGGTTGGTTCGGGTTAAAAAACTCACAACACAGAACCGAACCAGACATAGCGGGTTTTTTATTTTGGAACCGAACCAAACCGAACGGTCAAAAACACCCGATCCAAACCGAACCAAATAAACCGGTTCGATTCGGTTTGGCGGTTCAACCCGAACCGATGAACACCCCTACTCTGGAGGCCCTCTCGAGAGGGTACAAGTGATGTGTTTCCAAACATGAGGGTTTTAAATTTGGATCTTCACTATTTATGTAGATCCACAGCAAGATACAGACAATAAACTTGGACCTTCACCTATATATGTTGCTCCCTCCCACGGACAAAGAGTCTCACCTCTCACGTAATACACCATGGCACGGCCCCTAGCCCTTCTCCTCTCCTTTGCTGCCCTCCTCCTCTCACCACAACCCACCTCCTCCACCGCCACTGCTCCGGCCTCCGAAGGCTTCAGCCTTGTGCTCATCGATCGGGACTCCGTCCACTCCCCTTTGTACCTCGGAAATCTAACCACCGCCCAACAGATCCACCGCATCGTCCGACTCTCCGAAGCTCGCGCCCGCTGGCTCAACTCGACGATTCTCCGATCCCCCGACGTGGAAATTCGTCCGGCCGTCACTTACGATCACTGGAAGTACATGGTATCGCTCAGCATCGGCAGTCCCCCGATGGATCAACACTTGCTGCTCGACACATCCGGCGACAACATATGGGTCCAGTGCGCTCCATGCGCGCAGTGCTTTCCCCAGGCCCGGCCGATGTTCAAACCGGCCGACTCCAACACCTTTCACTTCCTACCCTGCCGCCACCCACTCTGCGTGCCCTACCTCTGCATCCAAGATGTGTGCCGCTTCGAACGAGGGTACTTCTATCCTCTACTCATTTTGGAATCATGTGCAACTAACTACTGATTTTGAATCCAATCCAACCCAAACCAAACCAACCGATTTTGATCGGTTTCATAGACACACTCAATGGATCGGATTGGATTGGGAATTTTAAAAACCGATATAATTGAATCAGGTGACTGATTTGTAAATTTTAAACCGACCTAAACCGAACTGAACCAACAATGTATATATATTAATGTTTTATTAAATATATATATCCTTGCTGCCAACAACTTTTGGAACACAATAACACAACAAGAAGCCAACAATCTGGCCATTCACAAGAAATCGGAGGGCTATGATATGATTCACATACCATTGGTATCAAATTAGACGGATGTATAATACATTACTGTTAGTAATGTATTATTATTTAGTAACATTTGAAATACCATATAGGAAGGCACAAAATCAGTTAAAAACTTAGGCCTAATGCTTTGACAACAATTATTATTTTTTAAGTTGATATATACTACGTCCAGATATAAGGTAAAAAAGCCCAATAAGCAAATGAGCCAAAGCCGACACTGACCACCAAATCCATTCCAAATCGACTTTAATTGGATTGGATTCCAATCTCAGTTCGGTTTGGATTGAATTGAAAATCCTCAAAATCGAACAATGTTGGATCAGTTTGGGTTTTGCCTAAATAGGTTGGTGTCGAACCGATACAAACCATGTATGCATAACACTCCATAGTCGAACATGGACAAGTCAACTGCTTGAATAAGACATGTCCTATTCTCCGAAGAAAAAAAAAAAAGGACATGGCCCGGACCAAACATGCCAATTGTTGGGCTCGGGATGTAATCCTGAACCTACAACCCTGTCCCACCAGACCCTTCTGGACCAGAAGCTCGACATTTTTCAAGGTATGATGTTACTGAAGATTCGATATTATTTGAAGAGCGAAATTACCTAAGACACAAAACTATTAGAAGTACGACATTACTTGAGATACGGTACTAATTGAGGTACAATATTGACTGTTGTTTATTGGATGGGGATGTTAATTAAATTGATCATCGTTGTTGCCAAGCAAACAAACCAACATCGTCCCGCAGATACTGATATCGTATCAACTCTAGAAATCATAAAAAAAAAAAAATCCAAAAATAAAGAAACATGACCAACATCCTCCCACCGAAACACCCTTTTTATATATATATATATATATATATATATATATATATATATATATATATATATATATATATATATATATATATATATATATGGGCATGCTATAATGCGGCATGCGGTACGTGCGGCACTATACCGCTGCCGTCTGATGCAAGTGCTGCGTGCATCGCATGCACCGCTGCGTGCATCAGACGGCTGCGGTACAGTGCCGCACTTACCGCATGCCGTATTATAGCATGCCCCTATATATATATATATATATATATATATATATATATATATATATATATATATATATATATATATATATATATATATATATATATATGGGAATGGGTTTGGTGAACTTGAGTTCACAAATGAATGGTGAAACATAATTTATATTGTGCCATGTGTCCACTGAAAAGACATAGAGTAAGTAAGAGGGGATAGACATTTAAGAGGGTTAAACACTGAAAAGAGATAAAGAAAAAAAGTAAAAGAGGGTTAACACTTTCTCAGGACACGTGGCACCCTCTCCATTTGAGTTCACCATTTGAATGGTGAACTCGAGTTCAGCTTCCCGGGCCCCTACACACACACACACACACACACACACACACACACACACAAACAAACGATTTTAGGGAAATTACAAAAATAACCTTCCCCAAAACATATTCTTCGGAGGAAGGGGGGGATGGGGGTGCATCTGAGCTGCGTGTAGTTCGGTGCTTTCACCATGCCTTGATCGAGGAAGGACTCCTTTCCTGAAATTGAGCCATAATTCAACAAAACCTACAACTATAGTATGACCTTGGCGTTGGGAATATAATACATGTGGATGTGATTCCATTGTGGCTTCTAAAAAACAAGTTGCTACAGTAAAATCATTGTTGTAATAGTACTCAATTTTATAGCAATAGTACTCACATAGTAGCAGCTATAGTGAAATCATTGTAGCAGCTATAGCGATTTCACCGTGGCTACTAAAAACACGTTGCTACAGGAAAATTCGTTATAGCAAAGTACTCAATTTGATAGCAATAGTACTCATTTAATTGCTTTTATTTTCCTTATATTTGAGTATCTTCTCTATAGTGAAATTACTCTAGAGAATATAGTGATTTTCTCGCGGCTGATAAAAACACTACTACAGTGAAATCATTGTAGCAATAGTACTCAATTTTAGTTGCAATAATACTCTATTCTACCGAGTATTATTTGTATAAATTGAATATTTTGCTACAGCTATTCACTGTAGGGCAGCCTTTTTAGATGTAACTGTAAATTTCATGTAGTAGCTACAGTGAAATAATTGTAGCAACCCGTGCATGATACTTAGTCAATTCAATTGAGTATTATTTGCATAAAATTGAGTACTTTGCTATAATTACTTTACTATAGAAATATAATTTTTGCATCCACGGTGAAATCACGGGTTTCTATAGTGATTTCAATGTTGCAGCTACAATAATTTCAGTGTAGCAGCTACAGTGATTTCAGTGTAGTCACTATTCCAATAAAAAAAAGGTATCCCTATATCTACTGTTATTTAATATAGGAGGATCCCAAGGGTTTTTTTGGTATTTAAAACAAACACATCATTCAAAACGGTTGGGAAAAGATCTGTTACATGCAAAACATGCGAGACATGATCATCCTTTAAATTGTTTTGGTTCTGTGGACCGATGCTTAGCTAAAACTATTTATTGTCATGCTCCTTTTTGTAACCTGTACTTAATTTTTCCTTCATTTTATTAGCTACGGGAATTTCCACAATGGGGATGGAAGATTCACTCGAGGCTCCCTTGCTACTGAGCGTTTCACATTCAGATCCAGGACAGGCCAACCCGAGTCAATCAGAAACGTAGTCTTCGGATGTTCCTTACATAGCAGCACAATTTTTTTTGAAGGCACTAACAGAATCGCCGGGATCCTAGGGATGGGAGGTGGGCCGCAATCGTTGGTGTCGCAGCTAGGGGACCACATCCACCGCCGCTTCTCCTACTGCTTGCTTCCCTGGTATCACCAGGGGTTCAGCTACTTGCGGTTCGGCAACGACATTACGATAAGAAGGAATGCACAGAGCACTCCGCTCATCGAAACCAACGACCCCAAGAAATACTTCCTAAACCTTATGGATATCAGCATCAACAACCGGCGCCTGAATTTTCCGCCAGGGACTTTCAGCCGTTCCAGTGTGAACGGAGGCTGCATAATAGACACGGGAGCAGGGATAACGCACCTTATCAGGCCGGTTTTCGATTCAGTGAAAGGATACTTGATGAATTATTTCCGACAGTATAATCTTCAGATGACTGTTGAGTACGCACTGGACCTTTGCTACCACAAGCCGCACGGATTCCAATCTTTCCCTTCCATTGTTCTTCATTTTGCAGGTGCTGATCTTCCGCTGAGGACTGAAAATATGTTCTTGATCGACGATAGGAAGTCGGTCTTCTGCCTCTTGATCCGTCCGGAAAACTATTACACCCTCCTTGGAGCTGCGTTGCAAACGAACATCCAGTTCATTTACGACATCGAGAGGCGGCAACTCGTATTTGCCCCAGGGGATTGTGCTAACAGCTAATCAATAAGTGTTGAATGTTGGATATCATTTGAGAACTTTGAAAGATATATGGTTTATAAATAAAATTTATATTACTAGTGAATGCGTGTGCTGATTGGCACAAAGCGGGCGCCTTCGCTGCGACCCCCCCCATGGGTTGGTTCCATTGTACAGTCAAACACAAAGAAGAAAAAGAAACATAGAAGAGAGAGAGAGAGAGAGAGAGAGAGAGAGAGAGAGAGAGAGAGAGAGAGAGAATCGGGTGGGTGTAGGGACAATGGGGATGATGCGGTTAGAGAGAGGGCATGGGGGATGAGATTAGACAAGAGAGAGAGATTCGGGTGGGCCATGGGGTACGTGATTAGAGAGAGAGAGAGAGGGAGAGAGAATCGGGTGGGGACTGTGGGGATGAGGCGGTTAGAGAGAGAGAGATTCGGGTGGGCCATGGGGATGTGGTTAGAGAGAGAGAGAGAGAGAGAGAGAGAGAGAGAGAGAAAGAGACGCCCTGGACCAACGACTAGATCAAACAGCTTGAGGGATATGAGGATCGTGATGTGTTTGATTTGTACGATTAGATAGGATGGATAAGTTGTCTCTGCGTGATTTTGAGGATGGCAAGGTTATAAATAACCCGAACGACCTTAACATGTTACATAAATTGGTGAGTGGTTAGTTCCATGTTTTGTTTCCAAAGAAAAAAGGAAGGCTTTTGAGCACAAGGTTTGCCAGACTTCCTGCTCGCTGCGCTCGATTAAAGAAAGTGAAAGAGAACAAGAGCTGCACTCGACCAACAAGGAATGGGGCTATCTTGAACGATAAAAAGATTGAATCGTCTTAATAACCGATCATCTGCTCTCCTCTTTCTCTATAAGGTCGGCCTTCTGTAGCACTCCGAGTGTTGTCACTAATTAGAGCTGGGCCCGCTTAGAAAGCGTTTTTCGAGTGGCACCACCGCACCCATTGATACCTATCTCCGTGTGCAGGTAGGTCGTCGTTAAAACTTGAGCACTCTGGGTGTTATCACAATTACAAAGTTAGTGGTGCCAATGGAGGCCTCTAATAGAATATTCGATGAATATATATAGTAGTGATAGGATGCGGCGTGCTAAATAAGTGCAGTGTGAGCCGGGCACCGTCCGATCAGAATTGATCCAACGGATGTGATTCACCTAGACAAACCAATATCATTGTTATTGTAGCGGCTACAGTTACAGTGAATTCGATTGTCCGGATGAATCACATTCGTTGGATCGATGGGAATCGAACGGTCCAAAAAAATTTTGCTGTTACTGTAGCGGCTACAGTAATAGCGAATTCTCTGCGGTCCGTTCGATTCCCATTGATTGGATCGATGGGAATTGAATGGACCAAAGAGAATTCACTGTTACTTTAGCCGCTACTAAACATCAAAATGTTTTTGGACCGTTTGATTCCCATCGATCCAACGGATGGGATTCACTCGGACATCACCAAATTTGTTAATACTGAAGCCACTACAGTAACAACGATTTTGTGATGTCCGGATGAATCCCATCCGTTGGATCCATTCTGATCAGGCGGGCCGGCTCTCATCGCACCTTTTACTCCACTGTACACCGCACTATATCAGCGGATCAGACGACCCAGGGTCACACCGCACTTATTCAGCATGCCACGCGCCGCATCCTCTCTCTAATCTCTCTCTCTCTCTCTCTCTCTCTCTCTCTCTCTCTCTCTCGCTAGAATATTTAGAATGTGCTGAATTTTTATGAGGATGATCACCTTACCTTAGATAGAATGTCCACAAAAAATCAAAGCATTCTAAAACATGTCGGGCCATCAGATGCTAGAAGCTTTATCGGCCATCCATTTTAACCGTTAAATTGAAAAGCATATTTGATGCCCCTAGAAGTTTTAGAATGTGCCGATTTTTTGTGGGTGTCCTATCTAAGATAGGTTGATCATCCTCATAAAAAATCAAAACATTATAAATATTCTAGGGTTACTAATTCTCCATATGTCATAGGGTACTCCCTATGACATGTCATAGGAACCCATTTTTCTATATATATATATATATATATATATATATATATATATATATATATATATATAGGGGAGGGATACTCTTACTCATGGCCTCTTACTCATATAGTTACCTATGATCCGGGTCGTCCATTAGATCCCGACGTACGGTTCGGATTAGATAAGGAGTTAAAGCAATGGTGTCCACATTAAATGCACGTATTAAAAACACGTATTAAAAGCCCGCATTTAATGCGGACACCATTGCTTTAACTCACCATCTAATCTGAACCGTACGTCGGGATCTAATGGACGGCCAGGATCATAGGTAATTATATGAGTAAGAGGCCATGAGTAAGAGTATCCCTCCCCATATATATATATATATATATATATATATATATATATATATATATATATATATATATATATATATATATATATATATATATATATATATAGAGAGAGAGAGAGAGAGAGAGAGAGAATAGTGATAAATTGCGGCCGGGTAACGTGTGGCCACCCCCTTCGGGGGTATTTTCAGAATTTTTTAATTTTGGGGATTGATCACCCACCCTTGGATTGGACACAGAAAAAATTTCAACTCGATCCAAGACTTGTAGGCCGTCCAAATGTGTTGATCTTTTGTCGGTCGTTCATTTTTTTCGCCATTTTGATCAACACATTTGGACGGCCTACAGGTCTTGGATCGGGCTGAAATTTTTTTTGTGTCCAATCCAAGGGTAGGTGATCAATCCCCAAAAAAAATAAATTTCAAAAATACCCCCGAAGGGGGTGCCGCACGTTACCCACCACAATGTATCACTACTATATATATATATATATATATATATATATATATATATATAGGAATGGGAGGCTGCCTATTAAAGCAGCGTTTTTTGCTGCTTTGATACATTGTTTGACCATCCTAGAAGTTTTGGAATTTGATGAAATTTGGTGAGGGTGTTGTCTAGGGTAAGATGATCATCCTCACAAATTTTCATCAAATTCCAAAACTTCTAAGAGGGTCAAATGGTCGAAGCAAAATCTGCAGTCACCGTTAAAATCTGCAGATTTTGCTTCGACTATTTGACCCTCTTAGAAGTTTTGGAATTTGATGAAAATTTGTGAGGATGATCATCTTACCCTAGACAGCACCCTCACCAAATTTCATCAAATTCCGAAACTTCTAGGATGGTCAAACAATGTATCAAAGCAGCAAAAAATATTGCTTTGATAGGCTGCATCCCATTCCTCATATATATATATATATATATATATATATATATATATATATATATATATATATATATATATATATATATATATATATATATAGGGGGCGGGGAGCCTGCACTCGAGGTGCAGCAACAACGTTGCACCTCCCCCTTGTTTTACCTACCTAGAAGTTTTGGAATTGGATGAAATTTGGTGAGGGTGTTTTCTAGGGTAAGGTGATCATTCTCACAAATTTTCATCAAATTCCAAATCTTCTAGGGGGGTCAAATGGTCGAAGCAAAATCTGCAGATTTTAACGGTGACTGCGGACGGCTGATTTTGCTTCGACCATTTGACCCCCCTAGAATTTTTGGAATTTGATGAAAATTTGTGAGGATGATCATTATGGATTTCCCGCAAACCCATAAAGATGTGAAGGGTCTAATGTTTACACCAAAAAAAAAAACCCTTGCACCGAATTCTCTGTTTGATGAGTTGGGTGGCTAATGATCAGCGCTCATGTTGAGCTGATCATAGGGCCGAGTAAACTTTTCAGCCAACTGACCAATGGTGCACAGACATGTAGGCAATAACGATTAACAATGCTCGAGTCAACTAAGACATGACACGTTGATGACCAGTAGGCAATTATTCATGAATTCGCCTTCAACTCATAAGTCAGGACATGTCATGGCACAACTTAGTGCACTTAGTGGCAGGCAGCAATCTAAATCGGCCTGAGCCGTCCTCCACGGCTATAAATCAGACAGCATGCCGGTTAGGCTAAAGGTACATATGCAACCGGCCATCAACTTCGCATATCTATAGTTTTTCACATTGTAGCCTTTCGATTTCCCATCTGTAATCGTTATTTTTCAATGCAATGAAATTCCTTTCAGCATTTCTCTCTTTATTTTCCAAGATTAACATCTTTTGATTCACACAAAGTATAATTCATACAAAGTATAATTCAAACTTGAGGAGCAAATATTAGGAGATTGCAATCGTGGTACGGATACAATATTCAGTAGGTAAATGTCGAAGATGGGCTATTTAATCTGGTAAACGTTGAAACTGCTTAATGGTATCTGTTTAGTGAGAAAAGTTGCTAGCTATTCAATAGGTTAAATATAATATATGAGGGAATATTGAGCAAAGTCGCAACCAATCATTATGTGCTTAACTCCTGTGAAACACCATGATATGAGCTAACTTAATAAGCATTAATGCCATAGTTAGGATGTAGGAGCAATGAAGGCATGCCCAAGTTGAAGAGAAGTCATTGAAGCCGAAGAACCTCAGAAGAGATGTAAGTCAACACGTAGTACTCATGTTTAGTGAGTGGCAATGCACGCTTCTGAACTTTTATGCAGTAATGGAGTTTTCCATCAAGTCCAGGGACCCTTTGGTAGATGTTCATTGATAGGATGGCTGGCTTAATTTTATTTGCTTATTCGTAAGAAGCATGTCCATCTTTGGTTATGCCGTTGCTGTGAGTAGTTGGTGGTTCTTGAGTTAATTTGCATGCATATTCACAGTAATGGATGGTGAATTGAGTGACTGTATTATTTTTGTTCGCAATGTTTTTATAGTAATGTTTCTTTACAAGATCAATTTTAGCATTGACCTTCATGCCAGATATTTTTTTCAAATGGTTCAAATATCACTCATCTGGCACTTTGCTTTTAATTAGGGATTATCTTTGATGCATGGTATCCTATCATTCATTCAGGTTTACGTCTTGACACATATGGCAAATAAAACCATTTCTGCCGATCAGCTCTCTATAGTAAATAAGTTGAAAAAGAGATACAGAGATCAAGATATTAGAGAACACCTTTATAACATACAAACAAACAATGGGATGCAAGAGAATTATCTGTCAAAGCAGACTACTGGATCCAAACGAATTCCTGAAGACACTGGAAAGCCAGTTGAGAGAAAGGTAGTTGAAAGTGAAACTCATGTTCATGATGGTTGTGGGGTACAGGACAGTAGTTATTCTGGGATTAAAAAAAGGAAGAGGGGACGACGGCCCGTTTAATCTGGCCACAAAAGGAAGCAAAAGGAAAAGCAGTCCAAAGGCGGCGTTCTATGGGATATTTTTCAAAGAGGAGATGTTTTGAAGCTACAAGAATACCTCAGAAAGCATTCTCGAGATTTCAGGCATATCCACTGTTGTCCGGTAGAGCAGGTAAGAATGTGTCCAGTATATACTGGGTCATGTCAAAAGTGTATTATCTAATTTGTTAACATGATAGTATATACTGGGTCATGTCAGAAGTGTATTATCTTTCTATTTGACTTTGGAGCATAAGAGGAAGCTGAAGGATGAATTTGGTTTGTTTATCTCACATCAACTTTATTATAGACGGTCGTGACCTAATTTATCCTTTTACTTAATATTATCACCACTCACGAAATATTGTTATCACCCTCAAAATATTATTCTCTTCCTTTGAAATATTGTCAACTCTTGAAATGGTTTTTTGCCACCCTTGAAATATTATCTATCTAAAAATAGTGCTCTCGCCCTCGATGTCTTTTGCCACCATCGAAATATTTTTTTGCCACCCTCGAAATAATTTCACCTGCCTCGAAATATTGTCCTCGCCCTCGAAATCTTTTGCGTGCCGACAGGCACGGACATTACTAGTATATATATATAGGGGGCGGGGAGCCTGCACTCGAGGTGCAGCAACAACGCTGTACCTTTCCCTTGTTTTACCTACCTAGAAGTTTTGGAATTGGATGAAATTTGGTGAGGGTGTTGTCTAGGGTAAGATGATCATTCTTACAAATTTTCATCAAATTCCAAAACTTCTAGGGGGGTCAAATGGTCGAAGCAAAATCTGCAGATTTTAACGGTGACTGCGGACGGCTGATTTTGCTTCGACCATTTGACCCCTAGAATTTTTGGAATTTGATGAAAATTTGTGAGGATGATCACCTTACCCTAGATAACACCCTCACCAAATTTCATCCAATTCCAAAACTTCTAGGTCGATCAAACAAGGGGGCGTTGCAACGTTGACGCTGCACCTCGGGTGTAGGCTCCCCGCCCTCATATATATATATATATATATATATATATATATATATATATATATATATATATATATATATATATATATATATATATATATATATATATATATATATATATATATATATATATATATATATATATATATAGAGAGAGAGAGAGAGAGAGAGAGAGAGAGAGGAATAGAATGCTGCCTATCAAAGCAGCATTTTTTGCTGCTTTGAGACATTGTTTGACCATTCTAGAAGTTTTGGAATTTGATGAAATTTGGTAAGGGTGTTGTCTAGGGTAAGATGATCATCCTCACAAATTTTCATCAAATTCCAAAACTTCTAAGAGGGTCAAATGGTCGAAGCAAAATGCTGCAGATTTTAACGGTGACTGCAGACGACTGATTTTGCTTCGACCATTTGAACCCCCTAGAAGTTTTGGAATTTGATGAAAATTTGTGAGGATGATCATCTTACCCTAGACAACACCCTCACCAAATTTAATCAAATTTTAAAACTTCTAGGATGGTCAAACAATGTCTCAAAGCAGCAAAAAATGCTGCTTTGATAGGCAGCATCCCATTCCTCATATATATATATATATATATATATATATATATATATATATATATATATATATATATATATATATATATATATATATATATATATATATATATATATATATATATATATATATATATATATATATATATATATATATATATATATATATATATATATATAGAGAGAGAGAGAGAGAGAGAGAGAGAGAGGGCTGTTACGTTGAGCTGTGAGCTGCAGTAGGAGAAAATGAGCTGCGGGTATTTTGACCACTTTAGAAGTTTTGAAATTTGATAAAATTTGGTGAGGGTGTTGTCTAGGGTAAGATGATCATCCACACCAATTTTTATCAAATTCCAAAACTACTAGGGGGGTCAAATTGTCGAAGCAAAATCTGCAGATTTTAACAATGACTACCGACGGTAGATTTGCTTCGACCATTTGACCCCCATAGAAGTTTTAGAATTTGATGAAAATTGGTGAGGATGATCATCTTATCCTAGGCAACACTCTCACCAAATTTCATCAAATTCCAAAACTTCTAGGGGTTTCAAAATACCCGCAGCTCACTTTCTAAACCGGCAACTCACAGCTCACTGTAACATTCCTCTCTCTCTCTCTCTCTCTCTCTATATATATATATATATATATATATATATATATATATATATATATATATATATATATATATATATATATATATATATATATATATATATATATATATATATATATATATATATATATATATATATATATATATATATATATATATATATATATATAGATAATAGTGATAGGATGCAATGTGCGGCGTGCTGAATAAGTGCGGTGTGAACCGAGCACCGTCCGATCGGAATTGTTTCAATGGATGTGATTCACCCGGGTAACACAATATTGCTGTTACTGTAGCGGCTACAGTAACATCGAATTCGGTTGTCTGGATGAATCACATCCATTGGATCGATGGGAATCAAACAGTCCTGGGTGTTACTATAGCGGGGCTACAGTAACTTCGAATTCTCTGTG
Organism: Chamaelirium japonicum; assembly: GCA_947650365.1. Lineage (NCBI taxonomy): Eukaryota > Viridiplantae > Streptophyta > Magnoliopsida > Liliales > Melanthiaceae > Chamaelirium > Chamaelirium japonicum. The sequence continues at coordinate 83,613,643 of OX393552.1, read as the reverse complement.
ATCCGTTTGATTCCCATCGATTGGAATCGAACCTGCTTCGATGTCGCAAGAACCATGACCGGCATCCTCCCCCTGAAACACCCTTTATATATAGACGGTTACATGGTTTTAGAGAAATTACAGAAACAACCCCCCCAAAAAAATTTCGAGGTGTGTGTGCGCGCGCGCTGCGTCTGAGCTGAGTGTCGGAGCTGAGTGTAGTTTGGGTGCGAATTCATCGGTCGGGCCTGTGTGCAATGAATGGCTGTGATCGATGGTTATAGGCTATAGTTTAAGCCATGATCACAACAAAGTTACAGATAATAAATTGTATAAATTACACATAGACCCCCTGTAGTTTGGCTGATTATCACTTAGACTTTCTGGATGTTCAGGCTTTTGGAGGTCAGACTTTCCCGATGTTCTCTCATCTCTTTTTCTGGAAGACGTCCAGGTCATGATGTATTGACCCACTCCTGATCTACCAAAAAAAAATCAATTAGATCCCCCTCATATTTAAATACTATAAATGCCCTCTTATAGTTTGAAAAACCAGACACATAGACCTCTCTGGAGTAGCGGTGTTCATGGTTCGGGTTGGTTCGGTTTTTTGATAGATTTGGAACCGAACCGAAGATGATCGGTTCTCTAGAAAATGGAACCGAACCAAACCATTCTTTGGTAAAAACCGAACCAAACCAAACCGGAAAAGTTCGGTTTGGTTCGGTTCAGTTCTACGAGTCTTTCAAATCGCATATCATCACACCGTGAGGCATGAATGGTTGAGCCGCTGAGTAGGTTCAGATTTTATTTTTAAGCCTTTAACTTTAGGTGCTGCTATTTGCACCAATAGAATTACCCTTAATTTTTCACTTTTGAGATATTTCATAAGTTGGGATTTGGGGGTGCTAGTAATTATGTGGGTAACACCTTCACTTTTCAGTTTCATCACACCGTTGAACACTTGAAAGTTTTGAATGCATCAAATGGTGGTAATTGAGGTCACCATCATGTAATGTACAACATTAGTGTTACTGTACACTGTATAGTAGTAACTCCTGAGGTTATAGTACCAATGGTTCAGGTTGGGTTGGTTCGGGTTAAAAAACTCACAACACAGAACCGAACCAGACATAGCGGGTTTTTTATTTTGGAACCGAACCAAACCGAACGGTCAAAAACACCCGATCCAAACCGAACCAAATAAACCGATTCGATTCGGTTTGGCGGGTCAACCCGAACCGATGAACACCCCTACTCTGGAGGCCCTCTCGAGAGGGTACAAGTGATGTGTTTCCAAACATGAGGGTTTTAAATTTGGATCTTCACTATTTATGTAGATCCACAGCAAGATACAGACAATAAACTTGGACCTTCACCTATATATGTTGCTCCCTCCCACGGACAAAGAGTCTCACCTCTCACGTAATACACCATGGCACGGCCCCTAGCCCTTCTCCTCTCCTTTGCTGCCCTCCTCCTCTCACCACAACCCACCTCCTCCACCGCCACTGCTCCGGCCTCCCAAGGCTTCAGCCTTGTGCTCATCGATCGGGACTCCGTCCACTCCCCTTTGTACCTCGGAAATCTAACCACCGCCCAACAGATCCACCGCATCGTCCGACTCTCCGAAGCTCGCGCCCGCTGGCTCAACTCGACGATTCTCCGATCCCCCGACGTGGAAATTCGTCCGGCCGTCACTTACGATCACTGGAAGTACATGGTATCGCTCAGCATCGGCAGTCCCCCGATGGATCAACACTTGCTGCTTGACACATCCGGCGACAACATATGGGTCCAGTGCGCTCCATGCGCGCAGTGCTTTCCCCAGGCCCGGCCGATGTTCAAGCCCGCCGACTCCAACACGGGTACTTCTATCCTCTACTCATTTTGGAATCATGTGCAACTAACTACTGATTTTGAATCCAATCCAAACCAAACCAAACCAACCGATTTTGATCGGTTTCATAGACACACTCAATGGATCGGATTGGATTGGGAATTTTAAAAACCGATATAATTGAATCAGGTGACTGATTTGTAAATTTTAAACTGACCTAAACCGAACTGAACCAACAATGTATATATATTAATGTTTTATTAAATATACCATGTCCTCATATATCCTTGCTGCCAACAACTTTTGGAACACAATAACACAACAAGAAGCCAACAATCTGGCCATTCACAAGAAATCGGAGGGCTATGATATGATTCACATACCATTGGTATCAAATTAGACGGATGTATAATACATTACTGTTAGTAATGTATTATTATTTAGTAACATTTGAAATACCATATAGGAAGGCACAAAATCAGTTAAAAACTTAGGCCTAATGCTTTGACAACAATTATTATTTTTTAAGTTGATATATACTACGTCCAGATATAAGGTAAAAAAGCCCAATAAGCAAATGAGCCAAAGCCGACACTGACCACCAAATCCATTCCAAATCGACTTTAATTGGATTGGATTCCAATCTCAGTTCGGTTTGGATTGGATTGAAAATCCTCAAAATCGAACAATGTTGGATCAGTTTGGGTTTTGCCTAAATAGGTTGGTGTCGAACCGATACAAACCATGTATGCATAACACTCCATAGTCGAACATGGACAAGTCAACCGCTTGAATAAGGCATGGCCTATTCTCCAAAGGAAAAAAAAGAATAGGACATGGCCCGGACCAAACATGCCAATTGTTGGGCTCGGGATGTAATCCTGAACCTACAACCCTGTCCCACCAGACCCTTCTGGACCAGAAGCTCGACATTTTTCAAGGTATGATGTTACTGAAGATTCGATATTATTTGAAGAGCGAAATTACCTAAGACACAAAACTATTAGAAGTACGACATTACTTGAGATACAGTACTAATTGAGGTACAATATTGACTGTTGTTTATTGGATGGGGATGTTAATTAAATTGATCATCATTGTTGCAAAGCAAACAAACCAACATCCTCCCGCAGATACTGATATCGTATCAACTCTAGAAATCATAAAAAAAAATAAATCCAAAAATAAAGAAACATGACCAACATCCTCCCACCAAAACACCCTTTATATATATATATATATATATATATATATATATATATATATATATATATATATATATATATATATATAGGGAAATGAGTTCCTATGACATGTCATAGGGAGTACCCTATGACATATGATGAGTAAGTAACCCTAGAATATTTAGAATGTTCTGAATTTTTATGAGGATGATCACCCTATCTTAGATAGGACTCCCGCAAAAAATCGGCTCATTCTAAAACTTCTAGAGGCATCAAATATGATTTTCAATTTAATGGTTAAAATGGATGGCCGATAAAGCTTCTAGTATTTGATACCCCAACAAGTTTTAGAATGCTTTGATTTTTTGTGGACATTCTATCTAAGGTAAGGTGATCACCCTCAAAAAAATTCAGCACATTCTAAACATTCTAGCATTACTAATTCACCATATGTCATAGGGTACTCCCTATGACATGTCATAGGAACCCAGCCCTCATATATATATATATATATATATATATATATATATATATATATATATATATATATATATATATATATAGGGGCATGCTATAATGCGGCATGCGGTACGTGCGGCACTATACCGCTGCCGTCTGATGCAAGTGCTGCGTGCATCGCATGCACCGCTGCGTGCATCAGACGGCTACGGTACAGTGCCGCACTTACCGCATGTCGTATTATAGCATGCCCCTATATATATATATATATATATATATATATATATATATATATATATATATATATATATATATATATATATATATATATATATATATATATATATATATATATATATATATATATATATATATATATATATATATATATATATATATATATATATATATATATATATATATATATATATATATATATATATGGGAATGGGTTTGGTGAACTTGAGTTCACAAATGAATGGTGAAACATAATTTATATTGTGCCATGTGTCCACTGAAAAGACATAGAGTAAGTAAGAGGGGATAGACATTTAAGAGGGTTAAACACTGAAAAGAGATAAAGAAAAAAGTAAAAGAGGGTTAACCCTTTCTCAGGACACGTGGCACCCTCTCCATTTGAGTTCACCATTTGAATGGTGAACTCGAGTTCAGCTTCCCGGCCCCTATACACACACACACGCACACACACACACAAACAAACGGTTTTAGGGAAATTACAGAAATAACCTTCCCCAAAACATATTATTCGGAGGAAGGGGGGATGGGGGTGCATCTGAGCTGAGTGTAGTTCGGTGCTTTCACCATGCCTTGATCGAGGAAGGACTCATTTCCTGAAATTGAGCCATAATTCAACAAAACCTACAACTATAGTATGACCTTGGCGTTGGGAATACAATACATGTGGATGTGATTCCATTGTGGCTTCTAAAAACCAAGTTGCTACAGTAAAATCACTGTAGTAATAGTACTCAATTTTATAGCAACAGTATTCACATAGTAGCAGCTATAGTGAAATCATTGTAGCAGCTATAGCGATTTCACCGTGGCTACTAAAAACACGTTGCTACAGGAAAATTCGTTATAGCAAAGTACTCAATTTGATAGCAATAGTACTCATTTAATTGATTTTATTTTCCTTATATTTGAGTATCTTCTCTATAGTGAAATTACTCTAGAGAATATAGTGATTTTCTCGCGGCTGATAAAAACACTACTACAGTGAAATCATTGTAGCAATAGTACTCAATTTTAGTTGCAATAATACTCAATTCTACCGAGTATTATTTGTATAAATTGAATGTTTTGCTACAGTTATTCACTGTAGGGCAGCCTTTTTAGCTGTCACTGTAAATTGCATGTAGTAGCTACAGTGAAATAATTGTAGAATCCCGTGCATGATACTCAAATAAACAAACTAATAGTCAATTCAATTGAGTATTATTTGCATAAAATTGAGTACTTTGCTATAATTACTTTACTATAGAAAAATAATTTTTGCATCCACGGTGAAATCACGGGTTTCTATAGTGATTTCAATGTTGCAGCTACAATAATTTCAGTGTAGCAGCTACAGTGATTTCAGTGTAGTCACTATTCCAATAAAAAAAAGGTATCCCTATATCTATTGTTATTTAATATAGGAGGATCCCAAGGGTTTTTTTGGTATTTAAAACAAACACATCATTCAAAACGGTTGGTAAAAGATCTGTTACATGCAAAACATGCGAGACAGGATCATCCTTTAAATTGTTTTGGTTCTGTGGACCGATGCTTAGCTAAAACTATTTATTGTCATGCTCCTTTTTGTAACCTGTACTTAATTTTTCCTTCATTTTATTAGCTACGGGAATTTCCACAACGGGGATGGAAGATTCACTCGAGGCTCCCTTGCTACTGAGCATTTCACATTCAGATCCAGGACAGGCCAACCCGAGTCAATCAGAGACGTAGTCTTCGGATGTTCCTTACAGAGCAGCACAAATTTTTTTGAAGGCACTAACAGGATCGCCGGGATCCTAGGGATGGGAGGTGGGCCGCAATCGTTGGTGTCACAGCTAGGGGACCACATCCACCGCCGCTTCTCCTACTGCTTGCTTCCCTGGTATCACCAGGGGTTCAGCTACCTGCGGTTTGGCAACGACATTACGATAAGAAGGAATGCACAGAGCACTCCGCTCATCGAAACCAACGACCCCAAGAAATACTTCCTAAACCTAATGGATATCAGCATCAACAACCGGCGCCTGAATTTTCCGCCAGGGACTTTCAGCCGTTCCAGTGTGAACGGAGGCTGCATAATAGACACAGGAGCAGGGATAACGCACCTTATCAGGCCGGTTTTCGATTCAGTGAAAGGATACTTGATGAATTATTTCCGACAGTATAATCTTCAGATGACTGTTGAGTACGCGCTGGACCTTTGCTACCACAAGCCGCACGGCTTCCAATCTTTCCCTTCCATTGTTCTTCATTTTGCAGGTGCTGATCTTCCGCTTAGGACTGAAAATATGTTCTTGATCGACGATAGGAAGTTGGTCTTCTGCCTCTTGATCCGTCCGGAAAACTATTACACCCTCCTTGGAGCTGCGTTGCAAACGAACATCCAGTTCATTTACGACATCGAGAGGCGGCAACTCGTATTTGCCCCAGGGGATTGTGCTAACAGCTAATCAATAAGTGTTGAATGTTGGATATCATTTGAGAACTTTGAAAGATATATGGTTTATAAATAAAATTTATATTACTAGTGAATGCGTGTGCTGATTGGCACAAAGCGGGCGCCTTCGCTGCGACCCCCCCATGGGTTGGTTCCATTGTACAGTCAAACACAAAGAAGAAAAAGAAACAGAGAAGAGAGAGAGAGAGAGAGAGAGAGAGAGAGAGAGAATCGGGTGGGTGTAGGGACAATGGGGATGATGCGGTTAGAGAGAGAGAGAGATTCGGGTGGGCATGGGGGATGAGATTAGACAGAGAGAGAGAGAGAGAGAGATTCGGGTGGGCCATGGGGTATGTGATTAGAGAGAGAGAGAGGGAGAGAGAATCGGGTGGGGACTGTGGGGATGAGGCGGTTAGAGAGAGAGAGATTCGGGTGGGCCATGGGGATGTGGTTAGAGAGAGAGAGAGAGAGAGAGAGAAAGAGATGCCCTGGACCAACGACTAGATCAAACAGCTTGAGGGATATGAGGATCGTGATGTGTTTGATTTGTACGATTAGATAGGATGGATAAGTTGTCTCTGCGTGATTTTGAGGATGGAAAGGTTGTAAATAACCCGGACGACCTTAACATGTTACATAAATTGGTGAGTGGTTAGTTCCATGTTTTGTTTCCAAAGAAAAAAAGGAAGGCTTTTGAGCACAAGGTTTGCCAGACTTGCTGCTCGCTGCGCTTGATTAAAGAAAGTGAAAGAGAACAAGAGCTGCACTCGACCAACAAGGAATGGGGCTATCTTGAACGATAAAAAGATTGAATCGTCTTAATAACCGATCATCTGCTCTCCTCTTTCTCTATAAGGTCGGCCTTCTGTAGCACTCCGAGTGTTGTCACTAATTAGAGCTGGGCCCGCTTAGAAAGCGTTTTTCGAGTGGCACCGCCGCACCCATTGATACCTATCTCCATGTGCAGGTAGGTCCTCGTTAAAACTTGAGCACTCTGGGTGTTATCACAATTACAAAGTTAGTGGTGCCAATGGAGGCCTCTAATAGAATATTCGATGAATATATATAGTAGTGATAGGATGCGGCGTGCTAAATAAGTGCAGTGTGAGCCGGGCACCGTTCGATCAGAATTGATCCAACGGATGTGATTCACCTGGACAAACCAATATCATTGTTATTGTAGCGGCTACAGTTACAGTGAATTCGATTGTCCGGATGAATCACATTCGTTGGATCGATGGGAATCGAACGGTCCAAAAAAATTTTGCTGTTACTGTAGCGGCTACAGTAATAGCGAATTCTCTGCGGTCCGTTCGATTCCCATTGATTGGATCGATGGGAATTGAATGGACCAAAGAGAATTCACTGTTACTCTAGCCTCTACTAAACATCGAAATTTTTTTGGTCCGTTTGATTCCCATCGATCCAACGGATGGGATTCACTCGGACATCACCAAATTTGTTAATACTGTAGCCGCTACAGTAACAACGATTTTGTGATGTCCAGATGAATCCCATCAGTTGGATCCATTCTGATCGGGCGGGCCGGCTCTCACCGCACCTTTTACTCCACTGCACACCGCACTATATCAGCGGATCGGACGACCCAGGGTCACACCGCACTTATTCAGCATGCCACACGCCGCATCCTCTCTCTACTCTCTCTCTCTCTCTCTCTCTCTCTCTCTCTCTCTCGCGCGCGCGCCCTCTCTCTCTCTCTCTGTATATATATATATATATATATATATATATATATATATATATATATATATATATATATATATATATATATATATATATATGAGGGCTGGGTTCCTATGACAGCATCGTAGGGAGTACCCTATGACATAGGGTGAATTAGTAATGCTAGAATATTTAGAATGTGCTGAATTTTTATGAGGATGATCACCTTACCTTAGATAGAATGTCCACAAAAAATCAAAGCATTCTAAAACATGTCGGGCCATCAGATGCTAGAAGCTTTATCGGCCATCCATTTTAACCGTTAAATTGAAAAGCATATTTGATGCCCCTAGAAGTTTTAGAATGTGCCGATTTTTTGTGGGTGTCCTATCTAAGATAGGTTGATCATCCTCATAAAAAATCAAAACATTATAAATATTCTAGGGTTACTAATTCTCCATATGTCATAGGGTACTCCCTATGACATGTCATAGGAACCCATTTTCCTATATATATATATATATATATATATATATATATATATATATATATATATATATATATATATATATATATATATATATAATAGTGATAAATTGCGGACGGGTAACGTGTGGCCACCCCCTTCGGGGGTATTTTCAGAATTTTTTAATTTTGGGGATTGATCACCCACCCTTGGATTGGACACAGAAAAAATTTCAACTCGATCCAAGACTTGTAGGCCGTCCAAATGTGTTGATCTTTTGTCGGTCGTTCATTTTTTTCACCATTTGATCAACACATTTGGACGACCTACAGGTCTTGGATCGGGCTGAAATTTTTTTTGTGTCCAATCCAAGGGTAGGTGATGAATCCCCAAAAAAAAAAAATTCCAAAAATACCCCCGAAGGGGGTGCCGCACGTTACCCACCACAATGTATCACTACTATATATATATATATATATATATATATATATATATATATATATATATATATATATATATATATATATATATATAGAGAGAGAGAGAGAGAGAGAGAGAGAGAGGAATGGGATGCTGCCTATCAAAGCATCGTTTTTTGCTGCTTTGATACATTGTTTGACCATCCTAGAAGTTTTGGAATTTGATGAAATTTGGTGAGGGTGTTGTCTAGGGTAAGATGATCATCCTCACAAATTTTCATCAAATTCCAAAACTTCTAAGAGGGTCAAATAGTCGAAACAAAATCTGCAGTCACCTTTAAAATCTGCAGATTTTGCTTCGACTATTTGACCCTCTTAGAAGTTTTGGAATTTGATGAAAATTTATGAGGATTATCATCTTACCCTAGACAACACCCTCACCAAATTTTATCAAATTCCAAAACTGTAAGATGATCATTCTCACAAATTTTCATCAAATTTCAAAACTTCTAGGGGGGTCAAATGGTCGAAGCAAAATCTGCAAATTTTAACGGTGACTGCGGACGGCTGATTTTGCTTCGACCATTTGACCCCACTAGAATTTTTGGAATTTGATGAAAATTTGTGAGGATGATCATTATGGATTTCCCGCAAACCCATAAAGATGTGAAGGGTCTAATGTTTACACCAAAAAAAAAAACCCTTGCACCGAATTCTCTGTTTGATGAGTTGGGTGGCTAATGATCAGCGCTCATGTTGAGCTGATCGTAGGGCCGAGTAAACTTTTCAGAAAACTGACCAATGGTGCACAGACATGTAGGCAATAACAATTAACCATGCTCGAGTCAACTAAGACATGACACGTTGATGACCGGTAGGCAATTATTCATGAACTCGCCTTCAACTCATAAGTCAGGACATGTCATGGCACAACTTAGTGCACTTAGTGGCAGGCAACAATCTAAATCGGCCTGAGCCGTCCTCCACGGCTATAAATCAGACAGCATGCCGGTTAGGCTAAAGGTACTTATGCAACCGGCCATCAACTTCGCATATCTATAGTTTTTCTTTTTTTGAGAACCCCTCCTACAGGAGGGAGGGTTTGGCGGACCCTAACCAGAAGTCATTAAACAATCAAGATAACATGTTGTTACAAAAAGAGGTAGCCTCCGGCCCAAGCTTATCTCTCCAGGGCACAATCCAAGCACGGAAAAAGGAGACGACTGAAAGTCGCAACCTATCCTGTCCTGCCGACTTACCATTGAAAATCCTGTTATTCCGCTCAAGCCAAATAACCCAAAGTATTGCCATGACCAAGACGTCCCATGGCTTCCGGATTGCCATCGGGATTCTCCTTCTCCTCCAAGAAGTCCAGAGGCTCCTAAGGTTCCTGGGATGCGAAGCTACACCAGCCTTGCCCTCGAAGTGGTCCCAAAGGTCCCTCGCAAACGGGCACCCAAGCAGAAGATGAGATGACGACTCCTCCTCTGAGGCGCAGAAGGTGCAAGAAGCATCTGTCGCCTGGGGATGATGCCGCCTAATCAAGTTGGCCTTCGTCAGAATCTTGTTTCTCGAGGCCAGCAGGGAGAAAATCTAGACTTTCGAGGGAGCTTTCGACTTCCAAATCGCCTTAGACGGTCCATGCCGCTGCCCCCGAGGAAGAAGATGAGCATAGAAGGAGCGAACCGAAAAAAACTCCTGACGAAGTGCCGCCCCAACAAACCACGTCCCTGACCGGCCGGAACGAAGCCGCCTGAAGAATCACGTGAAGGTCGTGCAGCTCCCTCTGACCGCCCTGGTCCAAAGGGGAATCGAATCTCAAGCGCCACCCAACCGCACCGCGTCTCCTACTAGCCTGGGATCGGACAGAAGCTCCCCTGTTCCGGGCAACCGCAAAAAGTGATGGGAAGAGCTGCTCTAGTGGTCTGTCCCCGAGCCAAGTATCCCTCCAGAATCTGATATCCCGACCGTCACCTAGCACCAGGGTGGTCGCCCCCCTATAAAGATCCTTGACCCTGAGAATGCCCCTCCAGAAATTGGATATCCGGCCAGACATTCTACCCCGTGTCTGCAGAGGAGAGAACCGCCTAAAATATTTAGCCAAAATGACGTCCCGCCAGGAGCCCCCTGTTTCCTGCTGTAATCTCCACCACCATTTCCCTAGCATGGCAATATTGAACCTGCGGAGATCAAGAACTCCCAAACCACCCATCTTCTTCGGCAGGCAAACTTGATCCCACCTCATATGGTTGTAACCTCCTACAGCATCCACCCCATGCCAAAGGAAAGATCTCCGAATCTTGTCAATCCGGTCAATTACCCACGACGGCAGGTAATAGAAGGAAAGATAGTAACAAGGTATTGAAGAAAGAACCGAGTTCACAAGCACCAGCCTGCCACCCGAAGACAAAAATCTACCTTTCCAGCCTTCAAGCCTCCTCTGAATCTTGAGAATAAGCTGCTCCCAGTCCTCCCTCCTCAGTGCTCTGTCACTGATAGGCAATCCCAAATACTTCATGGGCAGGGAAGCTACTTTACAGTTGAGAAGCCTGGCCAGCCCACCACCTGCATCCCCTGAGCCAATGTAGTATAGGCTACTCTTCTGGAAGTTGATCCTAAGGTCGGAAGTCAACTCCAACCCGTAGAGGAGGACTTTGAGGGAAACCATCTGGAAGGGGCACGCCTCTGAGAATAAGAGGGAGTCATCTGCATAGTGCAGGTTAGACGCGGTCCAGCCATGACCGCCCACACCTCTAACCAGGCCCTCTGTGTTCGCCTTCCAGACTGCGGCATCAAAGGCGTCCACAACCAGTATGAACAAATATGGTGACAGCGGGCACCCCTGCTTCAACCCCTTGTACACCTTGAAGTCCCTGCCTTGCTCCCCATTGATCAGGCAAGATAGTTTCGAGGAAACCAGAATTTCTCTAATCCAACCCAGCCATCCTCTCGAGAAGCCTTTAGCCCTCATAAGGTCAAGCAGGAAATCCCAACGCACTTGATCAAAAGCCCTCTCGAAATCGATCTTCAGCAGTACTCCTTCCTCCCCAGTCTCACGGAGATGAAAAATCGCCTCATGTGCCGCCGCCACACTATCCAGTATTAGACGCCCCTTGATGAATGCTGTCTGCGAAGGAGAAACAAGCAGGGCTATGTTGTCCGCAAGCCTATTGGCGAGGACCTTGGAGATAATCTTGTACAGACAGTTCGAGAGGGAAATCGGCCTATAGTCCCGCAAGGTTTCTGCAGACGATTTCTTAGGAAGGAGGATAATCCACGAGTGATTCAAGCAATGAAGACGCACCTTTCCGGAGAAGAAATCCCGCAGCAGCTGGCACAGGTCGCTGGCCAACATGTCCCAGTACTCCTGGTAGAAGGACATGGGGAATCCGTCCGGGCCTGGGGCTCCATCTGCCTTGGATTAGAAGACGGCTCTCCGAAAATCCTCGTCCGAAAAATCATCGTCGATGCCGGAGTTCCCTGGTAGCCTCGGAAAATCCATCCCCTCCCAATCGTAGGAAATGCCCGTAGGAGCGTCCGACGCCAAGAACGAAGACTTGAAGAAGAAGGTGGAAGCCTCTAAGATGTCCGCTGTGGTCGATAACTCTCTCTCCTCATGCTTCAAAGAGGTGAGAAAATTCTTCCTCCTCCGGGCGTTAGCGACTCTATGGAAATAGGATGTATTCGCATCCCCCGATTTCACCCACTGCTCCTTCGAGCGCTGCCGCCACATCTCCTCTTCCTTCCTTATAACCAGCACAAGGCTCTTATTAAGCTCCTTCAGCCTCACCGACTCCGGCAGTGAAAGGGAGGCTGATTCCCCTTTCACCTCTAGAGCCTGAATCTCCGCCAAAATCGAGGCCTTCAATCTAATAACATTGCCGAAATGGCTCTTGCTCCAGCACTGCAACTTTCGCTTAACGAACCTGAGTTTCCTCACCATGTTCAAGGCTGAGTTCTCAGATCGACCTGCCTCGATCCACCAACCCTCCAGCAAGCCTCTGAACCCCTCCTCCATTGACCAAATCGACTCGAATCTGAAAGGAGGCCTCACCGGAGCAATCGAGTCGGTTGCCAGAAGGATCGGGGCGTGATCAGAGACGCAGGATGCCAGACCGGTCTGAATCGAACCGGGAAACAGCCCGTCCCATTCCGACGAGATCAAGAACCTGTCTAGCCTGGCCAGGATGGGATCCTCCCGCTTGTTGCTCCAAGTGAATGTACGCCCAGTCAACGGCAAGTCAACTAGCTCCTGGTGCCTAATGAAGAGGGAGAAAGCCCTCATAGCCGAGGCGTCCCCTTCGCTCCGAAGCCGCTCCCCCGAGCCTCGAGTCACATTGAAATCTCCCGCTATACCCATGGGCCTCAAAAATTGGTCCTGAGCAGGGACAACTCCGTCCAAAAATCGTCTCCCCTACTGTGGTCTGTGGGACCATAAACCGAGGACAGCATCCACTCCAAGCCATCCAATCTATTCTGAAACACCAGAGACAGCGAGAAGACCCCAACATTCGTGCTCCTCAAAAGGAACAAGTCATCGCTGTAGCCAATCAGAATTCCTCCCGACGCGCCTGTAGCATCCTTAGCTTCCCACTTAGCGATCTTCCTAGTGCTGAGCGAACGAAAGAAATGGCTAGTCGGGCTCTCCCGTTTCGACTCCTGAATACAAATGATGTCCACATCATGAATGGAAGCAAAAGAGCTGGCCGCTCTTCTCTTCTCCGATTTCCCCAAGCCCCTCACATTCCAAGATAAAATCTTCATGAAACCAAGGTCGCTCCTCAACCTCCCAACCCTCCCTGAGTAGCCTACTCAGGAGGCCAACTTTGCCCTCTTCTCCTCTAGAGCCCTGATAGAATCAAGAAAAAATCTCACACTGTCTAACTCCGGAGTAGTGATAAATCCACATTTCCTAGCAATATCCAGAATCACATCATCCTCCAAGAAAGACAGGGGGAGGGATACAGAAGGGTCAGCCTGATCCATATCTAAAAGACGCATCTTGGACCGAACAAGAGCCTGGGCCAAAACAGGGTCGTCCGAAGAGCGCTGCAAGACTTGTCGGAAGCTCCTCCTTGCCGACTGAAGATGGGCTGCTCCCGCCGAGTCCGTCGAAGGCTGGTTCACACACTGCACAGCTGCGGGCATCTGCATCCCGTCCTCCTGACCTGCCACATTCCTACTGTCGACATCGAGGCTAGGATCACTAGGAATCCCCAAGATGGGACTACCCACATTAAAGGAAGCATCAACACCAAGGTGGGGACCCAAAGGAGGGCCCCCCTCCTCATTCAACCCCGCATGGGTTCCCTCATGCAGAACAGCAGCAGGGGCTACGTGCGCTCCCTCAAACGAAAAAAGCCCAACATCCTCAGTAGCGCCCTGCTCCCGAAAGGAACCAATAACTGCATCCTGGGAGAATTGTTGCAGGGAAGGCGTACCTGGCTCCTGGCTGCTGCTTGCCTCTCCTCCTGCCGGACCCATCCCCGCAAAGGGACCAGGATGCCGAGGTGGACCGGTGGATGGCTGCCTGAACCGAGTGGGCTGAGGCGAAACCACTGGTGGACCAAATCCCGGAGGGATCACGGGCTCGTCGGAACCAGGGGCATTCTACCTCCGAACCCATGATCCAGTGGAGGCAAATGTCCGACCGGGGGAGGAGGGAGGGTGGTGCAGTCTCCCAGTACCTGGGTGGAGAGGCGGACCCGGAAGACTCCACCCCCATGGGCTAACTGAATCGAGGGGGGTATCAAAATTGGCTCATAACAGAGCAAGGTGGCCTGACAGAAACGGCAGTGCGAGATGGAGGGGAAGACGTTATGGCACTCGCGCACCTCACCGTATGGGTCGAGCAGCTTCCGCAGCGATCCATCCCCCCAGGCATCAAAAGGCAGGCCGAAGATTGTGACGCACACGGCTGTCCTCCACCTACGAGACACCGCCCCCGACAACTCCTCCCATGGCCTGAAGGAGACGGAAACCACTCCCAGGTCCCGCACCCCTCGGCCTACCTCGATCTCCAGGAATTGCCGGGAGGGGAATTCCACCAGGAATTCACCGTTCCCAATGTCTTGCGCCGGCCACTCCCAAGACCCCTGCCAAGCATGTCTGAGATGGGCGGAGAGCTCCGCCGCCGATACCGACTTCCGGAAGACCCGACAGACCCCGAAACGGTCTAGCACCTCCCCCATCTCCCCCCTTCGGGGGTCCATCGGCAACTCCAAGGAGGCCCCAGTGCCCGCAGCAGAGGAGCCGGTCGAACCCGAGGATCGGGCCATCCCGCACCGGTGGGAGGTGTGCCCAACCTTCCCGCAGGCGAAACAGACGAGCGGGTTCCGGCAGGCGGCAACAACGTGGTCTCGCTCTCCACACCGA
The DNA here is from genome assembly GCA_947650365.1 of Chamaelirium japonicum. Classification (NCBI taxonomy): domain Eukaryota; kingdom Viridiplantae; phylum Streptophyta; class Magnoliopsida; order Liliales; family Melanthiaceae; genus Chamaelirium; species Chamaelirium japonicum. Next base: position 83,598,561 of record OX393552.1, on the reverse strand, counting down.
TGGCAGCGACGGCTCTGAGAAGAACGGCCTCCGCGAAAGGGAGCAGATCGGCCGGCCGGAACCCTAGATCTCCCCGCAGAACCCGCAACAGCCCTTGAAGAACGCCCGGATGGAACCCTAGATCTGGCCGGGCGTCGCACGATATCAGCGAAGGTGACCGTTGGCTGGGAGGTTTCTGAAGAGGATGGTTTTGAAACGCCCCCAGGACGCCTATCCCGGGAATGACGTTCCGCCTCCCCCCCTCCAGATCCCCCACCACTGAGAGCCGAACCTCCTGAAACACCTCGGTACCGCGCGGCAAAGGTATAATGGCTGTGGGAATCGGGCATGGGAGACTTCCCCCTAGAACTCCCCCGATTCTCCCTGGTCTTCGAGGAGCCTCGGGATCGCCCTCTTCCCATCCCGGTCCGCACTCCTCCCCTGCACAGATCTAGCTCAGATCTGGTCTCCTTCACGTCTCCTTCACGCGACGCCGGAGCAGATCTGGTCCCCTTCGTGCGAGATCGACGCAGCGCAGCCTTCCCGGACCGGCACAGATACGGTCTTCCCCTGATCCGGCGTAGATCTGGTCGCCGGCGCAGTCCCGTCTCACAGATCCGCACGACGATCTACCCGAATCTCAGATCTGCCTCAGATCCGATCGGTGGCCCTCGCCGGTGCAGATCTCCTCCGGCGCAGATCTCCTCCGGCTCGAGTGCCCTGCAGATCTCCTCCGGCTTAAGTCGAGCGCGACCACTCGCCGCCGCCGCCCAGATCTCCTCCGGCTCGAGTGCCCTGCAGATCTCCTCCGGCTCAACGGACACTTATCTCCAGTTCAGATCCGATCGGTGGCCCTCGCTGGCGCAGATCTCCTCCGGCTCGAGTGCCCTGCAGATCTTCTCCGGCTCGCGTCCGCTACGTGCCCTGCAGATCTACTCCGGCGCCAAGGAGACTTGTTGACTTCTTGTCATCTCTATAGTTTTTCACATTGTAGCCTTTCGATTTCCCATCTGTAATCGTTATTTTTCAATGCAATGAAATTCCTTTCAGTATTTCTCTCTTTATTTTCCAAGATTAGCATCTTTTGATTCACACAAAGTATAATTCATACAAAGTATAATTCAAACTTGAGGAGCAAATATTAGGAGATTGCAATCGTGGTACGGATACAATATTCAGTAGGTAAATGTCGAAGATGGGCTATTTAATCTGGTAAACGTTGAAACTGCTTAATGGTATCTGTTTAGTGAGAAAAGTTGCTAGTTATTCAATAGGTTAAATGTAATATGTGAGGGAATATAGAGCAAAGTCGCAACCAATCATTATGTGCTTAACTCCTGTGAAACACCATGATATGAGCTATCTTAATAAGCATTAATGCCATAGTTAGGATGTAGGAGCAATGAAGGCATGCCCAAGTTGAAGAGAAGTCATTGAAGCCGAAGAATCTCAGAAGAGATGTAAGTCAACACGTAGTACTCATGTTTAGTGAGTGGCAATGCACGCTTCTGAACTTTTATGTAGTAATGGAGTTTTCCATCAAGTCCAGGGACCCTTTGGTAGATGTTCATTGATAGGATGGCTGGCTTAATTTTATTTGCTTATTCGTAAGAAGCATGTCCATCTTTGGTTATGCCGTTGCTGTGAGTAGTTGGTGGTTCTTGAGTTGATTTGTATGCATATTCACAGTAATGGATGGTGAATTGAGTGACTGTATTATTTTTGTTTGCAATGTTTTTATAGTAATGTTTCTTTACAAGATCAATTTTAGCACTGACCTTCATGCCAGATATTTTTTTCAAATGGTTCAAATAACACTCATCTGGCACTTTACTTTTAATTAGGGATTATCTTTGATGCATGGTATCCTATCATTCATTCAGGTGTATGTACATGTCTTGACACATATGGCAAATAATACCATTTCTGCCGATCAACTCTCTATAGTAAATAAGTTGAAAAAGAGACACAGAGATCAAGATATTAGAGAACACCTTTATAACATACAAACAAACAATGGGATGCAAGAGAATTATCTGTCAAAGCAGAGTACAGGATCCAAACGAATTCCTGAAGACACTGGAAAGCCAGTTGAGAGAAAGGTAGTTGAAAGTGAAACTCATGTTCATGATGGTTGTGGGGTACAGGACAATAGTTATTCTGGGATTAAAAAAAGGAAGAGGGGAAGACGACCCGTTGAATCTGGCCACAAAAGGAAGTAAAAGGAAAAGCAGTCCAAAGGCGGCACTCTATGGGATATTTTTCAAAGAGGAGATGTTTTGAAGCTACAGGAATACCTCAGAAAGCATTCTCGAGAGTTCAGGCATATCCACTGTTGTCCGGTAGAGCAGGTAAGAATGTGTCCAGCATATACTGGGTCTTGTCAGAAATGTATTATCTAATTTGTTAACATGATAGTATATACTGGGTCATGTTAGAAGTGTATTATCTTTCTATTTGACTTTGGAGCATAAGAGGAAGCTGAAGGATGAATTTGGTTTGTTTATCTCACATCAACTTTATTATAGACGGTCGTGACCTAATTTATCATTTTATTTAATATTATCACCACTCACGAAATATTGTTATCACCCTCAAAATATTATTCTCTCCATTTGAAATATTGTCAACTCTCGAAATGGTTTTTTGCCACCCTTGAAATATTGTTATCTATCTAAAAATAGTGCTCTCGCCCTCGATATCTTTTGCCACCATCGAAATATTTTTTTGCCACCCTCGAAATAATTTCACCTGCCTCGAAATATTGTCCTCGCCCTCGAAATCTTTTGCGTGCCGACAGGCACGGGCATTACTAGTATATATATAGGGGGCGAGGAGCCTGCACTCGAGGTGCAGCAACAACGCTGCACCTTCCCCTTGTTTTACCTACCTAAAAGTTTTGGAATTGGATGAAATTTGGTGAGGGTGTTGTTTAGGGTAAGATGATCATTCTCACAAATTTTCATCAAATTCTAAAACTTCTAGGGGGGTCAAATGGTCGAAGCAAAATCTGCAGATTTTAACGGTAACTGCGGACGGCTGATTTTGCTTCGACCATTTGACCCCCTAGAATTTTGGGAATTTGATGAAAATTTGTGAGGATGATCACCTTACCCTAGATAACACCCTCACCAAATTTCATCCAATTCCAAAACTTCTAGGTCGATCAAACAAGGGGGCGTTGCAGCGTTGACGCTGCACCTCGGGTGTAGGCTCCCCTCCCTCATATATATATATATATATATATATATATATATATATATATATATATATATATATATATATATATATAGAGAGAGAGAGAGAGAGAGAGAGAGAGAGAGAGAGAGAGGGCTGTTACGTTGAGCTGTGAGCTGCAGTAGGAGAAAATGAGCTGCGGGTATTTTGACCACCTTAGAAGTTTTGAAATTTGATGAAATTTGGTGAGGGTGTTGTCTAGGGTAAGATGATCATCCACACCAATTTTTATCAAATTCCAAAAGTACTAGGGGGGTCAAATTGTCGAAGAAAAATCTGCAGATTTTAACAATGACTGCCGACGGTAGATTTGCTTCGACCATTTGACCCCTATAGAAGTTTTAGAATTTGATGAAAATTGGTGAGGATGATCATCTTATCCTAGGCAACACTCTCAGCAAATTTCATCAAATTCCAAAACTTCTAGGGGTTTCAAAATACCCGCAGCTCACTTTCTAAACCGGCAGCTCACAGCTCACTGTAACATTCCTCTCTCTCTCTCTCTCTCTCTCTCTCTCTCTCTCTCTATATATATATATATATATATATATATATATATATATATATATATATATATATATATATATATATATATATATATATATATATATATATAGGATACAGTGTGCAGCGTGCTGAATAAGTGCGGTGTGAGCCGAGCACCATCCGATCGGAGTTGTTTCGATGGATGTGATTCACCCGGGTAACACAATATTGCTGTTACTGTAGCGGCTACAGTAACATCGAATTCGGTTGTCTGGATGAATCACATCCATTGGATCGATGGGAATCAAACGGTCCTGGGTGTTACTATAGCGGCTACAGTAACTTCGAATTCTCTTTGATCCGTTTGATTCCCATCGATTGGAATCGAACCTGCTTCGATGTCGCAAGCAGCCAACGGGAGATATGCTGCCCTTGCCATTTTTACCAGGATTGGAGAGAAAGCTGGTACTTCATCCTAATCTATTTACCTTCAGCAGTATTAGCAGTCAACAAGTGAGATTAGCAATGCCAAATTGAATTTGTCGGGTGAAAAAACTCTGAATCTGAAGGCCACCTTTGTTTTGAGGTCGAGTAATTCTTTCCTTGTGATCAGGTGCATGTGTCGCTTTTCGGAATCATGTCCCCAAAAGAAATCATGCGCTATCCGGTCCATCGTGTGTGATAGACCCACGGGGAGCCCCCGTCTAACATTTGCTGAACTGGGAGTGCATATATCTCGATTTGAGGTAAAACTAGGGCTGGCAATTTCGGACCCGACACGGCAGACCCGACACGACCCGACACGAAGTTAGCGGGTCTGGGTCAGGGCTAAACGGGTTCGGGTCGTAAACGGGTCGACACGATAGACCCATTTAATAAACGGGTCGGGTCCGGGTTTAGGGTCTGGACACGCTAGACCCGGAAAGACCCGTTTAGTATTCAACGGGTCGTGTCGAGTCGGGTCGGGTCGGGTCTACCCGCAATCCGATACTATAATATATAATACCAGCGGGTCTTTCGGGTCAGGTCGGGTCGAGTCAAATTGGGTCGGATCGGGTCAACTGAATTGTCCGGCTGATAAACGGGTCTTACCGGGTCTTATCGGGTCTACCCGTTTATTGGCGGGTCGGGTACGGGTTTAGGATCTAGACACGATTAATTAAACGGGTCGGGTCCGGGTCTGGGGTTTTTGGACACGACTAGACACGACACGAACACGACACGACACGACCCGATTGCCACCCCTAGGTAAAACCAATCGACCGGCTTGGGACAAAAGTTTATGCAAGGACTCCTAGTGCACCCGATCAAAAGCTTTATTAATGTCCGCTCATACTATAATATATAATACCAGCGGGTCTTTCGGGTCAGGTCGGGTCGAGTCGAATTGGGTCGGATCGGGTCAACTGAATTGTCCGGCTGATAAACGGGTCTTACCGGGTCTTATCGGGTCTACCCGTTTATTGGCGGGTCGGGTACGGGTTTAGGATCTAGACACGATTAATTAAACGGGTCGGGTCCGGGTCTGGGGTTTTTGGACACGCCTAGACACGACACGAACACGACCCGACCCGACCCGATTGCCACCCCTAGGTAAAACCAATCGACCGGCTTGGGACAAAAGTTTATGCAAGGACTCCTAGTGCACCCGATCAAAAGCTTTATTAATGTCCGCTTTAATTGCCATAACCTCTTCTTCCCTCGAAGCGATGTGCAACGAGTGCAGAAATAAATGCATGTTGCTACACCCTGATAAGTAAGTGAATAAATGCATGTTGCTCCACCCTGATATCTCGGGTTGCCCAATTTGCAAAATAATCGGTGGGTTTGGCCGGTTGCCCAATTAGAATTGTTTGTGCACATAAATAGATGAAAAAAAACCCCAACATATTTTTGAATTGGATAAAGAAATCGTTGAATCGCATAACAAAAACATAAAGTCCAACCCATATGCTCACATATTTCAAACGAATTCTTAGCATTCCACATCAAACAGACATTCTTTGATTTCCATAAAAAAAATTATAAAAGCATCCAACCTTATTGTGTCACTTCCACGGGTTCCACGGGTTGGAAAGATCGGTGCCCTAACCCGTCCAAATTGAAATCGGGTTGATATTTTTTTATCCAAATCCGTTGAAGTTTTTAACTAGCTTTGCCCATGTTTGCCCATTGTTCGGGTTGGTTGGGTCGGGTTGGGGTCAGACCCGCCCAAGTCCCACCCCTATTAAAATCATCAGGACCCGGGAACTCGTCTGCCGGGGAAGTAAACATAACTTGCTCTATCTCTCCACGATCAAGAATACGAATAAGGAAAGAATTCATTTCATGGGTACTGCATATCGATATGCCGTCGAGTAAGTTCAGGTGCAACTCGTCAGACCTAGTCTATCTATGTCGAAAGAAGTCAAGCAAGGTTGCCTTAAGATGTTGCGGGTCAGAGATCAAGAGTCCATGAACCCGAAGGCACCTGATTCGGTTACGGGATCGACGAATTTTGGTACTGGTTTGGAAGAAGGAAGTATTCTGATCGTCATCATTGGGCTTATATCTAGACTCCCACATACCAGACATTTTTCCAGGTCTGCATTCTCATTTCAAATGAGTGCACAATCATGTTGGCTTGTATAGATGGGCTCGTATCCCAAGCCCAATTCATGTAGGAACTTCTTGGCTTCATAGATTGATCCTGGAACCAAATTCCTTTCTGATCGAAGGTCTAGTAATACCCCCGTCTTCATGTCGAATGGCTTATTGCTCCACTTGCTCATTATCTTCACATGAAGCATCGTTAATCACAAACATCAACAGAGTATACTTTTTGCAGCCTAGGATACACCTCACGTTAAGCAACCTCTAATAGTTTTTTAATGTTTTGTACCTTCATCCTTTGGGCGGTATCATCCGCTTGGCTAGATCTCGATTCTCCCCAATCATGGTCCATGTAACTCCCTCTGTAATAGTCTTCCATCAATTCAGACAGCTCATCATGAGCTTCACCTTCATTTTCTACCATTTCATTACCACCCCCATCATCGTCACTAGCATCCAAGATGTCGGGTTGATTCTCAGGAATAGGTTCGCCGTGGTACACCCAATTCTACAATATATAAGTATTGTAGAGTTAAGCACTGGTGAGGTCTACATCAATTTGGCACCATGAGCTCTTCAACTTGCAAATATGTGACACTATCTCCAAGCAGTCGGGTGGAAATGTTTATCAAGCTACATTAGGAGTGGAACTTGGGCGGGTTGAAGGGTCTGCTCATACCCAACCTGTCTTGGACAAACCTTAATCCGTTTTGCCCATGGAACTCGGGGAATCCATGGAAGTCCAACCCATGCTTGTCCATTCTAGTTGCTCGGGTTCCTCAGGTTACTCAATTTGCAAAATAATGGGCCGGTTAGCCAATTAGAAATGCTTGTGCTCATAAATAGATGGAAAAAAAATCCAACATATTTTTGAATTGGATAAAAAAAATCTTTGAATTACATAACGAAAACATAAAGTCCAGCCCATATCCTCACATATTTCAAACAAATTCTTAGCATTCAACATCAAACAAACAGTCTTTGATTTCCATAAAAAAAAACTACCAAAGCATTCAATCTTAGTGTGTCACTTCCTCTGGGAAGATCGGTTCCCAAACCCATCCAAATAGAAATCGGATTGATCTATTTTTGTCCAAACCAAACTAAGTTTTTAACTAGCTTTGACCATGTTTATCCATTGTTCGGTTTGGACAGGTCGGGTTCGGATTTGGGTCAGACCCCAAGTCCCACCGCATGAGGTTTCCATTCCTTTGACAAGAGGCAATATACTAGCGGTTGTATACTGACTTGAAAATGGAGGACATGGGCGAAACCATGGATCGATCAAAATGCAATGGCATAAATAGTGCAGCAAATGAACCATTGCATGATAAGATAGAGAAATGCTATTCAGCCTGAAGGTTTTTTTGATTCCGCTCTGTTGAGATATGGCTCGACAGTACAGGTTATGTGCACGACTTGGAGGGATTGAGCGCACGACTGGCCTCCGACATTAACGACGTGTCCTTGAAAAAGGACGACCTGGAGCCCGAGAAACCCGCATGACCAGGAGGGTCGTGCGCATGACCCCACAGTCGTGCGCACGACCTGGAGCCCGAGAAACCCGCCACGTCTTTCAGCAGAAGCCTAGATACGATCGTGCGCACGGCTACGCTTGACAGACATGGATTTGACCCAATCTTGCACGATTTGACTTTCTAGATTTTGTTTTTTTGGGAGAATCTCGGGATTAAGCTTGTGTAACCTATTCCCTTGGTATATAAAGAGGTCTAGGGTTTTGAGGATGAGATAGCTTTGCTATTGCATTGAAGAGGAAACTTGAGAGAGGATTTGGAGAGACTTGGAGAGGGTTTGCAGAAGAGGAGGTACTCTCGACGAAGGAAGTTCATTTCGTTGGAGTTGGGCGTTGCTTGTAACTCCGCCTCGTTCTTTGTTCTAGTGGATCGACCAATCATCTTCGCCCGTGGTTTCTCCCGTAAGGGTTTCTACATAGTTCTCCCGACTCTTTCTCTGTGTTTGCTTTGTGGTTGTTTCTTTCTTGCATTGTTATTTCTCTATTTGTGGTTGAATTGCTTGTTCCGTATCGGTTCGTCGGAGAATCATTTTGTGCGATTGATCTTTGTTGACTCATATTTTCGGAGCGATTCAGTATCATATAGTTCATCCGGTATCATTGTGGGTAATCCGTAATGTGGGGGGTTTTTAATCGAACCGGGCGGTTCGAGTGGCGAGCACAATCTAACACGCCAAAGAGAAGAAAGAAAATGGGAATTACGTGGAAAAACCCCTTCTCAATGTCAAAGGGGAAAAAACCACGGGTGGGGTGAGAATGCACTAAAACAATCTCAACGGTTACAATCTCTCACCTTAACCCTAATTACACCCTGAGGACCGGTCAACCAAGGTACCGACCTCTGCAGACAGCAACTGATTACCGACCGACGACGGAAGCTTTAACTAAGGTACCGACCGACCTCCGCAGCTCTGCAAATTATGGGACAAAACTGGCAGCGTCTCCTCCAGAATTTCTCCCCCTTTGCTGAAGGGGTAGGTCCCCTTTTATAGTGGTGGGATGACGGTTGGGGCGCTCCGCGCGGAACGGATAGTCGACGTGTCCCCGCAATGAGCTCAACCGCCACGGTAGTGAAGACGTGGCATGCGGTCGACACCCGGTCACTTTGGTCGGAAATCTCGGAGCGTAGTCAGCACTCCGTAGCCTCCGAGATTTCCGGGTTCGACTGCCGCATCCCTCCTCGGCTTGTTGCACGGCCGACCAAGGGAGGGGAGGGGGGGGGGGGGGGGTTTGAGCCATCCCCCCCCTGTTGGCTTGTTGCACGGCCGACCGAGGGGGGGTGTGGGCTCCTCTCCCCCTTCCTTTCCTGTTGCGCGGCCGACCGAGGGGGGGGGGGGGGGGGGGGGGGGGCGGGGGCTCCTCCCCCCCCTCTTTTCCTATTGCGCGGCCGATCGAGGGGGGGGGGGGGGGGGGGGGGGGGGGCTCCTCCCCCCCTCCTTTCCTGTTGCACGGCCGACCGAGGGGGGGGCATGGGCTCCTCCCCCCCCTCCTTTCCTGTTGCACGGTCGACCGAGGGGGGGCGTGGGCTCCTTCCCCCCTCCTTTCTTGTTACGCGGCCGACCGAGGGGGGGCGTGGGCTCCTCCCCCCCTCCTTTCTTGTTACGCGACCGACCGAGGGGGGGGCGTGGGCTCCTCCCCCCCCCCCTCCTTTCCTGTTGCGCGGCCGACCGAGGGGTGGGCGTGGGCTCCTCCCCCCTCCTTTCCTATTGCGCGGCCGACCGAAGGGGGGCGTGGGCTCCTCCCCCCTTCTTTCCTGTTGCACGGCCGACCGAGGAGGTACACACAATACCCCCTCCTGATCGGACGGTCTTCAGTCCCGCCCGGTCAGGATCGTTTTGCCTTGATTTACGTGCCCGTCTCATTTCGGTGCTGTTGGAACTCCGAATAGCTGTCTGGGCTTTTCTCGATTTTTCGCCACATGGCATCACCAGGCGTCGCCACCCCGCCTTCTCCTTCCTCGAAATTCGAACCAATTCCCATAGCTCAGACTTATTTTCTATAAATAAGATCCCGAGGGTTCATTTTCTTCCTCTGTTTTAGATTTTTCTTCTGTGGCTGAAGGCTCGTTCGGGTTGACGAATCACTACATGAGGTGGTAGCTACACTGAGGTTAGCTTTAGATACACGCCGAGGAGTTGCGTGTTGGAGGTAGTCCCCTTTGGATACACTTCGAGGAGGCGCGTGTTAGAAGGAGTTTCATTTGGATACATGCCGAGAGCCAGCACTAAAGATGTCTTTCACCTGGTTTACTGTGCCGAAGAAGTTTCCATTGTTGGAGGACGTCCGGGTAGCTTACGGTATCCCTGATGCCATCTCCCTCTCTTTCGCTACCGGTCCTTGGACCCTGACGACGACGACCGCACTGTCATCACCCTTGGGCAGTTGCGTTGCAGCTTGAGGCTTTACCTTGTGAGCTTCTCAGGTCGCCTACTGGAGTATATGATGGTATCTCCAGGCCAGATAGCTGGCAACGGTTGGAGGATACTCCACTGCATCGAGACGATAGAAGAACTGGCGGGGCAGCAGCTCTGTGTTGCATATCTCTTGAAAAAATACTTTGTTAAAGACTACAAGATGACGCTCGGCAGCGTGTACTCCTACTTCAGCTTGCAGGCACGCGTAGGCAGTTGCCCTCCCATTGGGGCCTTATCCGACTCTTTGAGGGGTTGGAAGGAGTGCCCAATAGTGGTTGGAGGACCCTGGAGGGGCCGTTTCAAAGTTTCCGGGCCAGCCTCCCATCTCGCTGCTACTATCAAAGACTTCTACCCCTCCAGGCAGCTCCAGTGCCCTGAGGGTGTCGGAAAAGGACTTGGACAGCCTGATCAAGAGGGTAACTCACAACGACGATGACTGGCGGCAGTTGTTCCCAAAGCTCCCCGTTGTCAGGTCTTCCAGCACACCCAAAAAGGGTAAGCAGCCGGCGGCGTCCAGTAGAGAATAAGAGCCCTCTGCTTACTCTTCGAAGCTTCCTGACAGGTACGTCAGCTCCGTTAGACGTTTCAACCCCAATACGGTGTCATCTAAGCTTTGCGTGATCTTCAGGCGTCGCGCCAGGTCGACTGCAGCTGTAGGTGACGGCAGACAACTAACTGCTGCTCATAACGTAACAGCGCCCATAGGGAAAGCAAAGAGGCATGTCTTTCTGAGTGAGTCTTCTAGCGAAGACGATGAAGGTCACTCTCCCTCCATTCATGTCACGAGACGCGCTGCCTTCCAAGATCTGCGTTCCCTTCCCGACGATTGGACAGAAGACGTGCCGTCAACTGGTCGACACTACGTAGAGGTAGAGGAGTCTGAGAAGTCTCCTGACTACAGTCCCTCTCTTTCCTACGGGAGGGGTAAGCAAGCCGTGCCATCCGGCTCTGCGGGGTCGCGCGGGCGAGTTTCACCCCGCTCTCACACTGCTCCACCTACTGCTGTGCCCTTCGAACACTTGAACGTTCAGCGCTTCATGGCTTCGCCTTCCTCCTCTGCTTTAGGGGGCGTCGTCAGGCCACCTCCCGGTTCTCCCCTCGGAGCTACCGAAGCTACTTCCCACCACCGCTCCAGTGGGCTCTCTGCTCATCAGGTGGAGGAAGAGGATACAAGGGTGGATGGTTCTAACTAGCGGAGCCAGCTCGACGACCTTCACGAGGTAAGTCCTCGAGTCGTTGAAGACTTGATTGCAGTAGTAACTCCTTCTCCTAACTCTTTGGTACATATTGTATCCACTTTTGTCAGATGAGCAGCCGCATCACTACAATGGCTGGCCGAGTTGCCGAGGGGGATGCTCGAAGGATGGCTCAGCTCGAGGTCTCTCTGAGGACTGCTCAGCAGGACTTGATAGAGACTCACGCCCAGCTCGTGGAAGCTCGAAGGGTTCATGCGGAGGAGTTAGCTGCAGTCAAGGCTCAGCTTGAACTCGTGCAGGCGAAGGCTGCTGACCCCTTCGAGCTTCAAGAAGCACTGGAGGCTGCTCAGTCAGAAATTGACACGATAGAGGGTCGGTTCAGGCGCTAGGCTTCTATGATCAAGAGGCAGCGAACAGATGTCGAGACCGTGAAGGCAGCTCACGAGGCCGAGCTAGCAGTGCTGAAGTCCTCCCTTGACCAGGCAGCTGAGTCGGAGAGGGCAGCTCTTACTCGGCAGTACGAGACCCTCAACCGAGAGTGCCAGACGGCTCTCGAAGAGCAAGCGAAGGGATGGCGCAAGAAGGTCGCAAGGCTATGTAGTAAGCTTCCGCCGGGGCAGTGGAAAGCTCGCGCAGACGACTGATCCCTCCCGCTTGCTGTCTTGTGATGTAAAAAAAGCGTATTCCCACTTGTATTGGAACCTTTAATATTTGATCTTATCTGAATGCTTTGGTTGCAATCCTTCTCTTATCGACCTTGTATCTTGAGTACACGTCAACGACGTGTCGTTAAAATTTGGCTTTCACGTTTTAACTACATGTCGGCGACGTGCAATCAAAATTTAGCCTTTGTACTTTAATTACATGTCGACGTCGTGCGACCAAAATCTGGCCCTCATATTTTAGTTACATGTCGACGACGTGCAACCAAAATCTGGTCCTTATATCTTAGCTGGTCGTACCCAAGCAGGGGCTTGTCAACTGATCTTTCGGTGTGTTATCCTACCAGCCATGCCTTACGAAGGGACCCGCCCTCCTGTTAACCAGGTGATAGCACTCGCGGGGGGTGATATATCCCGCCTTGCTTGCGTTGGTCGATCGGTCGTACCCAAGCGGGGTCTGTCGACTGATCTTACCAGGTGTTCACCGACCGATCACGCCCTTCACAGGGACCTGTCATCCGATCGGCCAAGTGGTAGAACTCGCTCGAAGTGTTATGTACCACTTGGTTTAGGTTGGTTGACTGGTTGTACCCCAGCGAAGTCTGTCGACCGATCTTCCCAGGTGTTCACCGGCCGGTCACGCCCTTCGCAGGGACCCGTCGACTGGTCGGCCAAGTGGTAGAACTCGCTTGGAGTGTTATGTACCACTTGGTTTAGGTTGGTTGACTGGTCGTACCCCAACGGGGTCTGTCGACTGATCTTCCCAGGTGTTCACTGCCGGTCACGCCCTTTGCAGGGACCTGTCGATCGGTCGGCCAAGTGGTAGAACTCGATTGGAGTGTTATATACCACTTGGTTTAAGTTACGTTGGTTAACCGTTATCCCCACGCATGAACAGGACTACTGAGCAAACACAACTTTATTGAATAGATCCGGAATTACAAAACGATTACAAGCGTCTCTCCCATTTAGCTACCCTGGTAGAACTTGTGCAGATTGGTTGCATTCCATGGCCTTGCTAGTGTATCGCCGTCTTGAGTCTTCAGGCGGTAGGCACGATCCATTCTTTCCCATACCATCGATGATGTATGGGCCTTCCCAAGTAGCTCCCAGCTTGCTACTTCCCAACTCCTTGGTATTATCGAAGACCTTCCGCATGACCAGGTCCCCTTGTTTGAAGATTCATCTTCTGACTTTGCGATCATATGCCCTCTTAATGGCTTGATGATAGTTAGCTAGGTGCGCTCTCGCTCTTTCCCTCTTCTCTTCCAGCAGGTCTAGGCCACAAGCAGGATTTCGTCATTCAGCTCTGGGTCAGCAGCTACGACTGTTTGCTGTGTTGGCACCAGTGTTTCCATTGGAAGGACTACTTCGGAGCCGTAGGTAAGGCTGAATGGGGACTCTCCCGTCGGTCGCTTTGGTGTCGTCCGGTAGGCCCATAGAATTCCGGGTAAAGCCTCTTCCCACAAACCCTTCTTCTGCTCCAGCTTCTTCTTCAGTATGTCCAGAATGGCGCGATTCATCGACTCTGCTTGCCCATTGCTCTGGGGGTACCGCGGTGTAGAGAAGAATAGCTTGATGTTGTTACTGGCGCAGAACTTCTTAATTGACTCCGCATCGAATTGTCGCCCGTTGTCTGCAACGAAAGCCCGTGGCAGTCCGAATCGATAGATGATGCGGCTCCATAAGAACTTTCCTACTTGAACTTCTCCAATCTTCAGCAAAGGAATTGCCTCCACCCACTTGGTGAAGTAGTCGGTGGCAACTAGGAGAAACTTCCTTCGGTTGGGCGACGTCGGGAAGGGGCCCAAAATATCCAACCCCCACGTTGGAAGGGCCAGGGGCTGGATATTGGGTGCAGCTCTTCTGCCGGTTGGTGTATGGAGGGAGCGTGTTTTTGGCATTGCAGGCACCTCTTCACATACCCCCCCGCATCTGCTTCCATGGTGGGCCAGTAGTAGCCCTGCAGCTTTATATTCCGCTCTAGGGATCTTCCTCCGGAGTGATTCCTGCATCCCCCTTCATGTATCTCCCTCATGATTTCTGCTGCTTGCTCCTTCGTAAGGCATTTGAGGTACGGTCCGCCGAACGAACGCTTGTACAGCTCGTCGTCGATGAGGGTGTATCTCGGTGCATGCGCTTTGGTTCTTCGGGAATCATCGATGTCCTCTGGTAGTATCCCATCAAGTAGGTACTTCTTCATGTTCACTACCCAATCAGCACCGGCCGTAATAGTATAGGCTGCTTCAATGGCTTGCGTCGTCCCAGCCAGGTAGGGGTGGCAATGGGTCGGGTCGGGTCGGGTTCGGGTCGGGTTGAGACCTATGTATAACAGAAAAATGGCCAACCCGAACCCGACCCGTTTAATAAACGGGTCAAAAAGATAAACCCAAACCCGACCCGCCAAAAATCGAGTTGACCCGACCCGACCCGTTCGACCCGTTTAATACTCGGGTCGGGTGGGACCTTCCGGGCGGATTGGAGATCGGTGAACATGCCCTGGAGGTCGTCCACCCGGGTCTTGGCCTTGTCCTTGAATTGCTGGTGGGAGACTCCGACTGGCACCCCGCCCTTCGACCCCCTCCCCATTGCCTCTCTCCGCCCTAGTTATCTCCAAAGCACTGCAAATTACAGATTAGGCGCAAAAACAACCAGAGATTCGGACGAGCAGCACGAATTTCTCTTTTCTTGAAAAGCAATATGGAGAAATCCAAGAATAGGGGAAGAATCGAAGGAACTGAGCATGGCCGTAAGGAGAGATCGAGTGAACTTGGTGAAAGAGAGATTGAAACCCTAGAAGTGGAAGTTGGGACGATCGGCTTACAAGAGAGAGGAGACGGGGACGCCGGGGGCCTCGGGGCATCGGGGATTTGGGGGGGGGCGCGCTAGCCGCGCCACCGTTGCCGCAGTCGCACGGCCCGCACGCACACGTCGCACAGTGGAGATGGAGAATCGGGGAGAGGCTGAGAGCTCAGAGCGCCCGCCGCCTTAGGGACTAGGGACTCAGGACGTTAGGGCTTAGGGTTTTCTTTTGACTCGTTTAGTTATAGTGGTCGGGTCGGGTCGGGTTGTGGGTTGACCTAATCCGTTAACTAAACGGGTCAAGTCGGGTCAATCGGGTCAACTGCATAAACCCAAACCCGACCCATTTAATAACCGGGTTAATCGGGTCAACCCGTTTATGACCTAAACCCGTTTAGGCCAAACCCAAACCCGCTAACTTCGAGTCGGGTTCGGGTCGGGTTGGCGGGTCGGGTCAAGAATTGCCACCCCTACAGCCAGGTGACTATCTTCTGCGCGACTAGTTGTTCGGGGGTCAGCTTGCACCTCGATGAAGACTCTTTTTTCTTTGTCTTCTCCGAGTACCGATGCTAGATTAGCAAGGGCATCCGCTTGCTTGTTCTCCGCTCTAGGAACCTAGTGGAAGTTTATGTTCTCAAACTTGGCGATCAACTCCCGGGCTAGCTTCAGGTAAGCTTGTATCTTGCGTCACGGGCTTCGTATCTACTGGTAATTTGATTGATCACCAGTTGGGAGTTGTCGTAGACCTGTAAGCTGGTCACCCCCAGCGCTGCTACGATCTCCAATCCTGCCAGCATCGCCTTGTACTCAGCTTCGTTGTTCGTCGTCAGGAACAGTAGTTGCACTGATTTTTCGAGCTTCGTGTGGTCGGGGGTTACTAGGACTACCCCCACACCACTCCCGATCGCACATGACAAACCGTCCACAAACAATCTCCAACCTTCTTCTTTGTCCGTCTCCTGTCCTGTTGCCGCATCGACTCCCACGGGTCGACCGGCAGCTACCGACAGGTCCTCTAATGTCTCTGGCACCGGTGTAGTGTCTTCTGCCGGGAAATCACTGAGAAAGTCTGTAAGTGTTTGGCCCTTGATTGCTTTCCGAGGTACGTACCGAGGGCCAAACTCTTGTAGTTCCGTTGCCCACTTGCTTAGCCGACCTGCCCGAATAGAGTTGTCCAGTACTTCCTTTAGGGGATGCTCGGTGATGACCTCGGTGGGGTGGGCGACGAAGTACGGGTGAAGTCTCCTTGACACGTACACTAATGCTAGGGCCACTTGCTCGATCCGCACGTACCTAGTTTCAGCTGATGTCATGATGCGGCTGACGTAGTAGACAAGCTTCTCCACTCCTTCACGTTCGTATATCAGTACAGTGCTGATTGCTGCCTCCGATACCGAAAGATACACCCCCAGCGTTGCACCTGGCTAGGGGGTTGTCAAGATAGGGGGTTGGCCAAGGTACGTCTTCAGCTCCTGAAATGCTTCTTCGCAGTGTTGGTCCCAGTCGAAGGGTGCAAGCTTGCTCAGCCTTTCGAACAGGGGCTGACACCGGTCTGAGGACTTGGATATGAAGCGGTTGAGGGCATTGATCCGTCCGGTCAGCTTCTGGACTTCCTTTCGTAACTTGGGCGACGACATCTCCTCCAAAGCTCGAATCTGCTCCGGGTTAGCCTTGATCCCCCGTCGGGTGACCAAGTAACCCAGAAATTTTCCCGACGTCACGCCGAAGGCACACTTGGCCGGGTTCAATTTCATACTATACCTCCGCAGGGTTACGAAGGTTTCCTCTAAGTCTTGCATATGCGCCTCCTCTGCCTGGCTCTTCACAAGTAAGTCATCGATATAGACCTCCATGTTCCTTTCAATTTGGTCGACGAACATCTTATTCACCAGCCTTTGGTACGTCGCCCCCGCGTTCTTCAACCCGAATGGCATCATCTTGTAGCAGTAGAGCCCTCGACCCGTGACGAAGGTCGTGTGCTCCTGATTCTGTCACGCCCCAGAAATCTGAAGACCGATCCCTGGGGTGTGAAATGAGAAAAAGATGGGATTTTGGGTCTGATCAATTATTTACACCAATTTGGGTTCTCACAGGGCTTCTACGCTCTCTAATATGAAAAACAAGAAGGAGGGAGAAACAAGAGGGGGATCTTTTAAATTTGATTTCTCGAAAACATTTTTATTTAAAAAGCAGAGAAATAGAAATGTCAATAGAGAGACGACATTATCTAGTCAAGCTCGACCTTCAAAAGTCATATCCTCTCAATATGAGTGACCTGTCGGTGCCACTACATACTGACAGGAGTCTATCTGAGGGAGCACGAGGCTCAAGCCTCCTACGGCTAGCTAAGTAGTCTCATCCACTCCCTAACACTCAGGTGCACCAGTCTAGAGTTCCTATCTACAGGGTTAATCAATTTAGTCATTTATATGCACTTATATTTTCATCATGATCTATCCTAGGCTTGGGGCCTTGAGGAGAGGCCTACCCAAAAGAATTCAGCTGGAACCATTGCAACTACAACCATAGAATACTAACTAATCGATAAAAACACTTATTCCAATATAATTACAATGTCTGAAAAGAAAAGACTACAATATTAACGTACTAAGCAGAAATGTAACACTGCAACTCTAACTCCGCCTCTGGAATCCTACTGCTACTCCTGAGCCTCCGGACCTGCAACTGAGCCTACTCGTGGGAAAGAGTAGCCCCCAATAGGAAATTGGGAGATTAGCCAAATTAATGGCTAGTGACATCCTAATAGTCTTTAATAATATGAGACAACTAATCTTAATAAATTAAGATAAGATCTATCAGTTCTAGTAGAATCAAAGTTTGGAGAATGATACCTAAACCTATCAGTAGTCTATATTCACATGCAATTCCTACTGTCACTAGGTTATCTAACATGAAGTCCATTCAAAGTTCTACAGCAAATTAAAGAACAAATTAAATAAGACGTTCAGATAAAGTCACGAAGTCGTCATGTAAGCAGTCACTCAATTCTAAATTCATATATAAATAAAACACACACTATCAAAATGTGAACCCCGGATATTTTGTTCATCTTGCCCCCGGTCGGGCATTACTATAGGGCATTTTATTTCGATGTAGAGGGCCAACTCTCTCGCCGTTCATCCACCAACACCATGCACTAGTCACCCAGATGATCATAAGGGGTTTCCCGTCTTTCACGGTGGAGCTCTACCGCCCAACTTGCTTTACTATGGGGACTTCAACTCCCCGGGACAGGGACGTTGCTAGACCAATCCCTACTCGAGGGCACCACCTATTGGCTTTACCATAACTCTTGCCCGTGACCCCTAACCTACTTAACTTCGGCTGTACGCGCAGGGTGGTTCACGGCCCTTGCACGCACGGGGTCCCTACCTTCTAACCAGGTAGATTCTTATAAAACATCTTTCAATATATACAATGAAGCTACAAAAAGTCTATTTAATGCTTATCAATTTCCAACAATTTACCCCTGGTCCCGTACTGCTCTCGCAACCCATGCGACATAATAAATCAATAAAGTAAAACACTCATCCCAGTGACCCGTGTGCTAGGGTTGCCATACTCCTCTCAGGAGGATAGGCTCCGATAATTATTAGTTATTCAATTTATTATTTAATTTAAGGGAATCCTAATTGCGGTGTCCATACAAACAAAAGCAGTCATTATTATTATTTTATTAATATTTTAAGCATGTGTCGCCGGACTCGCGACTCCGCATGCAAGGCGGGGTCCACTTGACCACATACGACGATGCCCGGCGGGGCCCGCATGCAGTGTCATGGACACCTACCCTTAATCATTCTCATTTCCCACTATTAAAGACCACGCAAGGGTAGTAGATGTCACCTGGCTGTCGATTACACATGACTCCTGCTAGCTGCCTCTGATCCGTCTCCGCTGGATCACCACGATCAAGGTCTGATAATAACCACAGCTCCGCATCACAACTCTATCGATTAAAACAAAAGAATCTACGATGAGGGTTCTATGCCAAGGATAGTCGGGCACCCTCAATAGGGGACCAACATTGAGTCGACAGCACGCAAATCCGTGCGACTGAAGAACTCGAACCTAAACAATACTAGGCCAATCAAGTAAACAGAAGCTAAACCTACTCATCGAATCGGGCTCGAAGAACCCTTTCCGATGGTTCCGGTTTTGCTAGAATCCGACTTCGATCGGATGGTTTCGGGTCAAACCACGTAGAACCGGTGAAACCGATCGTATGGTTGGGTCACTAGGGTAGAAGAGGCTCTAGGGTTATCTTCTAGGTTTAATAGGTAGGACTCAATGTTCTGAGCACGATGCCGCTGGTTTCGTCCGAATCCGAGTTCGGACGATGAAACGGTGGTCAAACCACAGTACCGCGGTAAGATCGGGTCCAAGGATAAAACAGGGTATTAAACAATATAGTTACTATGATAAACTATGGCCAACAGGTAGTATTTTTCGAGCCGGTCGAAATGGCACTGGTTTTATCCAATTCCGAGTTCGGACGGAGAAATGGCAGTCGAACCAAAATTGACTGGTTCACGGGTCTGGTTCAGGTGAACCAAACCGGTTCACTAAGTGGGTCGGGTCCGGTCTGCTGGGTCGGGTCGAGTCTGCAGTGCCATGTTGGGTCGGGTCGGGTTCAGGGCTAAACGGTTCGGGTCTGGGGTTTAGTTAAACCTGGGAAATTACTATATTACCCCCCCCCAACTCCTTCTCCACGAGACCAGCCCGAGGGGGCTGGTTCCTGTGCGATGGCGGCCGGTGGGAGGGGCGGCCTGGAGCGCCGGTGAGCGCTCGACCGGCCTCTCCCGCACCACCCCCACAAAGGAGGCGCGGGGGGAGGCGGCCGGAGCGGCCGTCGGAGCCCGAGAGCTCGGTCGAAGGGGGGGCTCGTGCGGGGTCTATGGTCGGTGGTGGTGTGCCGACAATCGCCGGGATAGCATAGGCTCGGTGCGGCGACACTGTCGGCCCGTGCGGGCCGCGTCAAGGGAGAAGGAAGGGGGTCGCGGGGTTGGGTCGCGGAGGAGAATGGGAGGAAGAGGCCGGGGTGACTGACCTGCGGGGTGACGGCGTGCTCGCCGGGGCTCCGGCGAGGGGCGGGTCGGCTGCTCCATCTCCCTCGATCTCTTCTCCTTCTCCATCTCTGTCTCGTTCTCTCTCTCTGCATCCCGTTCTCTCTCTCTCTCTCTCTCTCTCTCTCTCTCTCTCTCTCTCTCTCTTTCTCTCACGTTCTCTCTCTCTTCCTCTCGTTCTCTCTCTCTCTCTCTATTTCGTTCTCTCCCGATCTCTCTCTCTCTCTCTATTTATATACACAGGAAAAAAAAGGAGGCTATTGTGATAAGGGTTGGGGATAGGGTCGGTTAAAATCTTAGCGGGAGGGGATAAAGATATGAAAGATTGGGATATATCATCCCAAATCCTGTCCGATTATACCCATCCGAATTTCGGATTTTAAATAACTGGGGAGGGAGGTCAAGAGAGCTTAAATTATGCTAGGAGACCGGGAGGCAGGCTCTAGGGCTGGTCGGGCTCGGTCCCGAGCCCTGAACCGGGTTCGGTTGGAATCCGGGTGCGATTCGTCCATCAACCGGCTGAAAAGAATAATAAGTCGTAACTATCAAACCGGAAGTCAGAATAGGGCCCGAGAGGATTCGTTTGAAAGGTATCGTCAACGTGAACGCGTTAGCGCTTGGTACATAATTTTTTGACTTCTGGATCTCCCAAAAAGAAGGAAAGACTCCAAAACTCAAAATAGTAATAACTATTCACCCAGGTGTCGGATCGACCCTAACTCAGGCTCATTGGAAGGCTCTCTCAGAGCCTCATCTAACGTATCTTGTTTTGTTACGATCCGATCACCCAATCTCTTGTGGAAAACAAAATGGCTATAACTATCGACCAATTATCGCTTTTCTAGGGTTTACCTGCCGGGCTGCCGAAACTGGCTGCGCATACACCTAATCGTTGCACGGAACGCACCATCGCGACATGCTCGAAGTTACGGAGAATGTGAACGTAAAATATCCTATAGGTTTACGATCCATTTATTGGGAAGAAGCCCAAAGAAAAAGTCTGGCTGTAAAAAGACGAAACTAGCCATTGAGGATTTCTATTATTCTCAAATCTAACACCACACGTGTTACAGGTTCTCTAGATTCATGGGGATTTGGTGATAGCCCGAGTACCCATCCATGAACGAGAGCCTCTCGTGTCCCGTCGTTGAATCTACTAGGGTATCGATGCGTGGTAGCGGGTAGCTGTCCTTCGGGCATGCCTGGTTGAGGTTTGTGAAATCGATACAGACCCATATGGCTCTGGACTTCTTGGGGACGGTGACCACGTTAGCGATCCACTTCGGGTACCGACCCTCTCGGATGATGCCTGCTCGTAACAACTTTTCTACCTCCATGTTGACAGCTGCTGCTTTCTCCGGCGCTAGCGACCGGGGCTTCTAGCGTATAGGTGCAACTCCTTCTCGAATGTTGAGGTGGTGGCAGGCTACCTCAGGGTGGATGCCCGGCATGTCTTCAACTGACCATGCGAACACATCCTGGTTTGCCTTGAGGAATCTCGTCATAGCTTCGGCATGATGCTTTGGCAGCTGCGACCCGAGAAAGGTTATCTTCGGATGACCCGCTTCTAAGTCCACGGGCAGAATCGGCTCTACGGCAGGTGACTCCTCCAACTCCGTGTTCGGGTCTGTCATTGACTTCTTCGACTCGCCCGGTTCTTTAGATTCAATCGGTCGGTCGGTCTTCTTCGGGCGCGCCGACCCGTTCAGCTCTTTACCTTCAGCTGACAGGTCAGTCTCCATCGGGTCGCTCGGTTCAGTTAGCTGTTTAACTTCAGCTAACTGACCGGCCCTCTTCAAGTTCTTCCACGCAGTCAGCTCTTTACATTCAACTGGCTGGTCGGTCTTCAACAGGTCCCCCGATGCTGTCAGTTCTTTACGTTTAACTGACAGGTCGGTCTTCAGCAGGTCCCTCGGCACTGTTAGTTCTTTACGGTCAACTGACAGGTCGGTCTTCAGCAGGTCCCCTGACATTGTCAGTTCTTTAAGTTCAATTGATAGGTCGGTCTTTTGAAGGGCTTGGCCTCCTCGTATTCCTATGTTTGGTCGAGCGAGGTGCTGGAACGTTGGAGCTTCTTGACTCCGCTTCGTAGTCTAGAGGTTGAGGATGCCCAACTCAGCTCTGTCTTCACCTCCCTCGATTTGGCACATTGTCTTCAGATGGACGGTGCTAAGCTCACACTTAGCCGCTGAGGACTGGTCACCTCGAATGCTCATCACGCCCTTGTCGGTCCAAAACTTTAGTACCTGGTGGGCCGACGAGGAGACCGCATCCAAGTGGTGGAGCCGCGGTCTTTCGAGGATGATGTTGTACGCCGAGTGGGCTTCAATCACAATGAATCGAGTAAGATTGGTGAGATGCCCTGTTATGATCGGGAGGGTGATCTCACCAACCACCCTTGCAGCCTTTCTCGTGAAGCCCGTTATCGTCGACGATGACTCAGTCATTTGCCCGCGATCTAGCTGCATGGCGTCGAAGGCACTGAGGAAGAGCACATCTACCGAACTCCCGGCGTCGACCAGAATTCTCTTCACCAGGCAATTTGCTATCTGCAACCGTATAACCAGAGGATGGTTATGAGGCCTCTCTATTTCGACCAGATCAGCCGCCGAAAACTGTACTGCAGCTTCCACTCTTGGCTCGGGGCGAATGACAGGGTCGAGCACCACATGGTGAACTTGCCTTGCTTGCTCTATACGTCTCACCAGACGGTCGATAGAGTTTGATGATGGCATAGGGCCATGGTACCCATAGACTGTGTCTATCTCTCGGAGCTGGCGTCCTTCTGGCGGAGGACCCGATAAGGGCGGTGCTGTCGCTCCTTGTTGGACTTCCCCTACAGCCTTAGTCTCCTTACGCTGAAGGAGGTCAATGAAGCAGCCAAGGTGGCTGGCCTCAATGAGATCCTCAATATGATGCTTGAGCGCTCGGCACTGCAGGGTAGTGTGACCCTGACCTTGGTGGTACTCGCAGTACCTTGATGCATCTCTGGCTCCCCTCTCTTCGGGCTCGAGTGGTTGCGCTCACTTGAAGTACGGCTCACCCTTGATAGCTTCCAAGATCTGGTATATGGGGGCGTTCAGTACCGTGAACTCCCTATTCCACTGCGGCCTCGCTGGCCTATCTTGCCTTTGCCGCTTCGCTTCGTGCCGTGTCACCTCCCCTTGCTGCTTGTTGATGTTCTTTACGGCAGCTGGCTTGGCGTAGTTCTGGTGCGGGACCCTGGTTTCCACTGCCTTCCTCTTGCGGTCCGCGTCTTCTATCTTGATGTACTTCTCAACATGTCGTGACAGCTCATCGATCGTCTCCGTGGTTCGCTTGATGAGTGACACGTTGACAAGCTGGCTGGGCTGAATGGCATTCTTGAAGGCTGCAATCACCATACGATCTTGCCCGTCTGTGTCCACCAAACTCAGGTACTCGGACCTGAACCTATGGTAGAATTGCCTTAATGTCTCCTTCTGGGTCATACTCATCCCGAAGAGTGACTCCAGAGTCTTCAGCTCCCGGCGATTGTATCGATATTAGTAGATGAACCGCGTGCTTAGCTCTGAGAAAGAGGAGATGGACGAGGGCCTGAGCTTGTGGAACCATTCGAGGGGTGTTCCCGACAAGCTGTTGGCGAAGGTCCGGTAGAGGATATGATCATCCTCGTGGGGGACCAGAGCATCTCGGAAAGCCAGTACGTGCTGCACCGGGTCTTTCGATCCGTCAAACTTGGGAAGGCGTGGAGGATTACATCCCCGAGGGAACGGCTCCAGGAGTAGCTTCTCGACAAGCGGCGATCGTGCGGCTCCTCAGATGGCAACTTCCTCTAGCCGATCGGGAGCTCGGACTCCCGGTAGGTCTCGCTGGATTCCTTCTTGATCCCCGAGTCACTCCGACGCATGTACCCGAATGCGCTCATGTACGCTCCTCCGATCAGCAGTGTGAGCCAGCTGCCGACTAGCCGGTGTCATCCGAGTATGATGACTATCGCTCGGTTGACGATGATGTTCACCGTCTCGCTTCGGGCGATGAGCTTGCACCGAGTCCGTCTTCGAGTGATGCTTGGAGGCAGGCGACTGTCGGGGGTGTGCCCCGAGCCGAGACCAGACATCTGAGCATGCCGACGCCGCTCGAGCGTGCTTGTTTCTTTCCGCAGGTTCCGGGCTACTCGAGTCTCACCCGTCGGGATTCGCACTTTGGACCTCCACCGAGCGATTAACTCTGACCTCCACCTGAGGCAGTGGTTGCGACTGCACTTGCTCTGGTGGGGCAGCTTGAGTAGGAAGGCTCTGTCCCGCTTGGGCCAACATGCCCTGGTTGAGTAGACCACCCGTCGGTGCGGTCCGCACGAAGTCACGCAACTCCTCATAGTTGCGCTGCATTGTTTGGAGCTGGGCGGTGAGAGCTTGCTGGGTCATCATCATGGTAGCCAGAAAAGCTTCAGATAGTCCCCCTGCTAGAGGAGCCAGGGTTGCTACCGGAGCTTGACTGGACTCCCCGACCTCCAGTATGGGATTCACCAGCGGGACTACGCGCTCCGTGTCCGTTGGTGGTTGAACAAGGCGCTCGGCATCATTAGCATCTCCGAGTGGTGCAGCTTCAGATGGGAGTTGCGACGTCGAGCGGGTACGATACGGTCCACCGGCCATCGTTCTTTAACCGTGTGGTCGTGGCTGTGACTTCTAAGTCTGCTGATCGGTCGACACCCACGGGTCGGTCGGTCAGTAGACTCGTGCTGGTGGCAGGTAGCCTCAGACTGGTCGACACCCACGGGTCAACAGTCGAAAGCTCTAGTAGAAAGTCTCGAAGACTATCCCACAGACGACACCAAGATTATGGGGGGTTTTTAATCGAACCGGGCGGTTCGGGTGGTGAGCACAATCTAACATGCCATAGAGAAGAAAGAAGATGGGAATTACGTGGAAAAACCCCTTCTCAACGTCGAAGGGGAAAAAACCACGGGTGGGGCGAGAATGCACTAAAACAATCGCAACGGTTACAATCTCTCACCTTAACCCCAATTACACCCTGAGGACCGGTCACCCAAGGTACCGACCCCTGCAGTTTCACTCAAACTACCGACCTCTGCAGACAGCAACTGATTACTGACCTCTGCAGACAGCAACTGCTTACCGACCGACGGCGGTAGCTTCAACTAAGGTACCGACCGACCTCCGCAGCTCCGTAAATTCCGGGATGAACCTGACAGCGTCTCCTCCAGAATTCCTCCCCCTTTCTTGAAGGGGTAGGTCCCCTTTTATAGTGGTGGGATGACGGTGGGGCGCTCCGCGCGGAACGGGTAGTCGACGTGTCCCCGCAATGAGCTCAACTGCCACGGTAGTGAAGACGTGGCGTGCGGTCGACACCCGGTCACTTTGGTCGGAAATCTCGGAGCGTAGTCAGTACTCCGTAGCCTCCGAGATTTCCAGGTTTGACTGCCACATCCCTCCTCGGCTTGTTGCATGGTCGACCAAGGGAGGGGGGGTTTGAGCCATCCCCCCCCCTGGTTGGCTTGTTGCGCGGCCGACCAAGGGGGGGTGTTGGCTCCTCTCCCCCCCTTCATTTCCTGTTGCGCGGCCGACCGAGAGGGGGGGGGGGGGGTGTGTGTGTGGGCACCTCCCCCCCTCCTTTCCTGTTGCGCGGCCAACCGAGGGGGGGGGGGGGGGGGGGCGTGGGCTCCTCCCCCCCCTCCTTTCTTGTTACACGACCGACCGAGGGGGGGGGGGGGGCGTGGCCTCCTCCCCCCCCCCCCCCCCTCCTTTCCTGTTGTGCAGCCGACCGACGGGGGGGGGGGGGGCGTGGGCTCCTTCCCCCCTCCTTTCCTGTTGCGCTGTCGACCGAGGGGGGGGGGGGGGGGGGGCGTGGGCTCCTCCCCCCCCCCCCCCCCCCCCTTTCCTGTTGTGCGACCGATCGAGGAGGTACACACACGTAACAAACTAGTTTTTGAGCAGGCTTCATCGTTCCTGATCAATTGCCATGGCAACCAATCATTCGAAGGTGTAGAATCTCAAGATCGACGTTGAGAAATTTGATGGGAATACTAACTTCATCTTATGGAAAGTTACTATAAGAGATCTGTTGATTCAACATGGTCATCACAAAGCTCTGTATGGTCTGAAGGCGAAGCCTTCAGATATGTCAGCAGAGGATTGGGAAGATTTTGATCTTCATGCCTGTAGCACAATCCGATCTTGTTTGGGGAAGGAGATCAAGTTTCTCGTCATGTATGAGAGTTTTGTGGCGACAATCTGGACAAAGATAGAGAGCCGGTACGTGAGAAAATCTCTTATAAGTTGGTTGTTCCGAGTTGCTAGCATAAATAGCAGAAATAAGAAACGGTCGATTACAAGGTTCAGTCACTACAAGACGCATCACCTGTTTCTGTCGAACAAGAGCAGTAACCTACCCAGCCTCTCGTCGCCACATACAGAAAATACCTGCAGACATGCCATTGGATGGTATACAAGCCACCTCAAACTGCCCCTAAAATATGGACTGCACCCTACGCAATTGTGACTTGCGCACATGGATCTCAACTAACAACACAACTTGAGGAGACAATTGCCTTACCAGCAACTTTACATGTTCTATTGCTGCCGGCCGGAGCATTCCCCGGCAGTTCCAAAATAGAATCTTCATTGGGGCAAAGAGGAGAGTAAGACAGCAGGGAGACATCTCCCTTTTCCCGATTTCTTCAGGACATGACCTTTCAACGATAGTTTCTCCTTTAGAACAGGCCCTTTGAGCGATAAACGTTCCCTCAGCCGAGCTCGGTGCTCAACCTGTTGTCCGCACAGGTCCATATATATTAGTTGACCCCGGCCCTTGGTCTCCTCTCGATGTACCCTTCTTCCTCTCCTTCATCACTATCCCCCTCGCTATCTCTTTCCTGTACTCGATCAACTGCTGCTAGGATTGTGCTGGTCTGTTCCACTGCCAACGCGTGCACCCCGTCCATCGGATCTACGCCATTGATATTTTCCAAGCCAACTGGCAATTGGAAACCGGGCGGCATCTCTAGAGATCGACCCCAGTTTGTCCTCCCCACATCCCTCCTAGGTGTTAACCTTCGCTTGACTCGGAGCCCTCTCCACACATTGCCTGGGCACTGGTATCGGACTCCCCACTACCGGACCCGATTCAATTAATAAGTAAGTTCAAACCTGGCCCATACACGATTTTGACTCGGGTTTGGTCGGGTTCAACACGTCCAAGTTGAAGCCCTAGGTTTGGGTATGAATTAATTCGTCGGGACTGTGTGCAAGAACTACTGTGATCTTATTTTTTTCTTTTTGTGGTAGTACAAACAAGGTGGTCATTAACGCATGACCTGGATGTCCTCTCTAACAAGAGACGTAAGGAAGACAGGAAAGTTAGTGGCCCGGAAGCCAACTAAACCATGAACGCACACTTCATGAGCAAGCCAGTTTGCGGCGAGGAACGTGGAATCCGGTGCACAGAAACCCCGCAGACCTGCTACCAAGCCAATAAACAGGAAATAATGAGGGAACATAATCGATCATCACCGGCACACCCCTTTTCAAGCACCAATACATCACGCGCCTTTGTCACATCTATCATAATCATTACAATATTGCTAACCTCGTGCCTCACCAATTCCTCGAACGCTTCTTTCAGATCCCACAACTCCGCATGCAGTGAGGAATCCACCCGACACTGAGTAGATGCAGCAACCCTAACCTCACCAGCTAGCACAACTAGTAAGGACGTACCCTAGCACCACCTCGAGTAAAACGAGTACACATTTCAACCCCACCTCGAACCATCTCCACGACATTGCACCCTTCTCAGCCATAAAGTTTTGTGCAACGTAATTTCCATACTTGCCACATAGAAACAACCAAAACTTCGCCCGGCACGGGATCCCTACACCGTTGTTCTGCCCCAAAGCCCGGTTGCAGCACCTCCGGCTGATAGAAATCCAGCCCCGATAGTCTCCGAAGCTTGCGCCAAAACACAACCGCCGCTCGACACCGCCGAAAGAAATTAATTATTATATCTTTTGGTTAGGGGTTATAGTTTAAGCCATGCACCCTGCAATGAGTACAGCCAGATACAGATAATAAATTTGGACCTTCACTATATATGTTACTCCCTCCCACAGACAAAGAGTACTCTCTCACGGCTCACGAACACCACCATGGCACGACCCCTAGCCCTTCTCCTCTCCTTCGCTACCCTCCTCTCACCACAACCCACAACCTCCGCCGCCGCCGCTCCGACCTCCAAAGGCTTCAGCCTGGTGCTTATCGACAGGGACTCCGTCCATTCCCCCCTCTACCCCGGAAATCTGACCACCGCCCAACAGATCCAGCGCATGGTCCGATTCTCCGAAGCTCGAGCCCTCTGGCTCAACTCGACGATTCTCCGATCCCACGACGTGGGAATTCGTCCACCCGTGACGCTCGATCACTGGAAGTACCTGGTGTCGCTCAGCATCGGCAGTCCCCCGACGGATCAGCTCTTGTTGCTTGACACAGGCGGCGACACCATCTGGGCCCAATGCGCCCAATGCGTGCAGTGCTTTTCCCAGGCCCCGCCGGTGTTCAAGCCCCTCGACTCCAACACCTTTCACTTCCTGCCATGCCACCACCCACTCTGTGTGCCCTACCTCTGCTTCCAAGATGTGTGCCGCTTCGAACGAGGGTACTTCTACCCTCTACTCATTTTGGAATCTAAGTGCAACTTGAAATGCTAGTCATACACCCCGTGCATGCATAACACTCAATAGTCCAACATGGACAAGTAGGGCTGGCAATTTTGGACCCGACACGAAGTTAGCGGGTTTGGGTTAAGGTTAAACGGGTTCGGGTTGTAAACGGGTCAACACGATAGACCCGTTTAATAAACGGGTCGGGTCTGGGTTTAGGGTCTGGACACGGTAGACCCGGGAAGACCCGTTTAAAATTCAACGGGTCGTGTCGGGTCGGGTCGAGCCAGGTCTACTCGCAATCCGATACTATAATATATATAGTACCAGCGGGTCTATTGGGTCAGGTCGGCTCGAGTCGGATCGGGTCAACTGAATAGACACGTGTGGTAAACGGGTCTGACGGGTCTACCTGTTTATAAGTGGGTCGGGTACGAGTTTAGGATCTAGACACGATTAGTTAAACGGGTCCGGTCCGGGTCTAGGAGTTTTGGACACGATCTGAAACTAGACACGACACGACCCATTGCCACCCCTATGGACAAGTCAATCGCTTGACTTGTCCAAACATGCCATTGGCTGGGCTTGGGTTGGAATCCTGCACCTACAGCCCAGTCCCACCAGATCTGTCTGGCCCAAAATCTCGACATTTTTCGAGGTATTTTGTTACTGAGATTAGATATTATTCAAAGATTGATATCACTTAAAGACAAAACTATTAGACGTACGGCATTACATGAAAT
The DNA here is from genome assembly GCA_947650365.1 of Chamaelirium japonicum. Taxonomy (NCBI): domain Eukaryota; kingdom Viridiplantae; phylum Streptophyta; class Magnoliopsida; order Liliales; family Melanthiaceae; genus Chamaelirium; species Chamaelirium japonicum. The sequence goes on along the minus strand of OX393552.1, from coordinate 83,569,170 downwards.
ACGATACTAATTGAGGTACGATATTGACTATGCTGTATATTGGATGAGAATGTTAATTAAACTGATATCCATTGTTGCAAAGCAAACATACCAGCATCCTTCCGCACATACTGATATCGTATCAACTCCTGAAATCAAAAAAAAAAAAAAAATCAAAAAATAAAGAAGCATGACCAACATCCTAGCTCCCCCGTCAAAACCTTTATATATATAGGGTTATATGGTTTTAGGGAAATTACAGAAACAATCCCCCCGAAAAAAATTCTCAGGGGGGGGGGGGGGCGCTCCTGCATCTGAGCCGAGTGTAGTTTGGCGCTTTCACCAAACCTTAATCAAAACGTAGGGCCCTTTTCCAAAAATTGAGCTGTAAGTCAACAAAACCTACAACTACATTATGACCTTGGCGATGGGAATACAGTACAGGTGGATGTGATTCCGTCGTGGCTTCAAAAAAACACGTTGCTATAATGAAATCACTATATCAATAGTACTTAATTTTGTAGCACTAGTACTCACACTGTAGTAGCTACAGTGAAATCACTAGTGAAATCACTATAGCAACTATAGTGATTTCACCGTGGCTGCTAAGAACACGTGGCTACAGTGAAAAACACTGTAGCAAAATACTCAATTTGATAGCAATAGTACTCATTTAATTGAGTTTTATTTTATATATTTGAGTATCTTCGCTATAGTGAAATCATTGTAGTAGATATAGTGATTTTGCTGTGTCTGCTAAAGACACTGCTACAGTAAAATCGCTATAGCAATAGTACTCAATTTTAGTCGTAATAATACTCAATTTACCTAAGTATTATTTGCATAAAATTGAGTACTTTTCTACAATGATTCACTGTAGGGAAGCCATTTTAGCCGCCAGGGTGAATTTCATTGTAGCCGCTATAGTGAAATCACTGTAGCAACACGTGCATGATACTCAAATATAGAAAATAATACTCAATTCAATTGAGTATTAATTGTATAAAATTGAGTACTTTAATACAGTGAGTTTACAGTAGAAAATTAATTTTTGCATCCACGGTGAAGTCACGGGTTGCTACAGTGAAATCACTATAGCTGCTACAGTGAAATCACTATAGCTGCTACAGTGAAATCACTGTAGCAACCCGTGGTGCTGTTATCGTAAAAAAAGTGTCCCTATATCATCTACTTTTATTTAATGTTGGAGGATCACATAGGTATTTTTGGTAGTTTAAATAATACATCATTCAAAACGGTTGGGTGTTACATGCAAAATCTACGGGAGAGGATCATCCTTTAAACTGTTTTGATTCCGTGGACCTATGATTAGCTGAAAATATTTATTGTCTTGTACCTTTCCGTAATGCTATATAGTGGACCTGTACCTAATTTTTCCTTCATTCTATTAGATACGGGGATGTTCACAGCGGGGCATCAAGATTCACTAAAGGCTCTCTTGCTACTGAGCGTTTCACATTCAGATCCCGAACAGGCCACCCCGAGTCCATCAATGACTTAGTCTTCGGATGCTCCTTCCAAAGCAGCGCAAATTTTTTTGAAGGCACTAACAGGATCGCTGGGATCCTAGGGATGGGAGGTGGGTTGCAGTCCTTGGTGTCGCAACTAGGGGACCGCATTCAGCGTCGCTTCTCCTATTGCCTGCTCCCCAAGGATCACCAGGGGTTCAGTTACCTACGGTTCGGCAACGACATTGTGGTAAGAAGGAATGCGCAAACCACCATGCTCATCGAAACCAATGACCCCTCGAAATACTTCCTAAACCTAATAGATATCAGCATCAACAATCGGCGCCTGAATTTTCCGCCAGGTACTTTTGGTCGTCGTGACGGTGTGAGTGGAGGCTGCATAATAGACTCGGGAACGGGGATGACACACCTTTTCAGGCCGGCATACGATTTAGTGAAAGGATACTTGATGAATTATTTCCGGCGGTATAATCTTTATATGATCGTTCATAACACAATGGACCTCTGCTACCTTAAGCCGCATGGATTCGAAGCTTTCCCTTCCATGGTTCTTCATTTTGCAGGTGCTGATCTTCCGTTGAGGACTGAAAATCTGTTCTTGATCGACGATAGGTCAATTTTTTGTCTCATGATCCGTCCGGACAACTATTACACCATCCTTGGAGCTGCGCAGCAGACAAACTTCCAGTTCATATACGACGTCGGGAGGCGGCAGCTCACCTTTGCCCCATGGGATTGTGCTCATAGCTAATCAATAAGTATTGCATATTGGATATCTTTGAAAACTTTGAAAGAAATATGGTTAATAAATAACATTTATATTATTAGTGGGTGGTACTTAGTCCCGTATCGATAATGGGAGTGGAGATCATTGTCTTCATATAATCGATATGCTCTCCTCTCTCTTTCTATAAGATCGACATTTTGGAGCACTCCGAGTGTTGTCACTGTTCTAGCGCTTATGTTCTGAGCATGGATTTTTGGTATTAACATTAATAGAGATGACTTTAGTTATTACTTTAATTAGAATATTGCTTTGGTATGTGTTGATTCACATATAATGAAGGACCCTAAAGAATGCAGTAAGCTACTAAGGCGCATGGTGGTTCCATGATTGGGAGACCCAGTTGACCAGTTATGTATAGATCTAGAATTAGTTCACAGCTCTAGTGATGTCGATCGCTTTGCCAGGCTTAAGCTATTGGTAGGTAAAGGAAGTGGTGAAGTATCCACCATGGGAACATTAAATTCTCATTCACCAGACCAAGCACGATGATCGTGTTGAACAAGAATCAAGACTGTCCTCAAATAAGTGTATCAAAGACTGGTGCAAAAGCTATCTTACTACTATAGATAATTTGTTCTCGATCAATTATGAGGGATAATGCACACTGAGCCAACCGATTGTGTGGTACTTTTGCAGCTATAGTGATTTCACTATAGCAACTGAATTGATAATCTTTTGCTCGAATTGATACTCTAGAAATTAATGTAGCTGCTACAATGATACTGGAGTATCAATTTAGCCAATAGAGTATCAGTTTGATTGCTACAGTGAAATCATTGTAGCTGCAACAATGATTTAATTTTATTGTAGCAACTACATTGTTATCACTGCAACAGTAAAATTATTGTAGTGCTATAATGAAAGCCTATATATTTGAGTATCTTCGCTATAGTGAAATCACTGTAGTAGATATAGTGATTTTGCTGTGTCTGCTAAAGACACTGCTACAGTGAAATCACTATAGCAATAGTACTCAAGTTTAGTCATGATAATACTCAATTTACCTAAGTATTATTTGCATAAAATTGAGTACTTTTCTACAATGATTCACTGTAGGGAAGCCATTTTAGCCGCCAGGGTGAATTTCACTGTAGCCGCTACAATGAAATCACTGTAGCAACCCGTGCATGATACTCAAATATAGAAAATAATACTCAATTCAACTGAGTATTAATTGTATAAAATTGAGTACTTTAATAAATACAGTGATTTTACAGTAGAAAATTATTTTTTGCATCCACGGTGAAGTCACGGGTTGCTACAGTGAAATCACTATAGCTGCTACAGTGAAATCACTGTAGCAACCTGTGCCGCTGTTATCGTAAAAAAAAGTGTACCTATATCATCTACTGTTATTTCATGTTGGAGAATCACACAGGTATTTTTGGTAGTTTAAAAAATACATCATTCAAAACGGTTGGAGAATGATATGTTACATGCAAAATCTATGGGCGAGGATCATCTTTTAAACTGTTTTGATTCCGTGGACCTATGATTAGTTGAAAAAATTTATTGTCATGTACCTTTTCGTCATGCTATATAGTGGACTTGTACCTAATTTTTCCTTCATTCTATAAGATACGGGGATGTTCACAGCGGGGCAGCAAGATTCACTAAAGGCTCTCTTGCTACTGAGCGTTTCACATTCAGGTCCCGAACAGGCCACCCGAGTCCATCAATGACTTAGTCTTTGGATGCTCCTTCCAAAGCAGCACAAATTTTTATGAAGGCACTAACAGGATTGCCGGGATCCTAGGGATGGGGGGTGGGTTGCAGTCCTTGGTGTCGCAACTGGGGGACCGCATTCAGCGTCGCTTATCCTACTGCCTGCTCCCCAAGGATCACCTGGGGTTCAGTTACCTACAGTTCGGCAACGACATTGTGGTAAGAAGGAATGCGCAAACCACCCTGCTCATCGAAACCAATGACCCCTCAAAATACTTCCTAAACCTAATAGATATCAGCATCAACAATCGGCGCCTGAATTTTCCGCCAGGTACTTTCGGTCGTCGTAATGGTGTGACCGGAGGCTGCATAATAGACTCGGGAGCGGGGATGATGCACCTTTTCAGGCCAGCGTACGATTTAGTGAAAGGATACTTGATTAATTATTTCCGACGGTATAATCTTTATATGATCGTTCATTACACAATGGACCTCTGCTACCTCAAGCCGCATGGCTTCGAAGCTTTCCCTTCCATGGTTCTTCACTTTGCAGGTGCTGATCTTCCGTTGAGGACTGAAAATCTATTCTTGATCGACGATAGGTCGGTTTTCTGCCTCATGATTTGGCCGGACAACTATTACACCATCCTTGGAGCTGCGCAGCAGACGAACATCCAGTTCATATACGACGTCGGTAGGCAGCAGCTCACCTTTGCCCCAGGGGATTGTGCTCATAGCTAATCAATAAGTGTTGCATATTTGATATCTTTGAGAACTTTGAAAGAAATATGGTTAATAAATAACATTTATATTATTGGTGAGTGGTTAGTCCCGTATCGATAATGGGAGTGGAGATCATTGTCTTCATCATATAATCGATCTCTTCTCTCTCTTTCTATAAGATCGACCTTTTGGAGCACTCCGGGTGTTGTCACTGTGCTTGCTCTTATGTCCTGAGCGTGGATTTTTTGTATTAACATTAATAGAGATGACTTTAGTTATTATTTTAATTAGAATACTGCTTTGGTATGTGTTGATCATGATTCACATATAATAAATGACCCTAGGGAATTCAATAAGCTACTGAGGCGCATGATGGTTCCATACTTTCACAATTTGAAGTCCTAACGTAGGAACTTGCGATAGATCAGAGAAGAAGAAACTGCTTGTGAGCGAAGCTGTGGCCTTAGATCTATAGTAACAAAGTTTGGATTTGGCACTAATTCGGTGGGGGGTCAATTCGGTTCAGTTCGAATAAATTCATAGACGATTTGGAAGAAAATCGGAGAAATTCAGGAGTTTTCAAGAATTTTTGGAATTTGGCTTGGGGTGGGGGGGCGGGGGTTAAGGATTTTTAATTGATTTTTTTCAGAATTATTCATGATTTTTTAGCATTATTGAACATTATTCGAGAGTATCCAGTGAGCTGGCGAATCAAAAGATTAATCGCAGTTTATTTGGAAGAGTCTAAATGTGCCTAAATTTGGCAATTTTTTCCAAAATTCGGAGAACTTTCTGACTATGCCTGGAAGATGGCAATGTAACAATATACATGTGGGAGATGAATACAATTAGGGTGGAGACCTCTAAGCCCTAAACTCGTCGTCGGATCAAATAAGTGATGGGATGCATATGAGGGAGATGACTAGAATTAGAGGGGGGAGGGGGGCCAACAACTAGGGGTGGCAATGGATTTCTAAAACCCAAAAAACCGACCCGAAACATGGGTACAGATTTTGTAGCCGAAACATATATGGTTTGGGTATAGTAACTCTACTCGATTAACTTTAGGGTATAAGTATGGGTACATGAGTACCCATACCAAAGCCTGAAACCGAATTGCCTCTAACTTGTGTATGCTAGAGAATGCAGTTCGACTCCATATTCATTGTCGTATACCCCAATTCTAACTGAACTCAAAGGGTAAAGGATCGTGAATTGGAAAAATCAAGAGCTTTGAAGTCTTGAGACTTAGGTGTCTATCGTTGTTCTCATTTGTTTTTCTTGTTTGGGGCATCGAGGCTATTCGCAGGTTAGCCCGTGTTGGGTGGGGTTTCCTCTTGGATGTTGGTGCATATTTGACATAATTTATACTTTTTTTTTTTAATAAACTGGTAGGGGTCAAGGCTGAATTCCCACCTCATCTCACTTAGAGGGATTCTCAAAAAAATTCCAACTGAACTCATATCCTTATCCAAACTTATTACTAAAACTAATGTAATAAGACACCAAAAGAGATTCTCAATATTGCATTGTGATACCTCGATTTTTTTTCCTCAAGCAATTACATATATGATGGAGAAAAGGAGAAAAAATTATGTCCAATTTATACCTGAGACTCGAACCATAACCTTATTGGGTATGGACCCTGCCATACCGGAATGGATATGGGTATCAGTAGGGGTAGGGTCCGATCCGAACCCGACCCATTGCCACCCCTACTAACAACCATATTCATAGAACCCAATTCTTTATTCACCCATCAAATATAAAAGAATTGCATATGAGGCACGTGAACCGATTACTGCACATTAGGCTAAACCCCCTCTCAAAAACAGGTGTACCACGTTAAGAGATGTGTCTCAGATCCGGTAATGTACATGACTCGATCGTATCTAAATGGGTCTAACCAACATTGCTCAACCCTAATCCTAGGCCCAACGGCACCTAATCCTAGTATCCACCCCCTATTTTTCTTGCATCTTTCTTTCTTTTCTCCATCTCCCTTTCTTTCCATCTTAATGGGAATATACTTCCATTTTATTGATTATTAAAGAATATGAAAAAAATAAAAAAAACAACCAAAATAAAAACCCAAAAGCTCAAAATACCCTACCTATTATGTCTATTCTATTGTATTAAATTTTTAAAAAATTAGAAAAAAGATAAGAACCCCATCAATGCGTCTTTTTTCGATCGGTTCATAGAAGGGGGTCCCAATAGACCCTCAGGAGCCGCCGCAGCCCGGTGAAAGCACACAGGAGGAGCCAGGGCAAGGGTTGCTCGGGGGGCGGCCGCAGGTTCAGGCACTCCACCCCGAGTGGATCGGTGGCTGCTGCCGACGGCGCCCAGGGCGCCACTGTAGGTGTCCAGGGCGAAGGGTAGGCGGCTTGAGAACGGCAGCATGGCCGGCACCCAAGGCGCCAATTCGGGCGCCCAAGGCAAACTCTAGCGTGGAGGCCAGGGGAGAGGAGGCTGTTTTGTACCTCTCCGCCCCCGTGGTTTGACTGGTGTTTGGGTCGATGTTGATGATGATTAGGCCTTGCAGAGGGGCTTGTGTTAGTCCCCATAGGCCGGTTCAGTAACACCGATGGACGGATGGATGGATCGCAGTGGAAGATGTCTAAGTTGGCCGATTTATGTTAGTCTTCCTGAGGGCTGGTTCGCAGATGCGATGGTGCACTGTCTTGTGCGGGTGTCAAATCGAGGGGGAGCATCTCGATGGAGACAAGCGCAGAAGCGTTGGCTGACAGGGGAACGCTTGGGCATTGGCTGCTGTATTGCGGCGAAAGGGCGTCAACAGGCACTAGATCAAAGCACAAGGGCCTGACGATGATATATCGATCGGAGCGCTGGGCGTGGTGTACGATCACCAGAAAGAAAATTGTTATCCGTGGTATAGCCCGCTTGCCAACGGGCGAATCACGTTAAAGAAATCCTGTTTGGCTATGAGACTGTGGTCTCCTCGGCCTATCGCGTGTTTATTTCCGCGAAGTTTTCAACGATTGGTATCAAAGCTCCAGGTTCCGGTCTAGGAACAGGTGGTAGCTGTGCGAGGTAAAGGAAGAGCGGTCGGGGCCATGGACCAGGAGGCCTCCCTCATGAACTGAGGGGGAATTGTTGGGTTTTGGCAGCCCATGAGGTTCGGCACACTTACCCAAGCCCATCGGCTTGAAGAGATTAGATAGAGATGGGCGGTTGGATTGGGTTGGCCAAGTTGGTTTGGATGGATAAAGGTTGGTTGAGGGGATAATGTGGTGGTGCATGGGAAGTCAATCTCGTATGGGATTCGGGACTCCCATGCACACTTGTGCTTATTCCATTAAGATTGCGCTTGCTGAATGAACGGAAAGTTGGCAGCGCAACTCGCACCTTGGATCCAGTCTGTTGCAATATCGGGAGTCGGAGGGCACGCGAACTCCGTTGTATCGATCCAGGAAGATTGAGTGCACTCGATTCATTTGTGACAAACGAATGTGGCTTTCCACTAAAAGAATACTCCGAGGCCGGTAATTTCTAACTAGTAATTTACGATGACCAACAGCCGCTGGTCACAACATACTGCGGCAATTCCAAAAAAGGAAATTCATTGAGGAAAGGAGGAGGTGAGGGATGCAGGGAGCTTACCTACCTTACCCGTCTTCTTGAGAAGTTGGTCACGTGTACGTGGCAAGTCCTATGCTTCACATGGGTACTGTTTTTGCACTCAAATCTTGACACTGATTTTCAAATCACTAGATAGATGTTTCAGAAGTTTTTGATTTTTGGTGAGCATAATCACTTTGCCTTAGATAACCGCAAAAAAACAAGCACATTCTTAAACCTCTAATAAGTAAGTTCAAACATGGCCCATACACGATTTAGCTAGACTCGGGTTTGGACGGGTTCAACACGTCCAAGTTGAAGCCCTAGGGTTGGGTATGAATTCATTGGTCGGGACTGTGTGCAATGAACGACTGTTGCAGCACCTCCGGCTGATAGAAATCCAGCCCCGATAGTCTCCGAAGCTTGCACCAAAACACAACCGCCGCTCGACACCGCCGAAAGAAATTAATTATTATATCTTTTGGTTAGGGGTTATAGTTTAAGCCATGCACCCTGCAATGAGTACAGCCAGATACAGATAATAAATTTGGACCTTCACTATATATTTTACTCCCTCCCACAGACAAAGAGTACTCTCTCACGGCTCACGAACACCACCATGGCACGACCCCTAGCCCTTCTCCTCTCCTTTGCTACCCTCCTCTCACCACAACCCACAACCTCCGCCGCCGCCGCCGCTCCGACCTCCAAAGGCTTCAGCCTGGTGCTTATCGACAGGGACTCCGTCCATTCCCCCCTCTACCCCGGAAATCTGACCACCGCCCAGCAGATCCAGCGCATGGTCCGATTCTCCGAAGCTCGAGCCCTCTGGCTCAACTCGACGATTCTCCGATCCCACGACGTGGGAATTCGTCCTCCCGTGACGCTCGATCACTGGAAGTACCTGGTGTCGCTCAGCATCGGCAGTCCCCCGACGGATCAGCTCTTGTTGCTTGACACAGGCGGCGACACCATCTGGGCCCAATCCGCCCAATGCGTGCAGTGCTTTCCCCAGGCCCCGCCGGTGTTCAAGCCCCTCGACTCCAACACCTTTCACTTCCTGCCATGCCACCACCCACTCTGTGTGCCCTACCTCTGCTTCCAAGATGTGTGCCGCTTCGAACGAGGGTACTTCTACCCTCTACTCATTTTGGAATCTAAGTGCAACTTTGAAATGCTAGTCATACACCCCGTGCATGCATAACACTCAATAGTCCAACATGGACAAGTAGGTCTGGCAATTTTGGACCCGGCACGAAGTTAGTGGGTTTGGGTCAAGGTTCAACGGGTTCGGGTCGTAAATGGGTCAACACGATAGACCCGTTTAATAAACGGGTCGGTCCGGGTTTAGGGTCTGGACACGGTAGATCCGGAAAGACCCGTTTAAAATTCAACGGGTCGGGTCGAGTCGTGTCTACCCGCAATCCGATATTGTAATATATATAGTACCAGCGGGTCTATCAGGTCAGGTCGGCTCGAGTCGGATCGGGTCAACTGAATAGACACGTGTGGTAAACGGGTCTAATGGGTCTTATCGGGTCTACCTGTTTATAAGTGGGTCGGGTACGAGTTTAGGATCTAGACACGATTAGTTAAACGGGTCGGGTCCGGATCTAGGAGTTTTTTTTTTTTTTTTGAGAATCCCTCTTAACTGATCTCCATTGTTGCAAAGCAAACATACCAGCATCCTTCCGCACATACCGATATCGTATCAACTCCTGAAGTCAAAAAAGAAAAAAAAATCAAAAAATAAAGAAGCATGACCAACATCCTAGCTCCCCCGTCACAACCTTTATATATATAGGGTTATATGGTTTTAGGGAAATTATAGAAACAATCCACCCGAAAAAAATTCTCAGGGGGGGGGGGGGGCGCTCCTGCATCTGAGCCGAGTGTAGTTTGGCGCTTTCACCAAACCTTAATCAAAACGTAGGGCCCTTTTCCAAAAATTGAGCTGTAAGTCAACAAAACCTACAACTACATTATGACCTTGGCGATGGGAATACAATACAGGTGGATGTGATTCCGTCGTGGCTTCACGTTGCTATAATGAAATCACTATAGCAATAGTACTTAATTTTGTAGCACTAGTACTCACACTGTAGTAGCTACAGTGAAATCACTATGGCAACTATAGTGATTTCACCGTGGCTGCTAAGAACACGTTGCTACAGTGAAAATCACTGTAGCAAATACTCAATTTGATAGCAATAGTACTCATTTAATTGAGTTTTATTTTATATATTTGAGTATCTTCGCTATAGTGAAATCATTGTAGTAGATATAGTGATTTTGCTGTGTCAGCTAAATACACTGTTACAGTGAAATCGCTATAGCAATAGTACTCAATTTTAGTCGTAATAATACTCAATTTACCTAAGTATTATTTGCATAAAATTGAGTACTTTTCTACAATGATTCACTGTAGGGAAGCCATTTTAGCCGCCAGGGTGAATTTCATTGTAGCCGCTATAGTGAAATCATTGTAGCAACACGTGCATGATACTCAAATATAGAAAATAATACTCAATTCAATTGAGTATTAATTGTATAAAATTGAGTATTTTAATACAGTGAGTTTACAGTAGAAAATTAATTTTTGCATCCACGGTGAAGTCACGGGTTGCTACAGTGAAATCACTATAGCTGCTACAGTGAAATCATTGTAGCAACCCGTGTTGCTGTTATCGTAAAAAAAGTGTCCCTATATCATCTACTGTTATTTAATGTTGGAGGATCACATAGGTATTTTTGGTAGTTTAAAAAATACATCATTCAAAACGGTTGGGTGTTACATGCAAAATCTATAGGAGAGGATCATCCTTTAAACTGTTTTGATTCCGTGGACCTATGATTAGCAGAAAATATTTATTGTCTTGTACCTTTCCGTAATGCTATATAGTGGACCTGCACCTAATTTTTCCTTCATTCTATTAGATACGGGGATGTTCACAGCGGGGCAGCAAGATTCACTAAAGGCTCTCTTGCTACTGAGCGTTTCACATTCAGATCCCGAACAGGCCACCCCGAGTCCATCAATGACTTAGTCTTCGGATGCTCCTTCCAAAGCAGCGCAAATTTTTTTGAAGGCATTAACAGTATCGCTGGGATCCTAGGGATGGGAGGTGGGTTGCAGTCCTTGGTGTCGCAACTAGGGGACCGCATTCAGCGTCGCTTCTCCTATTGCCTGCTCCCCAAGGATCACCAGGGGTTCAGTTACCTACGGTTCGGCAACGACATTGTGGTAAGAAGGAATGCGCAAACCACCATGCTCATCGAAACCAATGACCCCTCGAAATACTTCCTAAACCTAATAGATATCAGCATCAACAATCGGCGCCTGAATTTTCCGCCAGGTACTTTTGGTCGTCGTAACGGTGTGAGTGGAGGCTGTATAATAGACTCGGGAGCGGGGATGACACACCTTTTCAGGCCGGCATACGATTTAGTGAAAGGATACTTGATGAATTATTTCCAGCGGTATAATCTTTATATGATCGTTCATTACACAATGGACCTCTGCTACCTTAAGCCGGATGGCTTCGAAGCTTTCCCTTCCATGGTTCTTCATTTTGCTGGTGCTGATCTTCCGTTGAGGACTGAAAATCTGTTCTTGATCGACGATAGGTCGATTTTTTGTCTCATGATCCGTCCGGACAACTATTACACCATCCTTGGAGCTGCGCAGCAGACGAACATTCAGTTCATATACGATGTCGGGAGGCGGCAACTCACCTTTGCCCCTGGGGATTGTGCTCATAGCTAATCAATAAGTATTGCTTATTGGATATCTTTGAAAACTTTGAAAGAAATATGGTTAATAAATAACATTTATATTATTAGTGAGTGGTAATTAGTCCCGTATCGATAATTGGAGTGGAGATCATTGTCTTCATATAATCGATATGCACTCCTCTCTCTTTCTATAAGATCGATATTTTGGAGCACTCCAAGTGTTGTCACTGTTCTAGCTCTTATGTCCTGAGCGTGGATTTTTGGTATTAACATTAATAGAGATGACTTTGGTTATTACTTTAATTAAAATACTGCTTTGGTATGTGTTGATTCACATATAATAAAGGACCCTAGAGAATGCAGTAAGCTACTGAGGCGCATGGTGGTTCCATGCTTGGGAGACCCAATTGACCAGTTCTGTATAGATCTAGAATTAGTTCACAGCTCCAGTGATGTCGATCGCTTTACTAGCTAGGCATAAGCTATTGGCAGGTAAAGGAAGTGGTGAAGTATCCACCATGGGAACATTAAATTCTCATTCACCAGACCAAGCACGATGATCGTGTTGAACAAGAATCAAGATTGTCCTCAAATCAGTGTATCAAATACTGGTGCAAAAGCTATCTTACTATTATAGATAATTTGTTCCTGATCAATCATGAGGGATAATGCACACTGAGCCAACCGATTGTGTGGTACTTGCAGCTATAGTGATTTCACTATAGCAACTGAATTGATAATCTTTTGCCCGAATTGATACTCTAGAAATTAATGTAGCTGCTACAATGATACTGGAGTATCAATTCAGCCAGTAGAGTATCAGTTTGATTGCTACAATGAAATCATTGTAGCTGCAACAATGATTTAATTTCATTGTAGCAACTACATTGTTATCACTGCTACAGTAAAATTGTTTTAGTGCTATAATAGCGGGCACTAAACCAAAGTCTTGTAGCGGGTACTGTATAGACACTACTACTAGAGGGGTAAAATGGATATTAAAAAGATCTATATGGGCTTAAAGCTAAATGATCTTAATCCTTGGATTTATGGTATACAAGGGTAGTTAAAATTGTCTTAGGCTAATAACCCCAATAAAAATTGAAAGCAACTACAACATTTCGGTTTTTTTTTTTTTACTTCGATTGTGCTGCGCTAAGGGAATATTATTTGATAGCTACTCGTGCTTAGCACTGGGTTAGTAATAAGTTGTACTTGCCAGACAGTTTGAGGACATGGCGTTAGAGCAAGGGCTCAAAGAGGTCCGTAGATCGAAATGGGCGAAGACAACATAACTACTATTTTTATTAAGTTTCATAATCCTACGAATTAATATGAAATCAATGGCTAGGATTCGCACGCACAAACAAGACAGCAACGGGTCTTGAGGAAAAGTTCGCTCCATGCCGTTCATACCAAGAGTCAAACATAGAACCTCTCCAAAAAGTAGAGCTGTTCAAAATTCCGGACCGAATCAAGCTGAAAACCGATTAGTTGTTGGTTTTTTAGATGTACAAGAAGGGTTCAGTTTTGGAATGTAAAAAACTAGGGTTCGGTTTCGTAAAAAAAAAAAAATTGTTTCACACGGAACCGAACCGCACCAAAGCGGTTTACTATGAACAACATGTTCTATTATTGACCAATCTGATGATGAACATCCTATGAACAAAGACATGATTTTGTGCAAAATTTTGAGATATGCAATTAATATCATAGCTAATGCTAATTGTGATGGACATAAGTTTGAAATAACTTTGAATGATGAACATCTTTTAGAAGGTCAAGCATGGAAAAACAATTTCATTCAAAATGATTACTTCATAATCGCATCTTTAAAACAAAACTGAACAAATCAATCGAACCGAACTGACTTAGGATTGATCGATTCAATAATAGATCTATCGAAGTCGGCTCGGTTTCAGTTTTGTCGAACTCAAAACCGACGTGATCGATTTGGTGACAAATAGACCCTCAAAACTGACCGAACCGAACCGTGTACAACCCTACCAAAGAGGGAGAGGGGAAGTACCATTCCGACAAGAACCAGTTGGTGAAGAGATCAACATCAAGTTGTAAAGTAATTCCTACCACCCATAATATTTCTGCTAAGTGTCCATATATAAACTTATTTTTTTTCTTTATAGTTTTCCCTAGCCTCCAATGATGCTGAGAGGGATTAATTATTGCAACCTAAACAAAACCTAGCTAGATCACCCTTTCTCTTTTTGGTCCGCCATAATGAGGGCCACTTGGTCCCCCCTATACCCTAATGATTCCTAACACCTTTCTTCCCCCTTTGTCATCTTTAACACAACAATGCAAATCCCCCCCTTTCCTCTTTCCACCTTCCGACTCTTGCTCCCCTCTCTTCCTCCAACTCCCAATTGTTTTGGGGCTCAGCGAACCCAACAATGCAGACCATCTCTTGTTCATGTCGAAACCAGAAAAGGTCATCCTAACTGCTACCCCTAAAGCCGGGATTTTTGGGTTCGGTCTGCGGTTCGAGTGAGAACGGGCACATATGGTCTTCCGCTTTGGAGTTCCTGGTGCAGGAGGCGAGTGCCGGCTTATCTAATAAGAACTTCGGACAATTTTAGCACTGCGGTGTGTTGGTGTTTGTAGATCAAGCAAAATTCCCACATTTTCTCGAAAAGTATAGTACATATAAGGTGGTGATTATTCGGACTATTCAGCTAACGAAACTGTGATCTACAGGGTTGCCAGCGAACTGGAAAGGAGTTCAAGCTCTATGTGGCTAATGAGATTATAATTTTAGTTTTTATTTCACTGATCGTGTAATTCATCTTTTTATTCCAATAAACTGGTATGGGTCTATCAATCGAATCCGACTTCATCCAGCTCGAGTCACATGAACCGGCCCAGGTAGACCCCACACAAAATCATGTGGTGTGGTTTCATCAAAGCCTGCTTTAATAGGGGGGGGGGGGGGGGGGGGGGACTTAATTTGTTGTTTAGGGCTGGCTTTTCTCTCTTTCCTCCACCTCACCCTTTAACTTGTTTTCTTTACAATTTAAAAGTTTGTAGGCATAGTCATGAACATGATTGCAGCTTCCTTCAAAAGGCAGTGCAGAGTGCAGGGAAAACGGAAATCCTGTAAGCCAACAAATAAATCAATTAGGGCCCCCTCGATGCCCCCCACTAACCCACACACATACACACACCACTTAAGAGGCTTAGGGGCTAAAAATATTGGAAGAAAGCCTCCTCTTTCTTACCTTTTTCTTGGGTTATTTGCATTTGCTCCCTATCAAAATTTGTATTTATTGACAAATCCCTCGGATTTCTCGAGTAATTCCTTGTTGCTTTCTCCTGCCCCTAGCATCTCCACTTTTTGGATAGAGGCTAAATGATTGCCCGGATCGGCTGCCGACGATGAATGAGCTACTTAATCTCTCAAATAATTATTTTCTACTTATTATACCATAGACAAGTATAAAGATTGTTGACGGTAGGGATGGCAACGGTGTGATTTCGGTGTGGTTTTGGACAAAACCGAAACCGCACCGCAATATCGAACAGCCACACCGAAATCGCACCGCGACAGTTTACCATTATGTAAACCCGAAACCGCACCATACAATGCGGTGCACCGCGGTTTATCATTATAAAGATCTAAACAGTGCGGTTTTGGTCAAAACCGAAACCGTACTGCTACACCGAAATCGAAAATTGAAACGCACCGCACCTCGACGGTTTTATATTTTGGCAAACCAAAACTGCACCATACGGTGCGGTTTACTGTGGTTTTCGATTTTAAACCGCACCGCTGCCATCCCTAGTTGACGGATAGCCCCACGTTGGTGAGGGAGGCACCCATCATCCATTTAATATACCCCATGTGGGCCTCTACTTACGACCCGGGTTTTTGAGTGTGAGGGTATATAACATGGTATCAGAGCTAGGGTATTTTGTCTCCTGCTTTGAGTGCTCCATATCGATCGTGTCTTACCACACGTGCTTCGTATGGGAGGACCCTTGCGTGCTCCCCATGAGGAGTGTTAACCGATAGTCCCACATCTATGAGGGAGGCACCCATCACCCGCTTAGTATATGTCATTTTATCTCCACGATAACATTCCAAATGCGCATTAAGTCGATGATTAATGCCTAATGCTCACACACATCTACTAGTGGTGCTATCCTGGTGTGCAGTAGTGGATGATTAATATGACAGCATTAAGATGTAGGGTGGGTTTCTAAAGCACATAAAATAATTTTGATAGTCTTAGGGGTTATTTGTAACTAACCCTTTTACACCCCCACTTTTATGTCGAAATTTGCGTTACATACTCACATTTCTAAAAATTTGACTTTACCTCCCAATCCTTCACTTGACCGTGAGCAACCCTTTAAAGCATAGTAACAATATTCTTCAATTTTTTAAAAAAATTATGAATAATACACGAACCTAAGAGCAAACAAATTATTCTCTGAACTATTTGGCAACATGGGTCACACCCGATTAAGTCCCGAATTATTCATGAATTTTACGGATAATTCACTTATTTCTCAATCTTTTGTGTGCTGCCTATTTTATTTTAGCTATAAATATATTTCTTATATCTATTAATATATAATTACTAATATCATATAATATATTTTATATTTTTTTGTTTCCAAACTTTTCTTGAATTTATTCTGAATTTTTCGAACTCAGAATTTTGCTCCCTCGCTGAATTATTTCCGAACACAAATTTGTTACATGTTTAAAAGTGGTTTTTTTTTTTCTTACACCCCACTTTTATGTCAAAATTTAAGTTACACCCCCACTTTTAACACGTTGCTTACAGTCCAGTAATTGATTGGGGGGTAAAGTCAAATTGTTTTAAAGATAGGGGTGTAACTGAAATTTTGACATAAATGTGGGGGTGTAAGTAAAAAAAAAACTTTCTGTTACCCCTTTTATTTATCTTTCTTGCTGTGTAAACGGAAAAGCAGGAGCCTTACCAAAAAAGGCAAGTTGACACCTAAACCATCACTCTTTGGGTGGGTAATGAGTTGGGTGCTATCAGTAGTTGTCATTTGAACCTTCATCTACTATCCGTACTGGTGCGAGAACCTCTGTTTCATCACTATATACATAGCTTCACCGCCCATTAAAACTCACTCTTTCTTCCTCTCAACGCAAAGAGAGAGAGAGAGAGAGAGAGAGAGAGAGAGAGAGAGATGGGAGTTGCTACAGTCACTGAACTGAAGCAGAGTGTCTCGGGGAAGAGGACGTTTCGGCCGAGTTTGAGCACCCGGCACGCCACTGAATGGTAACACCTCTCTCTCTCTCTCTCTCTCTCTCTCTCTCTCTCTCTCTCTCTCTGTGTGTGTGTTCTGTTTCCATGGATCTTATGATGCCTGTTCAGATAATTCAGTAAATGCTGGGGGTTTTAGTGCAAGTTTCAGTTTCCATGAATTGGCTCAGTTGTTTTGATTGGGTGTCATATCTGACTGTAGATAAACACATGGTTGGATCCGAAACAATGTTATTATTGTTATTATGACTAATTTGCTTGAAAAAAATTGAAGCTAAGTACCGTGTGAACAATTGGAAAATGAATGTCTGACTTTTTTCCATTTTTGCCATCCAATTCGCCAGGAAACCCATAGTGACAAGTTTGGCATTCAGAAAAAAAAAATCAGAATGGGGGGCAAAATCGGAAGTTCCGAATAAGTCCCATGAGTCGAAATAAGTTCGTTATTTAGTTGTTGTATTTTCAGAATGTGATTTTGAAAACAAATGCACATCTGCAAAATTTGTACAGCTTTTGCACATAAAACTGTGCACATGAAAGAATATATTATATTTCATTAGTAATTTCTATAACTATATTATAAAATATATTATATTTCATTAGTAATTTCTTTACCTAAAATTCTATATGCATAATTAAATTAGTATGTTCATAATAGAAATAAGTTAATTTTGTGAATTATTCGTTAGTAATTTGACTATCTTCAGGCCTGCGAATAATTTATGTTTCATTTGTCTATCTTAACTTTTGTGATTTGAATAATTCACCAAATTTTGCACTATGGGGCATCTTCGCAAGCCGCTCGATCATTCTAATATCCCCTTTATGTCTTCTTTTTTTATATTTAGCAAGTCTAGTGAGAAAATTATAAAGTTGACCCACCCACCCTTATTACCAAATACTTCCGCAATGGAAAACAAATTATTTAGGAAAGGCAAAACTATAATGAGTTTTTTATTTTGGGTTATTTTGACTTACCCCCAAAAAATATAAGCTCCCACCTCCAAATTTCGAACGGTTATGTCACTTGGCTATCTGAACTATTAACTCGACATAGTCGAGAGTTGTCCTGAATTTTTTTATTCCCAAACTGGCCTTAATAGAATGCTAAATGAGCACATCTCCGCTGACTTACCCTTTCTTCTCCATGGCCTCTCATGTACCACATGTTTTGACTTACCCCCTTCTGATATATATGGTCTCGATCCAGTGGGAAATTCTTATATGTGAAACCTTGTGTGAAACCAACTTAGAGGTTTTAGAATTTGATGAAACTTGGTAGGCATGCTACCTATGCCATGTTGATCATCCTCACCAAAATTCATCAAATTCTAAAACCTCCAAGGGCATCAAATGTTAGAAGATTTATCAACCGTTCATAAAAAACTTTGATTTGATTATCATATTTGATGCCTCCAGAGGTTTTAGAAGTTGATGAATTTTGTTGAGGATGATCAACATGCATAAGTAGCATGTCTACCAAGTTTCATCAAATTTTGAAACCTCTAGGTTGGTTTCGCACAAGGTTTCACATATAAGAGGTTTCTCACTGGATCGGGACCATATATATATATATATAGAGAGAGAGAGGAATGGGATGCTGCCTATCAAAGCAGCATTTTTTGTTGCTTTGAGACATTGTTTGACCATCCTAGAAGTTTTAAAATTTGATGAAATTTGGTGAGGGTGTTGTCTAGGGTAAGATGATCATCCTCACAAATTTTCATCAAATTCCAAAACTTCTAGCGGGTTCAAATGGTCGAAGCAAAATCAGTCGTCTGCAGTCACCGTTAAAATTTGCAGCATTTTGCTTCGACCATTTGACCCTCTTAGAAGTTTTGGAATTTGATGAAAATGTGTAAGGATGATCATCTTACCCTAGACAACACCCTCACCAAATTTCATTAAATTCCAAAACTTCTAAGATGGTCAAACAATGTCTCAAAGCAGCAAAAATGCTGCTTTGATAGGCAGCATCCCATTCCTCATATATATATATATATATATATATATATATATATATATATATATATATATATATATATATATATATATATATATATATATATATATATATATATATATATATATATATATATATATATATATATATATATATATATATATATATAGGGGAATGCTATAGTGTGGCATGCGGTAAGTGCGGCACCGCATAGTAGCCGTCTGATGCACCGCTGCGTGCATCACATGCCGCATTATAGCATGCCCCTATATATATATATATATATATATATATATATATATATATATATATATATATATATATATATATATATATATATATATATATATATATATATATATATATATATATATATATATATATATATATATATATATATATATATATATATATATATATATATATATATATAGAGAGAGAGAGAGAGAGAGAGAGAGAGAGAGAGAGGAATGTTACAGTGAGCTGTGAGCTACGGGTGGAGAAAATGAGCTGCTCTCATTTTGATCCCCCTAGGGGTTTTGGAATTTGATGAAATTTGGTGAGGGTGTTATCTAGGATAAGATGATCATCCTCACCAATTTTCATCAAATTTCAAAACTTCTAGGGTCATCAAATGGTAGAAGCAAAATTAACGATGACTGCGGACGGTAGATAATGATCATCCTCACCAATTTTCATCAAATTCCAAAACTTCTAGGGTCATCTAATGGTAGAAGCAAAATTAACAGTGATTGCGGACGATAGATAATGCTTCTACCATTTGATGACCCTAGAAGTTTTGGAATTTAATGAAAATTTGTGAGGATGATCATCTTATCCTAGATAACACCCTCACCAAATTTCATCAAATTCCAAAACTCTTAGGGGGATCAAAATAAGGGCAGCTCATTTTCTCCACCCGTAGCTCACAGCTCAACGTAACAGCCCTCTATAGCGGGATGATACGGTGCAATGTGTGGTGTGTGCTCGTAGCCATTCGATGTTCCAGCCCCATGTGGCCGCACACTTAGAGGTACATCGGACGGCTTCGGCCGCGCACCGCACACCTCACCGTATCATCTCTCTCTCTCTCTCTCTCTCTCTCTCTCTATATATATATATATATATATATATATATATATATATATAGAGGAATGGGATGTTGCATATCAAAGCAGCGTTTTTTGCTGCTTTGATACATTGTTTGACCATCCTAGAAGTTTTGGAATTTGATGAAATTTGGTGAGGGTGTTGTCTAGGGTAAGATGATCATCCTCACAAATTTTCATCAAATTCCAAAACTTCTAAGAGGGTCAAATGGTCGAAGCAAAATCTGCAGATTTTAACGGTGACTGCAGATTTTGTAGATTTTGCTTCGACCATTTGACCCTCTTAGAAGTTTTGGAATTTGATAAAAATTTGTGAGGATGATCATCTTACCCTAGACAACACCCTCACCAAATTTCATCAAATTTCAAAACTTCTAGGATGGTCAAACAATGTATCAAAGCAGCAAAAAACGCTGCTTTGATAGACAGCATCCCATTCCTCATATATATATATATATATATATATATATATATATATATATATATATATATATATATATATATATATATATATATATATATATATATATATATAGAGAGAGAGAGAGAGAGAGAGAGAGAGAGAGAGGCCCCCTCTAGTGTGATCATGTTGGTGCAACTCATTGGTGCGATCCGAGCACCGTGGGCCGCCCGATTTAATTTGTATGGCTGTGATGCACTGTTTGGCCGGTGCATGCATCACAGCTAACATATGTTTGCCTGCTAATACCTATATGCTGAGGTGCTCTATTGCATATGTTGCACTACTTCCAGTACATATGTTGCACTAGGCGGGCTGGGCAGTGCAGGCACGCTAACATCACATGTTGCTGTGCTCCGCGAAGGGGGTTGCAGTACTCCCCGTACATATGTTTCTGGCCAGGGTCGCACCAAGTGGATCGCACTTGGGTAACAAATTAAGGGAGTTCGAATTTATGGTTACAGTTTCGAATTTGTGGCTTTCTCCTTTAGGTTTTGAGGAAGAAGAAAGGGTGAGTGAGCAAATATCTGCTTTTACACTTCATAGCAAATTTCCAACAACTTATGAAATGATTGGTCTAATAAATCTCTTATACCCCAAAAACTTTCGAAAAACAAGAAACATATGTCAAAATAGATATGAAGTGTAGTACCCGATAGAGATCGGCAGACAAATTAATATGTCATTAGTTAGCTTAAGTATGTGTTCGTCGTTCTTGATTAATTTTATCAATGGTAAAATTGGGAATCCGGGGGAAATATTATAAATTCTTCCACGAATAATTTAGGAAATTTCTAAACCGTTGAATGGTTCTTGAGTTCCTCGATTGCAGGATTATAATTTGAAGAATAATTGGGCCTAGAAAATTCTTGAATAATTTGAGAAAATTCTTGATTCTAACTGTGCAATTATCAATCCACCTTGCAGGCCCCTTTCTGATGTTGCCAGTGATCTCACCATTGAAGTCGGAACGTCGAGCTTTGCACTTCACAAGGTGAGAACAATTATAAACCGAATTTATATTCCTCGGTCGTAAAAATCTGTGTGCAGCCGCCAACTCTATAATCAAAGCATCTTCCATTGGTGTGCAATTCATTCTTGAAAAAAAAAAACAGCAGATTAATTTCAAGGAAAAAGAAACTACCAATTAATGTCTTATAAGTTATAATTTGTAGTACTTGTATCAAATTCAAATGCATATACTCATTATGCAATCCAATTCAAGCAATCTAGTTTAAATTCAGCAAAAATCGAACCTTTATATACGGAGAATCTTTTACAGTTCCCTCTGGTTTCTCGGAGCGGAAAGATCCGGAAGCTTCTCTCCGAGGCGAAAGATTCGAAGGTGACACGCATTAATCTACAGGGCACGCCAGGTGGAGCAGAAGCATTTGAGCTAGCCGCCAAGTTCTGCTACGGTGTAAACATAGAGATCACACTATCGAATGTCGCCATGCTGCGATGTGCGGCTCACTATCTACTGATGACCGAAGAATTTTCGGAGAAAAACTTGGAGATCCGAACAGAAATCTTTCTCAAAGAGACCGTCATCCCGAACATTACTAGCTCGATATCTGTCCTCCACCGCTGCGAAACCCTCCTTCCGGTGGCCGAAGAAATCAATTTGGTTAGCCGAATAATCACTGCAATCGCATCTAACGTCTGCAAAGAGCAGCTTACCTCCGGCCTATCGAAACTAGAGAACCCCCTCAGGCCACTGACAGTAGAGGCCGAACCGCCATCTGATTGGTGGGGAAATGCTCTTGCGGACCTCAACTTAGATTTCTTCCAGAGGGTCCTCTCCGCGGTGAAATCGAGGGGTCTCAAGCAAGACACAATCAGCAAAATCTTGATCAACTATGCCCAAAACTCGCTCCAAGGGCTCGTCATCCGGGACATTCAATCATCCAAAGGGAGCTTCTCGGATGCGGAAACACAAAAAAAACAAAGGGTTGTAGTAGAAGCTATAGTAAGCTTACTCCCAGCTCAATCGAGGAAGAGCCCGGTACCAATGGCATTTCTTTCAGGCCTTCTGAAAGCCGCAACGATGTCCTCTGCATCATCCATCTGCCGAGCGGATTTGGAGAGAAGGATTGGGCTGCAACTAGACCAAGCGATTCTCGAAGACATTCTGATTCCTGCCAACTCCAACAGTAATGGGCATCACTCGATATACGACACGGATTCGGCATCGAGGATCTTCTCCCTATTCCTGAATTTGGACGAGGAAGACGAGGAGGCAGCTCACTTGGGAGAGGAAAGGGATGGTTGCTATGAGTTCGGAAGCCCGAGATCTCCAAAACATAGTCTGATAGTCAAGATATCGAAGCTTTTGGATAGCTACCTTGCGGAGATTGCACTGGATTCGAACATGATGCCATCCAAGTTTATTGCCCTCGCAGAGTTGCTCCCCGATAATGCTCACGTAGCGACTGACGGCCTCTATAGAGC
This sequence comes from Chamaelirium japonicum, assembly GCA_947650365.1. NCBI lineage: Eukaryota > Viridiplantae > Streptophyta > Magnoliopsida > Liliales > Melanthiaceae > Chamaelirium > Chamaelirium japonicum. The sequence continues at coordinate 83,545,962 of OX393552.1, read as the reverse complement.
TATTGATATCTTCCTAAAGGTAACAAAGGTTTGGAAGTTAGTTTCTTTCAACAAGCTTTCACATCATTTATACATTCTTTAGTCACATTTTCTTCATAAAAACAAAAATTTTCTCCCCGTTTCGTTAAATTTTCGACACTTCAAACCTCGGAGATTTCAGATTCTTCGAATTCTGCACAAAGGTTTAATACATTAATTCCATATTCTTATGTTAGTTTGAATTTCCCGAATTTTTTCTGTTTGACATATTGCAAACCTTCACCTTCGCAATTCTACGCCCATTCGACAATGGATGCAACCCTTGATATGAACAAATGGCAATAGGTCATGAAGCCAAATACCCAATACAAGTAGTTAAGAACTAGTTCTTGTAGTTTGATTTGTGGGATGTTTCTTGAATTACATAGATATGCACGACGAAGAACACTGAATGGATTACAAATTCCTAACTTTCAGGTTCATCCCAACATCAAGGAATCAGAACGCTACCGCCTGTGCAAAACTATAGATTGCCAGAAGTTGTCGCAGGAAGCATGCAGTCATGCGGCCCAAAACGAGCGTCTACCGGTGCAAATGGCGGTTCAGGTCCTGTACTTCGAGCAGATCAGGCTACGAAACGCGATGAACGGCAACCACGACCATTTCTTCTTTGGATCAACACATGGCCAATACCCGCAGAGATCCGGCAGCGGAGTGGGGAGTGGAGCCATCTCCCCGAGAGACAACTACGCCTCGGTGAGGAGAGAGAACAGGGAGCTGAAGCTCGAAGTTGCGAGGATGAGGATGAGGCTGACAGACTTGGAGAAGGATCACGTCTCGATGAAACAGGAGATGGTTCGGGCAAACCCAGCTAACAGAATACTCAAGTCTTTCACTAAGAAGTTAAGCAAGCTGAATGCCTTGTTTCGGATGAAAGATGTCAAGCCCTTGAATGCCAGAGCTGCTACCGATGCCCGAATTCTGTTTCAGAGAAGAAGGCGGCACTCCATCTCGTGAATCTGACCCTTTGTGGGCTAATAGTGTGTAAAGATTTGTGAGTTGTGGTGCTTTCTGCATGGTTTGAGATCATGCTTATCTTTTTTATGAGATCTTTAGCTTTCTACTAACAGTTCAAGTGATGTGTACTTAAGCCTATATGCTGAAATCTTGTTTGGAAAATGGATGAAAAGTTTGGATAAAAAGGTTGGTTGGTTCGCATACATGGTAAAAAATTTGCATCTTGCAAGGCTTAGCATGCTAGTCATGCTTCAGTAATCACTGTGGCATCAAAACTTAGGAATCTTTATCCTGTTTCCATTGGAAGCCTAGCAAAAATTTTCCTAAATTATTGCAAGTTCATCAATTATTTTTGAATTTTTTTCCTTAATAAGATGGTTTTCCCCCCAAGTTTATAAAAAAAAAACTATTTTTCGCAAATGTACTGTCAGAGATATTTGTATATATCGGGTTATACATCTTTTGCTGTGTATGGGATTCATACCCTACTCATATTCTCTTGTATATATATTTGGCCCTTTCCCTAACGAGATAAGTGATTTTCATTCTCTCCCAAAACCCTAGTCTCTCTCTCTCTCTCTCTCTCTCTCTCTCTCTCTCTCTCTCTCTCTCTCTCTCTCTCTCCCTAGGGTTATGGTGACATGGTATTAGAGTCATAGGTTTGGCCTCTCCTTCTCCGGCATCTCTCTTCCTTGATCGACATCTCCTGGACACTGAATCCGGCATCTTCTCCCTTCATATCTTCCTTGTTGAAGCTCTGATACCTCGCGAATTTGCTGATAGTTGTCGGGTGCTTCTCAGGACACAAGAATCATCATCAATATCACTGGCCTCTCCAACTCCCTCTCTTTTTTCTCATGATCGACCTCTCCGACACCTCGCGAATCGCTGCCATAATTTAAAGGACAAATCTACAATCCGGGAATTGTTATGGAAGATCCTCTGCTCCAAACGACTGTTGCAGAAGTAACTGATCAATAAGATCGATTCATGTGCGAGAACAACCAAACAACCAATCACAAAAATAAGGAGCAAGCCAATCACATATGACACACGAGATTTAAGGTAGTTCATCCCAAACTGGGCTCTACATCCACCGTCGTCGAACACTCAAGGAGATTCCACTATGAATGAGAAAAAGTATACACCCGACACCTTCAAGTCCAGACAATAGCACTCACCTCCTGATCAAAGCCTCCTTCGACTCCAATCTTCTCTCCATGGACGATCCCTAACAAGGATCGTCACTCCATGGAAGAACCTAGCCGTCAGCCATACCTCACACAGCTGTCAAGAACTCTTCTTAGGTCTCTTAGTTCGTCACACCAAAACCTTAAGGGAAAAACCCTTTTAAAGCCCCCAAAATAGAGCCCATCAAAATATGAACCCGTCGGGTTTCACCCGAAATCGTGCGCACGATCTTCATAAGTAATATGCACGATCTCCCAGATCTTCCAGGTTTCACTTGAGCGTCCGCTCGGGCAACGTTTCCAAACGTTATGTGAGCATGCCTATGAAACTTGTTGTGCACACGACTTTCTGAGGACTTTCTAAGCATCCAAGTCATGCGCACGACCCTTTCCTTAGTGTTGGGTCTCTATTCATGGGGCAAAATTCCCTAACAATCTCTCCCTCCAGACCCAAGGAGAGAGTGTCTCCCAAAACCTGATCATGTCATTCCAATAACCTCCCGACAGAGCTCGAACATCTGCTGGGTGATCACCTTGATCATCATATTCACTGGATTCCTGTCCATGTGCACCTTCAAAATTTACCACACCTTCTTCTCCAACTCATCATTGATCCAGAGTTTCAAGAAGCAAGATCCTAAGAACAAGAAGAGAGGAACTTATTTGTTCTGTAACAAGCCAGGTCATCATATCCATGATTATCAACATTACAAGAAGAGCTTGAAGAATCGATCAAATATGGCAAAAGATAAACCAATGATTGCTACAGTGTCCAAACTAAATTTTATCGATAGTGGGTAGTAGCTTGATACTGATACAACCATCCACAGTTTTAACCATTGTAGTTTTAATAAGACCTATGAAAATGCTGGTAATGCAAGTGTGAGCGCGGAAAAAGATTTGGGTCGTCTTTATTGCGGATCACACGAGATTACAAATTTTTTTGATCAGGAGATTGTGGGAGAGATCCTCTGGAGGGTCCCTTTGATCCGCGTCTCCACGTGGTATTCGTGCGAGAGCTCTGAAGGGGTTGCCCAGGACAGAGGTCTTTACAGGGTGAGGGTTTTTGAGAGGCTAAGGAGTTTCCGTCGTTGCTTTTGTCCCGTCTGTGCTTCGCGCTTTCTCGGCTAGGGAGGCTTTGGGCTTCGTTCCTCGGTCTTCGTGTCTTCCTCGATCCTTGCTCGACCTTGGCGTCCTTGATCGTCGGTTCGCGGCGTCGATCGTGTTTTTGGCGTCAGCTTTGGCTTTAGCTTTCGGCTTTGGCGTAGCTTTGGCGTGGCTCGGGCTTTTGCTTTGCTTTGGCGCTTGCGCTTGAACGTAGACGGGTAGAGACTTGCGATGCTTTAGTTCTTCCGGACTTTGCGTCGTATCGGCTAGAACGTGCGGTGCTTTGCTCGTGACCGTCGTAGTTGCTTGGCTTTGGCACGTGCGTTGCTTTAGCGCGGGCTTTACCGGTGCGTCTGCTTTGGCTTCTGGCGTTGGCTTTGACTTTAGCTTTGACTCGATCTTCTTCTCGAACGACTGGCGCTACTTCTTCAAGGCTTCTTTATTCTTCCGGCTTCCTCGACGGTTGTGGCGTCGGTCTTGGCTTTTCGGCGGGGGTAGCACCGATCTTCGTGCGACGGTTGTAGCATCGGCTTTTGTTGATGAAGACGGCGGGTGTAGCACCGGCTTCGGCACGATGGTTGTAGCGTCGGCTTTTGTTGACGAAGACGGCAGGGATAGCACCGGCTTCAGGCTTTCTTCTCCCGGCTTTCTTCTTCGTGCGAGGAGTTGATGCCTTTGTTGAAGACGACGGGTGTTGTCGGCTTCGATCTTCTTCTCCGGCCTTTGCTTCTGGTGTCTTCGGAGCTGATGAAGATCGTTGGAGCAGTCGGGGTGATGACGACTCCGGGTCTTCTTCTCCAAGCTTTCTTCTTCGTGCGAGGAGTCGAAGCTTTGATCTTCGAGTGCAAGGTCTTCACGTTGATGAGGACTTGAAGGGCCAAGGATTCCCGTAGGACGTGCTTGCCGTGCCTCGTGAAGCCTTCGGTCTTCGAGCGTTGGAGCTTCTCTTGCGGAGCTCTTTCGTCTTCGGCTTTTTGGACCTTTTGTGCCTTCCCCCACCCCTTCTATTTATAGGCAAAGGGGAGCGGTTGGGGGATATAAATCTAAAATCTTTTTGTTTCATCGGATATCTCCCCCCATAACCATCAAGATATTGTTCCTTTATCCAAGGAAACAAACCCGATCCCCTCCTTTTTAGTTGGGGTGGTTATGGGCTAGATGTGACTCGATCTTTAAAGATCGAGTTGTTATTTTTTTGTTACACTTTTGGATCGGATGGCGACACAACGTCATCTTGTCCGTTGGATCGAGGGATCGTCGCGGATCTACGGCTGCGTAGACGTCCACGCCACCTCCCCTCGCATCGAGGCGGTTTTTTTTATTATTATTTCTTTTTTCTTTTTCTTTTCTTTTCTTTTTCTTTTCTTTCTCTTTTTCTTTTTCTTTTTCTTTTATGGCCGGCCCCACCTCTCCATGAGGGGGGCACGGTTTTCAAGAGGGGGAGCCGGTGGGCCCCCCTCTTTGTGTTCGAGTCGCGGGTCCGGTGGGACCCGTTCTCTTCGAGTTGGGCCATGGTGCGCGGATTGAGCTTGACCGCGGGCCGAGTGTGCATGCGGGCCGTTTGTGTGCGGGCCCAATTCCGCATGCGGGCCGTTGTGTATGGGCCTATTTTTCGTGTGTGGGCCGTTGTGTGTGGGCCAAGTTGCATGAGGGCCGTTGTGCGTGGGCCAGATTTTCGCATGTGGGCCGTTGTGTGTGGGCCAAGTTGCATGCGGGCCGTTGTGCGTGGGCCAGGTTTTCGCATGTGGGCCGTTGTGTGCGGGCCCAAGTTGCATGGGCGAGTCGGGTTCGACCCGAAGGCCGTTGGGTGCGGGCCTATTTTTCGTGTACAAATCGGGTTTGACCCGTGGGCTAATTTCGATGCCCACAAGTGCCCCCTCAAGTTCGAGTGCGCCCGCGGGAAACGCGTAGCGCTTGGACTTGAGTCGCGTATTCGTGTGGGATTAGGTCTTTAAAAGGACTCCTCGTTTTTCGTTTCTCTTCATTATCAGCGATTCCCGGCGGCTTGGAGGCGAAAGCTCTGCTAGGGTTTCTCGCTTCGCGACAATGCCGCGGAAGATGAAGGTGGTCACGCCATGGGGTTCGCGGAGGAGAGGAGACTGCCGGCCCGTGGAGGGCGGAGGGCTGCCGGCGAGGTGATCCTCCTCCTCCTCCTCCTTCTTCTTCTTCTTCTACTGGTTCGCATGGTGGGTCATGGGCCGGTGCGGTGGCCGGTGGCGCGGGAGGGCGCAGGCCGGAGGAGGGGCTGCGAGGTGCGGAGGCGGGCTCGGCCGGGGGCTGCGGGGTGCGGCCGGCGCGCGAGCCGGAGACGGAGCGTGGCCGGGGGCTGCGGTGTGCGGCCGGCGCGCGGGCTGGAGACGGGGCGCGGGGGCCGAAGGCAGCGGCGGCTGGTGGCGCGGGAGGGCGCAGGCCGGAGGCGGGCTCGGCCGGGGGTGCGGGCGCAGCGCGCAGGCGGCGCGGGGGCCGGAGGCGGGCTCGGCCGGTGCTACGGGCGCAGAGCGCAGGGCGCGGGAGCCGGAGGCGGGCTCGACCGGAGGGCGTGGGCGCGGGGCTGCGCGCGGCCGGAGGTGGAGGCGGAGGCGGCCGGGGCTCGAGGCGCGAGGGCCGGAGGTCGTGGGCGCGGGGCTGCGCGCGGCCGGAGGTGGAGACGGAGGCGGCCGGGGCTCGAGGCACGAGGGCCGGAGGCGGGCTCGGCCGGAGGGCGTGGGCGCGGGGCTGCGCGCGGCCGGAGGTGGAGGCGGAGGCGGCCGGGGCTCGAGGCGCGAGGGCCGGAGGTGGAGGAAGCCGGCAGCACCCCCCCTCCTTCCGTGTTTTAACAGGAGAGAGGGGGTCGTGGCTTTTTGCCGTGGCCCCCCTCTTTTTTTCTTTATTTGCTCAAGGGTCCTGAGGCCCTTTTTTGCTTAGACCCCCTCTTTCTTTTCTTTATTTGCTCAAGGGGCCGGTGGCCCTTTTTGCTTAGGCCCCCCCCCTTCTTTTCTTTATTTGCTCAAGGGGCCGGCGGCCTTTTTTGCTTAGGCCCCCCCTATTTTCTTTGTTTCTGCATTTGGGACGTACGGCCCCTTTTTTTTTTTAGCCGAGGTTCCCCCTTGTTTCTCCGTTCTTGGATTCAGAACCTGCGGCCCTTTAGCCGAGGCTTCTCTTTGCTTCTTCGTTCAGGCATTCGAGATTTGCGGCCTCTTTTTTTTTTTGACTTGTGCTTTTCTCTGTATTTGACTTGTACTTTCCTTGCTATCTGACTTGGGCCTTGTCTTCTTTCTTTTTCAGGTCTCGTCGTTACGAGAGCTTTCCGAGTTCCGACTGGATCGTCGATGCAGTCTCCCACGGGAGTACGCATCTTCGTTTCCCCTTTGCGCAAGTCTTCAACCACCGTGCTTCGAGACAGGAGGCCAGACTGTCAGTACTTCAGCTTTCGACGCACGAGCGAGTTTGTGAGGATGGCGTGGCTGACGGCTCTTGCCGCGTGTTGAAACTGGGCGAGCGTATCATTACCGACGAAGGATCTTCCCGACAAGTTGTACGGCCAAGCTTGGGGTTGCCGTTCCACCACACTGGCGAGGTGTCGGTTCCGGTCCCTGTTGTTGCTTTGAAGATATGCTCCCGCCGTACGCGATGGGGCGTGGAGATTCAACCGTGTGGAGATGTCACATACCTGGGAGGTTTTCGGGACTGGATGAGAGAGCTGTCTGGCGCGTTGGAGGCGGAGCCAGGGATGGAGCGTCTGGCGAGGTTTGTGGAGCCAGCTTGTTAGGAGTACAGCCGACCGGACGGTATGTACCGGGCTCTGTGTGAGCAGTGGTGCCCTGAGACCAATACCTTTTTGACCGGAGCTGGTGAAATCGGGATCACCCTTCGTGACGTGCATGTCATCTCTGGGTGTCCAGAAGTTCGGAGCTACTATCAGGAGGAGGTTCCTTCTCTGGAGGTCTTGACGGACCCAGACGAGTCTCCTAGCTTCTGCCTTTTGCTTTTCAAGGCATATGCTATTATAGCGACGCGCGAGTGGTCAGACCGGGTACTCCACTCGGATTGGGTGGACTTCTGGTTTCGAGGAGAGTATCGTCACGCTCCCCCTTCAAGTCACCCGATGTGGAGATATGCATCGTCAAAGAGACCGGCGCCTGGCACTTTCTGGCGACCGATTGAATCTCTGAAGAAAGAATGATGCTCTATGATCGGAGCGCAACGTCCCTGGGAAGTTTTGGGACTTGAAGAATGCAGCGATGCCTGGCGTGCTGCTTACTGGTCAGCGGGGTTGGTACTTTTCCTTTGCCGCTTTGCTTTACCCTGGGAAGGAGATGTGATACGCCCTGGGACCTTCCTTGCAGCTGCTCGGATGGTGAATGGAGAGTTTCTTAACCTGGTGCCGACGATCCTCTGCTCGTTGTACGGAGGGCTTAGCGGAACCTACTGGAGTTTATCGAGTGCGGGTAATGCAAGAGGGGAAGTAGGCAGAGCCAGCTCCTTTTGCCCTCTGCATTACCTCTATGGTTGGATTGGGCTTCACTTTCCGAAGGGGATCTTTGCAGCGCGTGGCCCTTCGACCTCGGTGCCCTTTCTTCCTTGTGTGGGAGGTGTGATGAACGCTTATTACGCGTGGGAGCGTCCGAAGCCTAGTGCCAGAGAGTGTTTGAGACGTATGGGCCCTTCTGACTTTGAATTTGTATCGGAGAATGCACTTGCACCTTCTACAAGATCCCTGGTGTGTGATGGGGCGGAGATACCCGAGCACTTGTACTGGAGTATGGTGAGTTGCAGGCCCGGGTATCTCGTTTGGCGTCGTGGGGATGTAGTGGAGGTGGGAAGGTACTCTCCCCACCGGTTTGCTTGACAGCAGGGTTTTCGCCAGGAGTTGCCTGGGACTCCTTTGCGTATGCAGTCACGTTACACCCTGCAGGAAGCGTATCGCCTCTGGGGAGCGCTTTATGACAGATTTACTGGGTGTATTTTCTCGCCGGGGATCAAGTCGGGCGGAAAGGATGCTGCAACTCCTAAGTATCGCCGTTGGGTCAACGTGTCAGTGCTTCCCCTCCTGGCTAGCCTTCCGCTGGACGTCCTTGCTAGCAGCGAGCGGGCTGACTTTTCTTTTGACTCTTTGGCGGGGTCAGAGGATCGCCGTCTTTGGTCCGAGGAGCGACGATCGGAGAGATCTTGTGGCCATCGAGAGAGTGCTTCCCAGGCTTCACTCTCTGTGCAAGAAGTTGAGATGGCTCCGTCCTCCAAGGTTCAGAGTCTTCCTGAGACTCAGGCTTCTTGGAGTGGGTGTGCTTCTCCCAAGAGGAGAAAGTTGGATCTCTTGTGTGAGGCAGCTTTGGTTGGTTCTGGCGAGGCAGAGCCAGCTCAAGAGGGAGAGCCAGGGATTTTTGCCGATGAGGTAATCCCTCTTTCTGGGGTAGCTTCATCGGATGCTGCAGGTATATCTTGTTTCTAGTTTCTCATGAATTTATGTGCTTGTACTCTTATTTCGTTGGCTGAGTTGTTCAGCTCTCATTTTGGCAGGGTCTGCTGGACCGGACTGCGAGTCTGCCCCGAAGGGGGTTGGGCAGGAATGCTCTCCCATCAGAGCGACGTTGATTGAAGGTGGCGGGCTGGATGTTCCCTGGGATAACTTGGAGCTTTTGGGAGCGTGTGGAGCAGATTTTGCCGGCAGTGCTGTCAACCTGGATGATATCGACGTGGAGCAGTTGGGCTTTGGGGAGGAGGATGAGGTCTCCAGTGTAGGGAGAGAACAGACTCCTCTAGTTAGGTCCGGTACTCCGGCAGAGACTACTCCCGCAGTCGTTTTGTCGGAAGGTTTGCCTGTGTCTCCTCCTTCGGCTCCGGTGGTTCCGCTGACTGTTATCACGGCAATGGTCCAGGAGGCGGTTCCTTCACTTGAGCCTTCAGGACCGGAGCCCACCTTGCCTGTGCACTCAGAGGCCGACAGGAGAAAGTGCAGTTCGCGAGACCTTCTCTCTGTGCTTCTTTTGGAGAGCTGTCGGAAGTATATCCAGACGATGCTCGCACCCTTCCAGGAAGAGGGCTTTGACGCTTTGAGCAGCTGGTGGGTCCTCGAGGGGCCTGAGTTTTGCAAGAACCTGGCGGCCTTCCAGGTAGATGGCTCTTTGTTTGAGGCACAGATGCGTGCTCTCTTGGCGGACAGTGAAGCTCATTGCTTGAAACAGGCTTCGATGGAAGATGACCTTCCCCTGATACTAGCAAAGGCCGAGGACGAGGAGCGTCGACTGGAGGCGCAGCATGCACTTGCCACTGCGAGCCTTGTTCGGGCGCGGAAGAGGCTAGAGGCTGCTCGCGCATCTTTCGAGAAAGCTGAGACGATCGAGAAGTCTTCTGGAGCAGACCTCACAAAGCAACGTATCGAGCTGGCGATGCATCGAGAGCGGGTAGCTTCTCGGTCTTCAGAGTTGCAGCGCATGGAGGTTATTGGCGGCGAGCTGCTCCAACATCTCAAAGAATTTAATTCGCTTTACTAGCAATGTCGCATTTCCTTTTCTTTCTTGTCATTTCTGCTGAATAGACTTGTAGTTCTGCTTTTCTTTATCTGGTGATAACTTAATATCATGCATCTATTTTTTTAGACTTGTCTTCTGGAATGACAGAGTTTGGTTGTGTTTTTTTTTGTTTGGACTGAACCTTTACAGGCTGCCTACGTACCCTACTGAGAGGGATCAAGTCACACGTAGTTCCTTTTGTTTTTTTTTTTTTTGTGCAAGGAATGTAGCCCTGCTTTTAGGCATAGTACCTTTTGAGGTACTTGCCATTGATGGGGCCGAGTGTAAGCCCTTCTGGCGTGGTGAGAAGATATGCGTCGTTGGAGTAGACCTCTTTGACAGCGTGCGGTCCATCCCACTTGGCGTCGAACTTCTTTCCTCCTCGATGCGAAAGGATGATGGGGCGTTTGACTGCGAGCACCAATTCTCCTTTTTGGAAGGATCGAGGGCGAATCCTTTTGTTGAAGGCTCGGGTCAACCTGGCTTGGTAGCATTCCAGGCGTTGCTGGGCTTCGAGGCGCTTCTCATCCAGGGCTTCCAATTATGCTAGGCGAAGTTGAGCGTTGTCGTCGTTGACGAGGCCTTCCTGGACAGCTATTCTGAGTGACGGAATCTGGAGCTCAAGTGGGAGGACAGCTTCTACTCCGTACACTAGTGAGTACGGAGTCGCCTGTGTTGGCGTGCGAAAAGAGGTGCGATATGCCCATAGCGCTTCACCCATGCGTTCATGCCAGTCTTTCTTCGACTTTGAGACGACTTTCTCCAAAAGTTTGCAGAGTGTTTTGTTGAAAGCTTCAGCTAGGCCGTTGGCAGAGGCGTTGTACATGGTTGAACACCTTTGCTTGATATCGAACTTGGCGCAAAATTGGCTGACAGCGGCGTTCTTGAATTGCTTCCCGTTGTCCGTAACGATATAGCGAGGGATGCCGTACCGGAAGATGATGTCGTTCTGGATGAAGTTGATGACAGAGTGCCTGGTAACTTCTCGCAATGGTACTGCCTCAGCCCACTTGGAGAAGTAATCTGTTGCCGCCAGGATGTAAAGATGCTGCTTGGACGACTTGGGTAGCGGACCGACAATATCGAGTCCCCATCCATCGAAGGGCCATGATGCGATGGTTGGATGCAAAGGTTTCGGAGACTGACGGATGTAGTCGCCATGCAGCTGGCAAGTGTGGCATCTTTTTGCAAACTCGAGGGAGTCCTTGATCATAGTAGGCCAGTAGTACCCCATTCGCCTGATGCGAAAGTGCAGTTTTGGACCGGACTGATGTGAGCCACAGATTCCGGCATGGACTTCTTCTAATGCTGTTTCCGCTTCTTCTTTTGCAAGACACCTCAGGAGCGCACCATCGTAGCTTCAACGGTACAACTCGTTGTTGAAGTGGAAGAATTTCAGAGACCGCCGGCGAATGTCGACCTTACGCTTTGGATCTTCCGGGAGCTTCCCGTGGACAAGAAAGTCTATGAATGGTTGTCTCCAATCTAGCTCATCAGTCATGAGAACGTGTACTGCATTGACTTGGTCCGGGATTCCCATAGGGAGGTCCTCCTCGGTGATCACCATCCTCTTACAGATAGGGATGATGAGTTGGCTTCTCTCTGGGAACGGGAGTGTAGCCGCCAAACTTGCGAGCGCATCAGCCTGCTGATTAAGGTTTCTAGGGACATGCTGGATTGAAGCATTTTTTAGCGTACTAAGGAGTTTCAGAGCTCGCAGGTGTAATGGTACGAGGTCTTCTTTGTTGACTTCGTATGCTCCCAATATTTGCTGAATGACGAGCTGAGAGTCGCCGAAAATTTTGAGCCCTTGAAGTTTCATATCATTCGCGAGTTCGAGGCCAATGATCAAGGCTTGATATTCCGCCCTATTGTTGGAGCATGGTTCTGATAGCAGAAACGAAAAGGGGAGTATTTCATCATTGGGCGTGACGAAGATAACCCCTGCTCCTGCCACGTCTTGCTTTGCCGCGCCGTCGAAGAACATTTTCCATGAAGGGGGCGATATCGATGCAGAATACTTCTTCGTCTAGAAGGTCTTCTGATAGTTCCCATTCTGCTGGGAGGGGGTATTCTGCCAGGAAGTCCGCGAGAGCTTGACCTTTGACCGCTTTACGAGGGACGAAGGTGATGTCAAACTCAAGGAGGAGCAAAGCCCACTTGGCCAGACGTCCGGAGAGCACTGGTCTCGACATGATGTATTTAAGCGGATCGGCTTTTAAGATGAGTCTGATGGCGTGAGCTAACATGTAGTGCCGCAACTTCTTTGTAGTGAAGATGAGCGCCAGACAGACCTTCTCAATCGGGGAGTAGTGTAGCTCCGTGCCGATGAGAGTGCGGCTTAAATAGTAGCATGCTGTTTCCTTACCTAGCTCGTTGTCTTGAGCCAGGAGTGCCCCCAAGGACTGCTCCTAGGCGCTGATGTAGAGGACCAATGGTTTTCCTTGGACTGGTGCTGTCAGAACTGGAGGCTTGAGCAAGTGATTTCTGATGTTCTGGAGGGCTTCCTGACAAGCTTCATCCCATTTGAATGGTGCTCCTTTCTTCATGAGGCGACTGAAGGGCCTACATTTTCCAGCTAAGTTGGCGATAAATCTCCTGATATATGCCAAGTGGCCTTGGAGACCTCTGAGATCTCTTACCGTTTTTGGGATCGGCATATTGAGAATGGCATCTATTTTGGATTGATCTATCTCGATGCCTCGATGTCGTACGACAAAGCCGAGAAACTTACCCGAGGAGACTCCAAATGCGCATTTAAGCGGGTTCATGCGAAGCTGGTACCTTCGAAGCCGTTTGAAGATCAGCTCAAGGTCTTGAAGATGTGCTGACTTTTGTCTTGATTTTACCACGAGGTCGTCGACATAGCATTCCACATTCTGATGAAGGATATCGTCGAAAATTTTTTGCATGGCTCGTTGGTAGGTAGCTCCTGCATTTTTCAAGGCGAAAGGCATGACTTTGTAGCAGTAGATCCTTTTTGGCGTGCGGAATGCCGTAAGTTCTTCATCTTTGGGTGCCATCCGGATCTGGTTGTAGCCTGAGGATCCATCCATGAAGGTTAGCGCTTCATGGCCTGTTGTTGCATCCACCATCAGTTCTGTGATTGGCAGTGGGAAGTCGTCTTTGGGGCATGCATTGTTTAAGTCCCTGAAGTCCACGCATACTCTGATCTGGCCGTTCTTCTTCTTGACTGGGACCACGCTGGAGATCCACGTTGGATATTTAACTTCTCGGATAAAGCCGGCTTCAATAAGCTTGTTGACTTCGCCTTCTATTTGCGGTACTAGTTCTGGCCGGTAGTGTCTTTGTCCTTGCTTGATGGCGCTAGCTCCATGTCTGACAGCAAGCTGGTGTACTGCGATCTTTGGGTCAAGTCCGGGCATTTCCTTGTAGGACCATGCAAAGACATCTCTGTATTCTTGGAGTAACTTGACGTATGCAGCCTCCTCTTCGGGGGTTAGGAGTGCACTTACGAATGTAGGCCGAGGATCCTCCTGTGTTCCCAAGTTGATTTCCTTCAAATCGTCGATGGTAGATTGCCCCCCTTTTTCGAGGACGGACGGGGCTTGTGGCAACTCGTCGTCCGAAGTAGAAGTATCGTCGAACAAGGTGTCCGTAATTGTGATATGATTAAGAGATACCAGAATGATATCGGGAACATCGGCAGTTTGAAAGAATGATATGGGTGGGTGGGTGGGAATGATTTTTCTCACCTCAGTGGGTGGCTTTCCCAAACGGTCGAATACTAACCTTCGCTTTGCTTGTCTGATTGGCCCAAGTCTTTTGAATACTGATATGGGATTTTGACTTGCCTGGTTTTTGACGCTCTTCTTTTGCTTTTGAGGTATGGTCCAACGCCGAGCTCGATATCGCCTTCTTTTGGCGCCCTTTGTAGCGGGATGAATGACATTGGTGGAGCGTGCATCGGAGGCTGACGATCCCTCTTCCGCTTCATCGACCAACTTCACCTCAATGTAGTTAGAGGTGAAGGTCTTCTCTCCTGTTATCTTGATGACCATCGGGGTTTGACGGGAGCCGATGCCTCGTCGATTTGGTGGGATCTGCTCGCCGCCCTGGAGTAAGTGGGCTTGAGTCTTAGTCATCCCGTGTGGTATTGGAGCTGGCAGGAGCGTACTCATATGTGCAGCACTGTCTTTGTCGTAGCCAGCTTTGAACAGCAGCTTGGCGGCATTTTGCCCCCAGCTTCCTTTTGGCTTGAATGTGAGTTGGCTGGATTCGAAGGAATTGATGGGTTTTGGCGGACTTGAAGCTTGCCCCAGGCTGGGTAGTGACAGTGTCATCTCTTGCAGAGTGATGACATTAGCTTCCGATAGCGACTGGACCATCCCTTTTGGCGAGGCAAAAGGTGGTGGTTCATCTTTGCGAAGCCACTGAGGCGTGAGGCGTAAAACTGTCGTAGCTTGGACAGGTAGTGGAGTATGCTTCATGGATCTTGGCTTGGAGCTGATGCGCATCCTTCGTCTTGGCGCTAGCACGTCTTTGACTTCGTGTATCGCCTTAGATGGTGGTACTGGATTTGGAGTTGCCAGAGCTTCATCCTGCTCCATCCTTTTAGCTTTCTGAGTTCGAGGAGTTTTAGCTGGAAGGACTTCTACAACAAGGTCCTTTGCTTGGTAAAACTTGGCATCGGCGAGGTGCGCTTCAGCCTCATTGAATGGCTTGTCGTCTGCAACAATGCACTTTTCCAGACCTTCCTCGTAGTACTTGAGGCATTGGTGCCAAGTAGACACTACGACACCGTTTTCGTGCAGCCACGGTCTTCCCAGCAAAAGGTGATATGATGTTTGACAGTCAATGATGTGGAAAAGAACTGTCGTGTCAAGCTGACTGATGGAGAGTTTTAGACAAATGATCCCTATGGTGGACTGTCCTCCTTGGTTGAACCCTTGAATGACCAGCTGGCTTTGCGAGAGCTGGTCGGTGGTGATGCCGAGCTGGCGCATTGTTTGGATAGGCATGATGTTGACGGCGGAGCCGCAGTCCAACAGGATTCGATTTATCGGCTTCTCGTTGATGTATCCCGAGACATAGACAGGTCGATTGTGCAGTCGTGCTCCAAGCTGCAGATCTTCGTCCGAGAAAGTTATTGCTGCGTTACATGAGACAATAGTTTTGTCATTCTCGGCGTTTTTCTTCTTTCTTTTGTAGCTGTCTGGGTCTGTCAAAGCCTCGGCCATTGCTAGGCGAGCTTTCTCTGGGAGGTGTAGTGCTTCTATGAGTGGCAAGTGCAGGATTGCCTCATCGTAAGCAGCAGTACTGTCTTTGTCGGAATCATCCTCCTCGTTGTCGGTGTTGCTTTCTTTGGAAGGCTTGATCCTATCTTCTTCTTCCGGCGCCATGTGAATCTCAACCATGCAACAGGAGGCTTCATGCTGCTGATTAGCTGGGAGGAGATAATCGGGGAAGAACTCTTGCAACGTTGTCGGTTCTGGAGGGTTTTGCAGGAGGAGATCATCAGGATCTGCTGGCGGTACTTTGAATGCCTTCCTTCCTAGAGCTTTGCTTTTCTTTTTGTAAGTTCTTCGTTCCGGAAGCTTTCTTGTTACCCGATCGAGCTTGTGACTTCTTGGCATCCATGGCCTTCGTCTGCGAGGCAACATAACCCATGCATCTTCATCAGTGGATTCTTCGTTACCAAGGTGAAGGTCTGGAGTGGCAGCTGTAGGTTCTTCATGGGTCGGGGAGACCTGCTCCTCTGGGGACCTTGGTGGTTCGCCTTCTGACTCCCAACCGGTGGGCTTGATTTCTTCTATTGAGACAGGCGAAGGTTTGGAATAGAGGACGTAGTAGTCGAATTTACCTGAGGGCTGGCCTAACAGACCGACCTCCGGGTCTCCTTGCTCGTACCTTGTCTGGAGATTTGTGGGTTCTTCATGGGTCGGGGAGACCTGCTCCTCTGGGGACCTTGGTGGTTCGCCTTCTGACTCCCAGCCTGTGGGCTTAATTTCTTCTATTGAGACAGGCGGAGGTTTGGAATAGAGGACGTAGTAGTCGAATTTACCTGAGGGCTGGCCTAACAGACCGACCTCCGGGTCTCCTTGCTCGTACCTTGTCTGGAGATTCCGTTGGGACATAGCTTTGTTTGAGAGAGACGTCGACGTAGGCGACGGTTGCCCCCAGGGCAGTGACGTTTCTTCCTCAGCGAGCTTAGGAGCGTACTGCTGTCGTCTTGAGACTTTCCGTCGTGGGGCTAACTTCGCAATTGGTCTTTGGCGATTGATGCGCAAATTGGGCCTTCTCTGGTGGGCAGCAACGAGTACTGGTTGAAACGAACCGAAGGTGATGGACGTCATGTTTGCTGTTGCAACATCGCTGGAGTCGATCTCAATTTTCCCTTGCTTTGCGAGCGCCATGATCTTTTCTTTGAAGACGAAACATTTCTCAATAGGATGGCTAACCAGTCGATGGTATTTGCAGAAGAGCGGATCGTTGACACGATGCATCTGTTCGGGCCTTTTTGAAGGAGGAAGCTCGATCATCTTTTCTTGTAGCAGTTGATCGAACATGGAGGAGACTTCCGAGTCTGGAAAGGGATACTCTTTGGCCTTAAGTTCTTCTAGAGTCATCTTCGACTGTCTTTGGGGTGGAGGCGGTGGTATGGCAGCTCCCTTTTCTTGATCCGACTTACCGCTGATTTTGAGTGGCTTGGAGGCCGAGGCGATGTCGGCGACGTTAACTTGCTTTGATTTGGGTGCCGGCGGTTTGTCTTTCTTTTCCACCTTCAGGAAGTCTTTAGTTTTTGAGTCCCCGCTATTTGCTGAGCTGAGCTCCATGTCGTGGGCTCGAGTTGCGAGTTCTTCGAAGGACCGAGGCTTAATCCCCTTGAGGATGTAGAGTAAGCCCCAGTGCATGCCTTGAGTGCACATCTCGATAGCCGAGTCTTCCGACAAACGGTCTCATGAATTCAGAGCGAGATTCCTCCATCGATCGATGTAGTCGATTACTGATTCGTCCTTCCTTTGCTTGACGGCAGTAAGCTCGGTCATGCTAACGATACGCCGAGTGCTGTAGAAGCGGTTGAGGAATTCCCTTTCCATCTGATCCCAGCTGTCAATGGATCCTGGAGGAAGATCAATATACCAGTCAAAAGCATTACCTTTGAGTGTGCGAACGAACTGCTTCACCATCTCATCGCTGTATGTGCCGGCGTTGTTGCAAGTTTCGACGAAGTGGGCAATGTGTTGCCTTGGGTTCCCCTTTCCGTCGAAGTGTTGGAACTTTGGTGGCTGGAACCCGGTAGGGAAGCGCAGCTGTTGGATCCTTATGGTGTAAGGCTTTGAATATGCCGCCGTAATCGGAGGTAGGCTGCCGCCGTGGGAACGCATCATGTCAGCCACTAGTGCTTGTATTTGCTGGGCATTCATCGCTGGTGCCACTGAAGGTTGCGCGGCCACCGAGACCGGCACGTGAGCCGAGGAAAGTGCAGGAGTAGTTGCTAGTGTTGTCGGGCCAACTTCTGCAAGAGCAGGAGTTGGAGACGGGGCTGGAGCAGCTACTGGAGAAGTAGGAGGTTGACCGAATGTTGCGACATCCCTGACACTCAGCCTCTGAAGCAAGGTGTTGATGTGACGATCTTTCTCTTCCATTAGTCGGGTGAGCTGAGCCATGTGTTCACCCATTTGCATGACTTGGAGCTGGAGAGCGGACGGAGGATGATGTCGCAGGACGTCTCGATATTCCACGCCCGCACCTTCGCCATCGTCGTCGGAGACGTAGTTACGCTGACTTGCTTCTGCTTGATGACGGATGTTTGCCCCCGGCAAGGGAGGTGCAAAGTCCGCTGGAGAACCCAAACGGGCTCGGGGTTGGGGCTGGTCCTCCCCAAATTTCTGGACAGATGTTCCAGGATTGAGGCTCGTTTCTTCATGCACCAAGGCCTCATTGGCGCCTTGGCGGGCATCTTCGGCAGCAGTTTCGGGCGTGAAGAAGTCCGCAAGAGTTTGAGTACGCCGAGTGTAGATGCGTACTACCGGGGGAATGACATCCTCCGGGTTTTCTGGATCATCGTGTTGGAGTAGTGGAGACTCGGCGATAGGTGAGAGGCTTGTTGGAGCAAACGTATCATCATTCGTTCCGGCCATGGCGAACTTGAAGCAACTTCTTCAAACGTACGGATGAAAGGAGAGGATGTCCCACCGGGCGTGCCAAAAATCTGTGAGCGCGGAAAAAGATTCGGGTTGTCTTTATTGCGGATCACACGAGATTACAAATTTTTTTGATCAGGAGATTGTGGGAGAGATCCTCTGGAGGGTCCCTTTGATCCGCGTCTCCACGTGGTATTCGTGCGAGAGCTTTGAAGGGGTTGCCCAGGACAGAGGTCTTTACAGGGTGAGGGTTTTTGAGAGGCTAAGGAGTTTCCGCCGTTGCTTTTGTCCCGTCCGTGCTTCGCGCTTTCTCGGCTAGGGAGGCTTTGGGCTTCGTTCCTCGGTCTTCGTGTCTTCCTCGATCCTTGCTCGACCTTGGCGTCCTTGATCGTCGGTTCGCGGCGTCGATCGTGTTTTTGGCGTCAGCTTTGGCTTTAGCTTTCGGCTTTGGCGTAGCTTTGGCGTGGCTTGGGCTTTTGCTTTGCTTTGGCGCTTGCGCTTGAACGTAGACGGATGGAGACTTGCGATGCTTTAGTTCTTCCGGACTTTGAGTCGTATCGGCTAGAACGTGCGGTGCTTTGCTCGTGACCGTCGTAGTTGCTTGGCTTTGGCACGTGCGTTGCTTTAGCGCGGGCTTTACCGGTGCGTCTGCTTTGGCTTCTGGCGTTGGCTTTGACTTTAGCTTTGACTCGATCTTCTTCTCGAACGACTGGCGCTACTTCTTCAAGGCTTATTTATTCTTCCGGCTTCCTTGACGGTTGTGGCGTCGGTCTTGGCTTTTCGGCGGGGGTAGCACCGATCTTCGTGCGACGGTTGTAGCGTCGGCTTTTGTTGATGAAGACAGCGGGTGTAGCACCGGCTTCGGCACGATGGTTGTAGCGTCGGCTTTTGTTGACGAAGACGGCAGGGATAGCACCGGCTTCAGGCTTTCTTCTCCCGGCTTTCTTCTTCGTGCGAGGAGTTGATGCCTTTGTTGAAGACGACGGGTGTTGTCGGCTTCGATCTTCTTCTCCGGCCTTTGCTTCTGGTGTCTTCGGAGCTGATGAAGATCGTTGGAGCAGTCGGGGTGATGACGACTCCGGGTCTTCTTCTCCAAGCTTTCTTCTTCGTGCGAGGAGTCGAAGCTTTGATATTCGAGTGAAAGGTCTTCACGTTGATGAGGACTTGAAGGGCCAAGGATTCCCGTAGGACGTGCTTGCCGTGCCTCGTGAAGCCTTCGGTCTTCGAGCGTTGGAGCTTCTCTTGCGGAGCTCTTTCGTCTTCGGCTTTTTGGACCTTTTGTGCCTTCCCCCACCCCTTCTATTTAT
This sequence comes from Chamaelirium japonicum, assembly GCA_947650365.1. Lineage (NCBI taxonomy): Eukaryota > Viridiplantae > Streptophyta > Magnoliopsida > Liliales > Melanthiaceae > Chamaelirium > Chamaelirium japonicum. The sequence goes on along the minus strand of OX393552.1, from coordinate 83,526,766 downwards.
AGGCAAAGGGGAGCGGTTGGGGGAGATAAATCTGAAATCTTTTTGTTTCATCCGATATCTCCCCCCATAACCATCAAGATATTGTTCCTTTATCCAAGGAAACAAACCCGATCCCCTCCTTTTTTGTTGGGGTGGTTATGGGCTAGATGTGACTCGATCTTTAAAATCGAGTTGTTATTTTTTTGTTGCACTTTTGGATCGGATGGCGACACAACGTCATCTTGTCCGTTGGATCGAGGGATCGTTGCGGATCTACGGCTGCGTAGACGTCCACGCCACCTCCCCCCGCATCGAGGCGGTTTTTTTTTTTTATTATTTCTTTTTTCTTTTTATTTTCTTTTCTTTTTCTTTTCTTTTTCTTTTTCTTTTTCTTTTTCTTTTTCTTTTTCTTTTATGGCCGGCCCCACCTCTCCATGAGGAGGGGGGCACGGTTTTCAAGAGGGGGGGCCGGTGGGCCCCCCTCTTTGTGTTCGAGTCGCGGGTCCGGTGGGACCCGTTCGCTTCGAGTTGGGCCATGGTGCGCGGATTGAGCTTGACCGCGGGCCGAGTTTGCATGCGGGCCGTTTGTGTGCGGGCCCAATTCCGCATGCGGGTCGTTGTGTATGGGATTATTTTTCGTGTGTGGGGCGTTGTGTGTGGGCCAGAGTTCGCATGTGGGCCGTTGTGTGTGGGCCAAGTTGCATGCGGGCTGTTGTGCGTGGGCCAGATTTTCGCATGTGGGCCGTTGTGTGTGGGCCAAGTTGCATGCGGGCCGTTGTGCGTGGGCCAGATTTTCGCATGTGGGCCGTTGTGTGCGGGCCCAAGTTGCATGGGCAAGTCGGGTTCGACCCGAAGGCCGTTGGGTGCGGGCCTATTTTTCGTGTACAAATCGGGTTTGACCCGTGGGCTAATTTCGATGCCCACAGCAAGTAAGTGACGAATAATTTTCACACCAAAGTCAATGGCAAAGGCATTGTGGAACTGGAATTTCCATCAGGAAGAATTCTTATGCTGGTCAATAATTTGCATTTACCTGACATGAGTACGAATTTTGCATGTATATCAATAAGAGGGGTTTCAAACTGGTGCATGAAACAAATAATTATATCATATCTACGAAAGGGATAAGTTTTGAAAAGGGATATTCATGTAATGACTTGATTAACGTGAATTCAACGGAAAGTTCATCTTTTGCTTATATTATGGGTTCTCTTTTTTTGTGCCATAGTATATTATTGCCTAATTATGAATATGTTTAACTTAGTATTAATATCTGATTTTAATTGTAAAAGTTATATGAAACGCCAAATTTATGTTCAAGCAAAGATAGCTAGAAAATGGATTTATTATTTGTACCCCCAACAGTTGGGGGAGTTGTTCGAACCAACAGTCGGACTTTAAACCCTCAAAACCGATGGTTGGATTATGTAGTTGTAGTCAACATATACAAATCAAACCGCAATATTGGGTAAACCAATGTTCAGACTCCCACCAAAAATGATTGGAGAACGAACTACAGTAGTCGTAACTGCAATAGTCACCATATTTCAATTAAATATTAAAATTGCAGCAAACCAGACAGCTGAAGGCTCAACTACAGTAGTCACAACTACTTCTAGCTGTAATTACAACTACAAGTGTACTTTAAACTCCACCAACCAAATAGACCCTTAATGAATGTCGACTACGTGTTGCTTAATGATTCCATGAATCGCTTTTATCATCCCTTTCAAAGTTAATCACCAAACTTAATCCACAATGCTCTAAAGTTTAACATGATATTAGTCTCTTTCTGTGAATTATCATGAGTGTTTAAGAGCTGCAAACCATTTCCTCTTTGAATGAGAGCTTCATTTCGATGGGGAAAACATGGATGACGATGATGATCACGATGATGCTGATGATGATCAACGAGAGCAGCAATTAGATTCATCTTTTAAATTTGATGGCACCGGACACATTGTAGTTCCCCACTAGGTAATCTCAGATTCCATTCAACAATTTTGTATCATTCATTAGGATTTGTCCACTAACTTTGGTATTTATTTTGTGTCTAGAAAATGTCCGGTAAACCCATGATAACAGTTAAAACCACCCAACAAGAATTACATTACAAAGCAGAAAGCTTGCAGAAACTATGAATACTTCAATTGCAAATCAAGAAAACCAGATACAATGCTTAATTTTCAACATGACGTACTTCATCAAAAAGCAGCACATAAGTTTCCTTAAAGAAACACTAACTCGCCGTGCCAACATAATAAGAAATCTGTAATTCTAACACTATAGATGAACAAATTAATCATAATGTACATCTGGAACTGCGAGCTGATAAGGAAGGTGAGCTTGCACTTTTCACACTCCAATAAACAATCAATATAAGGCCTCAGTTCTTCGAATCAACAAGATTAGTTACAATTAGGTACCCGTTATTTCGCTCTTCATGAAGTAAATAACTGGCTTCCAGGAATAAATATTGCGGTACCGTCACCCATGACCGTCGTCAGTGTCATCTCTATTTCAAGGATCCGATCGAGCTCAACCACGATAGTCTCCATCTTCGGTCGTCTTATCCCGGACAAATTCAGGCACTGAATGGTCAGCCCAATCAACTCCTTCATTCCTTCAGAAGTAAAACTTCTACCCAGTCGTCGATCAAAGAGATCATCTGAGATTAGCTGTTCTTCAGCCTTGAATATGTGGAAGGTGATAAAATATCAGTTCTCTATTAATGAATCGCTGGCTTTAGATTGCTGGTACTAACTACTAATAAACAACTTGTTTCATCTACTAATAATGGGCAAGATATAAGTACATTACAAACTATAAAGGTAGTCGGCTTATAGAAAGATGACTAAAAGCTATTCAAACTGTTAGAAGAATACTGCATTCTCTTTCATTCTTTTGCGTGTGGTATTCTTACTCACTGTACCTGTATATAAATTTGGTCCCAAGGTCCTAGTGAAAACTAAGCATTCTTTGTTCCCAAGTTAAATGGTATCGAAGCTAGGTTTTTGGTGAGATCCTCTCATCCACGTACCTCACCACTGCTGGGTCTACCCCAGATCAACGTCATCGGAGCCAGCTTTCATGTCACCAAGCTCACCTCCCGCCACAATTCTCACCTTTCACCTCGCCTAGTGGCTCCCACTCCCAACGTCAACATTTCTGACCTCATGATGTAGGCGAGTGCCCATATTTTAAAGAAAATTGAGCATTTTTTGGCATCCCCATGAAGATCCAGAAGCCCGATCAGAGATCTGTCTGATTCGATGGATTCCACTTTTCATTATCTTTTTTTTTTATTTCATGTCAATCCGACTTGTAGATTGGAAGTTATTTCCATTTTTATGTCTGTTCAGCCTAGGTGCGAAGGTTGTTCGCACCCAACTTAAACCTAAGTTGTTTATATTGTCTTGACTTGCTTTTAATAAGATCCATTGGATCTCATTAAAGGCCATATAAATGGTAGATAACAAATGACGCCTAAAGGGCCCCTAAAAGGAGCCTGTAGCCACCCCTTTTTCGCTTTCTATCTCCTGATGATGCACAGATACCGTACAAACATGTTTGATGTCCTTAAGTCGCGCGCTACTTTGACACCCCCTTTTAGGTGATTCTTTCACTTCTTCCCCTCTATTTTTCCCCCTTCTCTTCTATTATATATTCCTCTCATATGAAGCCCTAAAACTATTGAATGATATTTGGATTTTGAAACCCTAGTTCGAGGACAAAGCGAGTTTGATTGTTCAAGTCTTCAATAAATATTCCCCACTTCTTCGTCTCTTTTTCATACCGCGAGCCTCTTCCTTTCAGCATCGACTTCGTCGCTTCTTCACTCGTTCATTTGGACCACCCTCCCCCCTTCACCACTTCATCAGTTCATCCTACGGATACCAGGATCACGACAAGCATCCACCGAGGCACATGACGGATTAACGATAACTTCGTTCCATCTCAGGAATTGTTATTCTTATTCCTTTTAGACCAATTCCTGTGGTTATATTGGGATTTTATCATATTATCAGTTTTATTGGTTTCTACCAATTAACATTGGTCCTTTCTTTAGATCTATTTTACTACTGAACTTGAGCCTTATATTTGTGATATTGTTCTATAGTTATTTGCTGCGATTATAATTAACAAAGCTTATCTGCTTGTTTATCATTATCTGAAGGTTGTTTGACACATTGAAAATCTTGATACTTTGCATGTGAGAACCTTTAGTTCCTAATTGCTGAAATTTAATTTTCAATTGCTAAAAATCCTGAAAATACTACATGCATCACTACCGGCCTCAATACCTTCCACTTCAACACCCACCACTAATCTTTATTATCTGTCAGGACTTATCACTACCGGCCTCGATACCTCCTGTTGCTGACCTCCCCCTATCATCATCCGTCCAACATTCTCATCATCCCCACCACCCACTATCATGTGCCATTGGTTTGATCACAAATAAAGCTTACCATTCCCTCCATATATTCACTCACAGGCCGAGTCGAGCCTGCCAACACTAGCACACCATCTGTTATGCAATATGAATACGATTTTGTTTCATGAAATGGGTCATCTAAAACATACTGTTTTGCACAAAAATAAGTTAGGTTAAACAAGAAAAACTTAAGGTAACTTTTTTTTGTTTGTTCTATATTCTTCAATAAACCATTCAAGACGGTGAATACACTAAAGGAAGAATAATCGCCATTCTTACTTGAAAAGTCAGACCTCATGAGAATCAGGGTATATAATTTTGGCCATGTTAGATACTCTCACACTCCAAAACCCGGGTCATAAGGGGAGGTCCACAGCTGGTACATTAAGCGGGTGATGGGTGCCTCCCTCACCAATGTGGGACTATCCGTTAACACTCCCTCTCACACGGAGTACGCGTGGCAAGGATCCTCCCACGTGGAGCATGTGTGGCAAGGTACAATCGGTGGGGAGCACCCAGAGCAGGAGACGGTGAACCCTAGCTCTGATACCATGTTAGATACCCTTTTTTCTGTCACCAGAGAGAACACTGAAAAATTCTTGCTCATTTAATTACCAATACTAATAACTCGGAAGAACACCATCCATGAAATGGAGAGTTCTACACATCACTTATTAACGAAAAAAAGCGCTATACTTAATTTTAACTATCATTGTCGTTCGAACTCGATTAACCGGTGATCTGCGGAAGCACAGACGCCATGAGCCCTTCGTCAGCAGTTCGTACATAGCCTCCGAGGGATGGACGGAGTCCTAGAACAGAAACTTGGAGAGGTTGGGGCATGTCGTAACTGGAGTGCAGCACATCGGACCCATCTCCACCATTCTCGTCCCGCAACAGCCCTTTGTCATCTCGACGAAGCCATATTTCTTGGGGCACTTGATCATGTCAGCCAGAGGATTGTAGATGTCCACGTATGCAAACTTGGCGCCCTAGAGCGAACCTTGCAACCTCTTGATCAAGGTTTGGAGCATGTCGTAGGCGACGACGTCCTTGTTCTGCTGGTCCATGCAGGCGCATCGACCTTGGAATTGCGTGTCATTTGGAATGGGAGGCATCCAAGCAATGGAAAGCCTATGATTGTGAATTTTCGGCCACCCAACTTGTACAGTTACTGAACAAGCGACCCATGTTTCGATAGGAGAAAACCTTGGTAACTAGATACATTGAAAATCGTTCTTCTCGTGGGAAGGGAATAGAAGTTCATCATGTCGTTAAATCCCGCACAGATAATAAACAATGTGTCCTCGACTATCTCATCAGCCTTCTCCTTACCCACAACCCCTTGCAGTCTAGCAATGTAGGCCTGGAAGTCCCCCACCTGCATGGCCATGGTCTCCACATTCACCGTGGATGCGGTGAGGTCGTCCAGTCCAAAGCCCGCCGACGCGAAGCTCACCCCGGTCACAAGGTCGGCGGGGGTGAGCCGAACGTCCGAGTAGGCCGATAGGAAGGCCTTGAGCCCAAGGAAGGAGAAAAGAAAGTCGGTGATGAGCCAACCATTGGAGACGCTCTCGCTCGCCACGTGGCTCGGGAAGTCGAGGCCATAGGGCAGGTGGTACGCTCGCACAAGTGTCGCTAAGCGCTTGTTGTTGCCGGAGTCCAGGGTGAAGTCACCGAAAGCGAAGATAGCCGAGATTTTATGCGGGGGAGTGGATGAGACGACGGGGGAGGCAACGAGAGAGCCGGTGGGAGTGGCAACAGGGGAGGTAGTAGGAGAGGCGATAAGAGAGCAGGCGGGAGAGGCGATGGAGAGAGAGCCGGTAGGAGAGGAGGGGGAAGAGCCGGTAGGAGAGATGGGGGGAGCTGGCGGGGGGAGAGGCAGCCGGAGATGCAACGGGAGAGGTGATGGGGGAGGCGGTGAGAGAGGTGGCCGGAGATGCGATGGGAGAGGTGGCGGGGAAGGCATCGGGAGAGCTGATAGGAGAAGTGACGAAAGAGCTGGGGGAAGAGGTGGCAAGGGAGCCGGCAGGAGAGCTGGCGGGAAAGGGGGGGAGAGGTAACGGGGGAGTCGGTGGCATGAGAGGTGACTAGAGATGCAGCAGGAGAGGTAACGAGGGAGGCAGCGGGAGAGCCGGCAAGAGAGGCAGAGATAGGGGAGCTAGCGCGAGAGGCAGGGCGAGAGGCGACGGGGGAGCCGGTAGGAGAGGCAACGGGGAAGTTGGCAGGGGCAGAGGCAATAGGAGAGGCTATTAAAGATGTGGCTCTAAACATGCCGCATACAACTCCAAGGATCGTGCGCGAAGAAACGGCGGAAGACAGAGCTCTAGAAAAAGCGAGAACTCGACCAACCACAGTTGTGCGCATGACCTTTCAGGTCGTGCGCACGAGTGGCATCGGCATAAAAGTCAGGAGAGAGAATTTGGCATGCGCACTACTTGACATGGCAGCACGCAGAAGATGCGGTTCGGGTTTCGTTTTCCCGTTGGATTCCTTCTACAAGTTGTACACGAATGTGTATGCCTATAAAAGGCATAATCTAGGACGAACTTAGGGTTACGGAAGAGAAAAGAGAAGCTACAAGAGAGGGCAATCATCATCAAGGGAGAGGAAGAGCGATCCAAGGAGGCTTACGCTTTTCAGGAAGGGTTTTCTCTTATTTCTCTGAGGTGAAAGGGTTGGGGTACTCTCTTGTAGGAGGGCTTTTTTTTGCGGGTATTGTGTGGGGTTGGGAGAGGCAAAGATCTTGTATTCGGTTATTCCCACAATAGTGAATCCATTAATCGTCATTGCCGGACATTGCGTGTGTTTGCTTTGTTCTTTGTTCTTTTGTTTCATCTTCTTGGCGGTGGTGAGCCATCGTCTTATTTGTAGAAGTTTCTCGCTCGTCGGAGTTTTCTCGCTCCTTTCGCTACCGGAGGGTCTCAGATCACAACAAATTGGTATTAGAGCATCTTGTTTGTGATTCGGAGGCACCGGTTCGATGACAAAGAATTCGAAGATGACGACTCAAGGATCAAACCTACGATTCAAGATCGAGAAGTTTGATGGCCAAATCAACTTTGGCTTGTGGCAAATACAATTCAGGGATATGTTGATTCAAGGCGGATTGCATAAAGCTCTGAAGAGCGTCAAGTCGGATAGGATGTCAGACAATGATTGAATTGAGTTTGATTTGAAGGCGGTAAGCGCAATTCGGATGTGTCTCACGAAGGTCATGCTGGTGAACGTCTATAGGGAGGTCTCCGTGGAAAAACTGTAAAAGAAGTTGGAGAGCATGTACATGACCTGGTCGCTCATGAACCGTTGTACCTGAAGCAGAAGATCTACGCTCTTTAGATGACGTAATGTACAAGGATCGCGAAGCATATCTCGGCCTTCAATCAACTGACTGAAGAACTCCTTAATGTCGGTGAAGACATGAAGGAGACGGATAAGATGCTACTTCTTTTAGGATCTTTGCCCTAGTCCTACGAGCATCTGAAGGTCACGATGCTTTACAGGAAGGAATCTATCAAGTTGGAGGATGTCACAGGTATGCTTCTCGCAAACGAGATTCGTTTGAAGTGGACGAGTGAGTCGGGTGGTGACTACCAATCCACGGTGCTAACGGAGGTTGCGAGGCCGAAGAAGAAGAAGCAAGGCACTTGTCGGAAGTGCGGAAGATCCAGGTACTTCAAATCGGAGTGCAAGTGGAAAGGTGGAGCAAGACCGGATTGCTCAGGGTCATCCAAAGTCAAGGATGACGCATCCGTCGGTTATGCCTCATTGAGGGATTCCGATAAAAGGGATGTTCTAATGGCTACCACTGATGTTAAATCAGATTAGGACTGGATAATTGATAGCGGGGCCACACATCATATTTGTTTGCACAGGGTATGGTTCGACAAGTATACGGAGTGCGATGGTGGCAAGTTAACGGTTGACGATGGCTTCAAGGTGTCGATAAGGGGAGTCAGGGATATTCGACTTGAGATGTCTAACAGAAAAGTACGGACACTCAAGGAAGTCTATCATGCTCCGGGGTGAAGGGGTAATCTAGTCTCTCTTTCCAGGCTAGATTCCCTCATATACATCTTTACCGGTCAAGGTGAAGTTGTGGAGGTTTGGGACGGAGCCTCTATAATCATGAAGGAGGCCTTGGGTGGAGACCTATACAGATTAGCCAGGAGGACGGCAGTACGTGCACGGTGTTCGGTGAAGAACAACGGTGCAGGTGGAGCACGCTTAGGGGCAAAGATGATCAGGAGGTGGGTTCCAATGGCCAAGTCAAAAGACTTAGGCAATCACCAAGCTCGGTGATTGGGCTCCCGATTCGGGGGCATAGGCGTCGACGGCGATCAGGCGATGGATTCACTATGCAAAGAGAAGGGGTTCGTGTACAAGGAGGTGCTCATGTCTTGTTATAAAGCCAAGATGAAAATTGTTGAAGATGTGGCTCCAAACAAGCCGCATACAACTTTAAGGATCGTGTGCGAAGAAACAGCGGAAGACAGAGCTCTGGAGCAAGACAGGACTAGGCCAACCACAGTCGAGTCATGCGCATGACGTTTTAGGTCGTGCGCACGAGTGGCATCAGCATAAAAGTCGGGCGAGAGAATTTGGTTGGGTCATGCGCACGACATCCCAGGTCGTGCGCACGACTTGACATGGCAGCACACAGAATATGTGATTCAGGCTGCGTTTTTTCGTTGGATTCCTTCTATAAGTTGTACATGAATGTATGCCTATAAAAAGCATGATCTAGGATGAACCTAGGGTTACGGAAGAGAAAATATAGAAGCTACAAGAGAAGGCAATCATCATCAAGGGAGACGGAGAGCGATCCAAGGAGGCTTACGCTCTTCGGGAAGGGTTTTCTCTTATTTCTCCGGGGTGAAAGGGTTGCGGGTAGTCTCTTGTGGGAGGGCTTCATTGCAGGTATTATGCGGGATTGGGAGAGGCAAAGATCTTGTATATGGTTATTCCCACAATAGTGAATCCATGGATCGTCGTTGTCGGACATTGCATGCGTTTGCTTTGTGCTTTGTTCTTTTATTTCGTCTTCTCGGCAGTGGTGAGCCATCGTCTTCTTCGTGGAGGATCCTCGCTCATCGGAGTTTTCTCGCTCCTTACACTATGCGAGGGCCTCAGATCACAACAGAGACGACCGGAGAAGCGGTAGGAGAGGAGACGGGGGAGGAGATGAGAGAGCGGTAGGAGAGGCGGCGGGGGAGCTTATGGGAGAGTCAATAGGAGAGGCGTCGGAAAGGCGAGAGAGCCGGTGACAGGGGAGGCGGCAGGAGACGAGGCTGAGGAGGTGACGAAAGAGAAGGTAGGAGAGACAGCAGGGGAGCTGAAGGGAGAGACGAGGGGAGAGTGGGCAGGGGGCGAGGCGGTGGGAGAGGCGACATGGGAGGTGGCAGGAGAGGAAGCAGGGGAGGCAACGGGCGAGTCGATAGGAGAGGTAAAGGCAGAAGAGCAGGTAGGCGGGGCTGCGGGAGAACCGATAGGAGAGGCAGCGGGGGAACCTACAGGAGAGGCGGTGGGGGAAGAGAAGATGGGAGAGGCGGCAAGAGATCCAGTAGGGGAGGCAGGAGAGCTAGTAGTGAAGACGGTGGGAGAGCCGGCGGGAGATGCAGCGGGGGAGCCAGCGGGGGGAGAGGCCACAGGAAAGCTGGCCGGAGAGGAGGTGGGAGAGGCAACGGGAGAGCCGGCGGGATATACAACGAAGGAATCGGTGGGGGGAGAGGCGACGGAAGAGCCAGCTTGAGAGCCGGGTGGAGAGGCAGTAGGAGAGGCGACAGACGAGGTGGCAGGAGAACTGGTAGGAGAGGCAGTGGGGGAGGCAACGGGAGATGTGGAGGGAAAGCTGGCGTCAGGAGCGGCAGTGGTAGAAACGATAGGAGCATGAGCAGGGGAGGCGATGGGAGCGGCGGCGGGAGAGCCAGTCGGGAAGCCAGTTAAAGAGGCAGCGGGAGAGATGGCAGAAGAGCCGACAGGGAAGGCGGCGGGAGAGGCGATGGGGGTTGAGGCGGGAGAGCTGGTAGGAGAGGCAGCGGAAGAGGCGAGAGATGTAGAGGAAGAGCTAGCGGAAGAGGCAACGAGGGAGACGGCAGGAGAGCGGGCTGGGGAGCCGATAGGAGAGGCGGCAAGAGAGGCAACGAGGGAGCATGCGTGGGATGCGGCGGGGGAGGTGACATCGGGATAGCTGGCGGGCGAGGAGGCGGCGAGAGAGCCCGGCGGGGGAGGTCACGTCAGGATAGCCGGCAGACGAGGAGGCGGCGGGGGATGCAACGGGAGAGCCGGCGAGGGAAGCGACGTCAGAAGAGGCAGTGGGCGAGGAGGCGGCCGGGGAGGCGACGGGAGAGGTGATGAGGGAGACGACGAGAAAGCTGGCAGGGGAAACAACGAGAGAGGCGACAGGGAGGCAACGGGTGAGGAATCGGTGGGGGACGCAACGAGGGAGACGACGGGATAGCTGGCGGGGGCAGCGACGGGGGAGGCGACATCGGGAGAGGTGGTGGGGAAGGAGGCAATGAGAGAGGCAGCAGTTGCGGCGGTAGGGGAGGCGACGGGAAAGACGGCGGTTGAAGTGACGGCTGTGATAGGGTGGGAGAGATGAAGGCGGAGAGGAAGAAAAGGAAAGGGACGGCGAGGTTCCTATAATTCTTCATGGCTTAGGTAGTCGCAATGGATTCTCTAGCTTCCTCTCTGCCCCAAAACCCGGGTCGTAAGGGGAGGTCCACAGGGGGTATATTAAGTGGGTGATGGGTGCCTCCCTCATCGATATGGGACTATTCGTCAACACTCCCTTTCACGAGGAGCACGCGTGCCAAGGCACAATCGGTGGGGAGCACCCGGAGCAGGAGATGGTGGACCTTAGCTCTGATACCATGTTAGATACCCTCACACCCTAAAACCCAGGTCGTAAGGGAAGGTCCACAGCTGGTACATTAAGCGAATGATGGCTGCCTCCCTCACCGATGTGGGACTATCCTTTAACATGCCAATCCTACTCTATGCAATAGGCATATAACACACAAATTGTTTAAATATACTCATTAATATGTTATTGAATCTAATCATAGTATTGGATGGTTCTGATTATAAGATGATAGTTGTTGATATTTATGACTTAATATTTTATGGAATCATGAAACATATGTAGTGTGCCGAACATAGGCTTCATGACCATAACTGGAGAAAAAACTTGATGACCACTAACTATAACCGACCAGCGGGATAGCGACACATACGCCACACAAGGGTAAGGAGGTAATTTGAACCCCAATGAAAATTACCTCCTTAGCCTTTCAAATTACCTCCTTACCCTTAAGTTGTGTATATGGCGCAATTGCACTGGTCGGTCATAATTAGCTTCATCAAATTTTTTCTCCCATAACTGATACTATATAATGCTTAAAATTGCCTAAACTGTGCAAGTATTTTTTGTTACTAAACTAATAGGTTAATAATTTTCTCCACAATTTCATTGTTGTATAAATTGAAGGCAAATTTTTTGTCTGCTTCTTCAGTAATCAGCAAAATTATGCTCCAAAACTTCAAAATATATATATAAATACTGAATGCACATTCCTGTTCTAAACAAAAAGCTGTATGGGAAATTTTAATTGAATTGCATGAGTAGGCCGCATTACCCACTGAGCCAAGCTCTCGTTTGATAATGGGAAGTTAAGGCGTGAGGCTTCCTGCCCAGTTATGAGTTCCAAAAGAAATACACCAAAGCTGTATACGTCACCGGTTTCATGGAGTGTCCCCAATTCGCAAACCCTGAACAAATAATGCTTAGTCATGAAACTGCCAGTATAGAGAGCACGATATGGCTCATCCTTGGAATGAAATTGACATTCATAATAAGTATTCTTCATAATGGCATTATTTAGAATAGCTCACTAAACAAACAAACAAGAAAAAAGGTCACTCTATAAGAAATTCAGGGATCTCTACAATGATACAACAAACCAATAAACGGAAAAATTTTGGTATCAGGAAAGATGTAGGTGTTTTTGAATAAGACGAACTCTGGATCTCGGAAGACATTGCCAGCAGATGTGTGAGATGGACCGACATCTTCAACCGTTTGGAGTAATCTTACAATGCCTGCATCTGCTACTTTAGCAATGAAGTTCTCATCAACCACGACGTTACTTGTTTTGAAGTCCTTGTGCACTAAGGGAGGTGTACGGCTATGCAAATGGGATAACCCTACAATCCATAACGACACAGAGCTTGCTTTTTCAAGACTTGAGTGGAAAATAATCTCATGAATTAGAAAGTTTCATTATTCTGATCTGCATGGACATTTACTCATCTTTCCATGATAAGGTGGATAGAAACTGAATCATTTTGATTACCTTTAGCCGCTCCGATAGCTATGGAAAGCCTTTGTTTAAACTCTAGCCTGGCCGTTGAATCTTGTCTGGTGTCTATCAGACAATGCATAGTTGTCATATCTATACAAAGCCCAGGAAATTCATGGTGCATAAAAAAAGATCAATATTTACCATATAGATGACCACTGACACTGCCATTGGGCAAATATTCAGAAACTAGCATTTGTAGGCCACCTTCTTGGCAATAACCGATAAGAGTAACGAGATTACGATGCAAAATTGCTGCTAAGCTGTTAACCTGTTTGGTCATTTTTAATAAGTCATTTTGTACGCAATGTTATTGTGAAATTGGATTCGAATGCTCAATGAAATGAGTTCATGTAATAAATTAACAAATTAACAAAAGGCAGAAAGCAGATAGACATGATCATTGCTGAATTCCAAACATCTTAAAACCAGAGGATAATGAGAATTAAACTCAAATCCCATCACTTTCTCAAGTGTAGCTGACCCACCCACAACTAAATTTCTCTCTAGAAACTTGAGACAATTGATATGTACTACGCTGGATGCTACTATATTCTCGACAGCACTGGGTTGATTCGTCTCTCGCTTACCTCAAGTATATCCAAGGAGAAGACACCATTGCTGGCTTGAAGTCGGGACACGTGAGTGCAAAAGGAAAGGTAGAGAAAGTTCTGGAAAGGGGTCCGATCGGTCAAAACCAATTGGAGATGCTCAGGTTGAATGAATATGATAATCTAGTTGGATTATTGGATTCAGACGATGATGGGTTGTCTTGGCGGCCACTAAGAAATCAAGCCAAGACTAGTATTGGATAACGGGGCCACGCGTGTTCACACAAGGCATAGATAACTATGCGTGATCATAGATGACTCTAGGATGTTGACCAAGGAAGCCGAAAAAATTTGTGTCAGGTCTGATGGTTTAGTTTGGATACTTTATAATGTTCTCCATGTTCCGGGATTTGAGAGGCAATCAAATCCCTCTTTCCGAATTAGATTCTCTCGGGCACAGGAACACCAGTTTAGGTGGAGTCCTGGAGGTTTCGGAAGGCATTTCTTTGATCTTGGAGAGAGTGTACAGTAGAGGCTAGTATATGCTTGTTACGAGAGGAGCTTCGAAGGCAGAGGGTTCGGTGAAGGACAAATCTCTAGGTGGAGCATATTTTGACGCCAGGAAGATGAAGAAGAAATGGGTTCCAAGTCCAAACCAAATTGGACTTAGTCAATCATCGATCAAGGCGATTAGATACCTAGTATAGGGTGCAAAGGTGGCGACAAGGAAGACACTGAATTATTATAGGCTCTCAGTAGTGGTGAATGAAAACCCGGTCTAGGGTTTGCCGCGTAGAGAGTATAGTTACCAAATCGGAAGTCGGGAAAAAATCGGCTAGGGAAGAAGTCGAAAAAATCGGATAAAAGTCGAAAAGGTCGGGAAAGAGTCGAGAAACAAACGGTAGAATTTTAGATCATATTTATATATAGATGTTACAATACGTTTTTTCAGCAACAAATGACAGGATTAAAACACAATTAATCGGGATTAAAATATGTAAATCGGGATTAAAACATGAAAATCGTTACTTTTCAGAAAATCGTGATTTTTTCATAAAACCGGAAAAGAGTCATGTAGCTAACGTTTACTAAATAAGTCGTGTTTTAATCGGGACTTTTTCAAAAAATCGGAGTTTTTGATAACAGAGGTAGAGAGAAGATAGAGAGGGAGGGGAAGGAAAGTAGAGAAGAAGAAGAGAGGAAGAGGAGGAAGGAAGAGGACACGGTATGTGGATCTTTTCCGGGTTCCTCGCCACGTCTACTTTGGCTTCTCCTTCGGCGAGCGATTTTATCTCTTGGTGATCCTTCTATAATCTCTGTGTATCTCTCGGGTGGGTTGTTCTCTACTTCGTAGGTGTGATCTGTGAGAGGAGCAAGACTAGGGTTTGTGGGATTCGACAAATGGTGACTACTGCATGGTGTAATTCTTACTAGTGATAATCCAAATCCTTGATTACCTGTTATCAAGGTTCTAAAAAGCGCTAGGCGCTAGTCGGGCGGTGGGGGGCCGCCTAGCGCCTAGGCGGCCTAGGCGGCGCCTAAGCGTTTTGCCTTTTTTAAAATTATTTTAATTATTATTTTGATATTATATAATATATATATATGTTTAAAAATTAATATAAGTTCAAGATTATCCCAAAGCATTATTTTAAAGAACAAGTATATAACCATAATTCAAAATTGAGTGATTAACAAGAACACAAGCAAACATGGTCCGCCTGGCTAGCCTCAGCCCGCCTAGTCCGCCTGGCCAGCCTCAACCTGCCTGGCTCGCCTGGTCCGCCTGGCCAGCCTCAGCCCGCCTTGCCCCGCCTAGACCACCTAGGCGGCCGCCTAGCTCCGCCTGGGAGCTTAGCCGCTTTTTTAGGAGCGCCTAGGGCCTAGGCGAGGCGGTGGGGGGCCGCCTAGCGCCTAGGCGGCCGCCTAGACCGCTTTTTAGAACACTGCCTGTTATTCCATGGTGTCCGTTTTCATTGTATGTGTGCATCATATTCTGTGTATGGTTGTGCAATCTCTACAGGACTTCGATCCTTGAACCTCGAGCACAATCCTTAAAAGGTTGAAGGCTTACGCAGTATAAGGGTTCGGCATTAGTGTGACCCGATTCCCCAACAATGAAAATCTTTTGCTTTGCACGCTAGAGAAAGACTACCATCAGGGCTCCAATAAATAAAAAAGTTCCACAAATATTCCCCCAAAAAATTGAAAAAACTACAAATAGATAGATGATTAACACAATCTTTTCATTTTCTGAAAAAATATTCTCCGCTTGATTATATATACTAGAAAAGGATTTCACCTCTTCAACAAACTCTCGGCGCGGAGCACCTGGACGCCTTTTGATGGCTACAACGGTACCATCCAAAAGCAAGCCCTTGTACACGAGACCAAAGCTCCCGGAGCCAACCAGATTGCACTCACGGAAATTCTTGGTAGCTTGTTCCAACTCTTGGAGTGTAAATTGCCTTGCACCCTGATGCTCAATCGGCGGACCGCAACCAGAAGAGGAGATTCGACTTCCCTTATTCCACTCCGCCGCTTAAATCAGAAAAAGAAGAGATTTCAAGATATAAGACTAAATCAGCATTTCAACACTTACAACAACATTGCTAGAATACAATACCTAGTGTCGACGGATCCGAAGAACCAGTCTCCGAATTTTTGTTCGATGAATTTCTACGGCGAAGCTTGCAATAGCAAAGAAAGCCGATAACAATCGCTAACATCGCAAGACCACCTGCAGAACCTCCAACTATGGCTGCAGGTAAGATAGACATCTGGTGAGATGTAGCCCTGGCCCAGAAAACGTAAACATTGAATCTGTAATGCCACAAAAAAGACGATCAATAGCCGCATGCACACAAACTCCATATATATACATATCAATTCAACAATTGCCACCACACTATAAGTATTCCAAAAGTGGTTTAAGTGAGATGACTTGGTGCTGATAGTTTTCATTAAAGTGCAACCTTAAAGACTGCGAGATTCCTCTCCTACCTCCGGCGGGTGACACTGGATCCAGCGTCGCTTTTCCGCGTGGATACAAATCGAATGAAGTTTCCCGATCAGCACTAGTATTGCCAAATTGGCGCTGGGGCTGATTGAAGGCAATGCCGATCGTGCTCCGAGAATCCGACTGGCATGATCTTGAGACCGCCACTAACACAAACACGTCCGCTGCTTCGCCAGCGCCGCCGCCTGCTGTCAAAGTTTATCTAAACGAGTCGGCTCCGCCGCCCAAGTGATCTGCAACTAGTCTACTGGCCAAGAGGGCAGGCCCATTTCTTTCAAGAACATACTATATCCTTCCATGAAACAACCAAGAATCAACAACTCTAAACAATAAAACAAGGAGCTTCTTAAACATTAAGAAGGAAAAAAGATGAAAATAAATATTGAGCTGACAGGCAAGGCCCTACATTGTCGAGAAACAGCGGCGCTGCCGACGACCATGGCTTCTTTGAATTAGATCGAACGATACCCAGTGAGGACCAGTGCTGAGCCCTCAGGGTCTCAAAGCAGAAAGAACAATCAATCAGGGGACTCCTGTAAATTTTTATCAGAGCAATAATGGTTGTCCCATTTCTCTCAAAAAAAATAATGGGTGTCCCATGTGTGGGTTAATATATATACCAGCCAGCCTGTGGAATCTTGGTATCAAGAACCCAAGAATTAATGGGTAGGAAAGAAAAACAAGAAGGGAGAAGCTGGGGGGGGGTGTTGGGTCTTTTATTACCTAACTGTGAAAATGTAGGGGGTTTTGCCAGCAGGAAATGGAGAGGGAGAAGGTGCTGTGTCTTGCCCATAGGATCACCCACAACACAGCCAACCATTATTGAAACAGGAGATTGAAAGCTGATCCCTCAATCCCAGGATCCCTCTCCATATCACATGGCCTGATGTGAAAGCAAGGGGAAAAGGGGATTTCCTTTTTAGTACAAGGAGATTGGGATTCTCTTATCACTGGGGGGAGGGGGGCCTCATGACAGCCAAGCAGTCAGGGAGGAGACCAACTCCACACCCCCCAACCATCAGACAATTCTCACTGTCTTAGAACCATGGTTTCCTCCCCATGGATGTTAAGGAGATGGGTGTCCAGTTCTGGGGCATTTGGCCAATGTGAAAAGTGATCTCTCTCTCTCTCTCTCTCTCTCTCTCTCTCTGTGGGGCATTTGGCCAATGTGAAAAGTGATCTCCCCCCTCTCTCTCTCTCTCTCTCTCTCTCTCTCTCTCTCTCTCTCTGGGGCATTTGGCCAATGTGAAAAGTGAACCTCTCTCTCTCTCTCTCTCTCTCTCATATGCTTGTAGTAAACTGGCTATTGTATACTCTCTAACCTTTTGAGTTCAAAGGGTTGGGGCCCTTTGGTAATGTCCTTTTGTGTAGTACCTGCCATTTATGTATTTTGAGATTGTCAGGTTATTGATGGGCTGGAAGCCTGGAAAGGAGGGTCGGGATCGGTATTGTCATGTGACTCATGTTACTAAGTTGGGGTTTTGTAAATCGACCTTTGACAGTAGCACTAATTGTGTATAAATTTTTTCAGGGATTTTTTAAAAAATAATATTTAAATAATAAATATTTAAAACAATAGTGTTTGAGCAAAAGTATTTGTCAGACTTGCGCTTTGATAGCCACGTGGCATGTTAGCACTAAAAAGCGCTCGTCATGTTGGATGTCCTCTTTTTTTTTTCCGGCTAGCGATAATCCCGTCGGTTAGAATACCGGGTTCATTATACCTTAGTTAACCCATCCAGTCAAAGATTTTGAGAAAAATTAACATAAATCAATACCCGATATCCATATAGCCGGTTTTAAATCCGGTATTATAACCACCGGTTTTAACAAAAACTGATTGTGACTGCCAGTCATCTTATAACCCCGGCATCTGTATAACCGGTTTTAAAAACGGTATTACCAACGTCGGTTTTAATATTTTAATGCGACCATCGGGTTTAATATAAATGCTAGATTTTTAAAAGAATACCCAGTATCCGTATAGACGGTTTTAAACTCGGCTTTGTAAAACTCGAGTTTAAAACCGATCTTGTCAACGCCAGGCTATTTCCCCTGTACTTATCATGTGGTTTTGTGTGTAGAGTAGAGGTGTCTATTAAAGATAAGAAACAGATACTCGGTTCGGCCGGGTCTGCCAAACCCTTGCTTACTCTGTTTCACTCGATCTCACTCACGATCGCACCCCCTCCCCCACTTTGTCTTCCGATCTCGCCTCCAGATTGGTGTTTGATCTGCACGAGGCTACTTTCTACTTTCAGGTACTCTCTCTCTCTCTCTCTCTCTCTCTCTCTCTCTCTCTCTCTCTCTCTCTCTCTCTCTCTCTCTCTCTCTCTCTCTCTCCATCTCACTCACGATCTCGCCTCCTCCTCCCTACCACTCTCTCTGTCTCCATTTCGCCTCCAGGTTGCGGTCAAGGACGAGAATGTCATACGAGGTTGCCTCCTAGCTCCATCCTTTCAGGTACTCTCTCTCTCTCTCTCTCTCTCTCTCTCTCTCTCTCTCTCTCTCTCTCTCTCTCTCTCTCTCTCTCGCTCTGAGTCTCTCTGAGTCGCTGTATTTGCAGGCTATCCGATCTCGCAAGCTCCGCCTCCACTTGGATTCACCATTGAATGTAAAGAGGTATTAATTTGTTCCGTTCCCAATCTGACCCTATAATACCTTATCTTCCCCTTTATTTTTCCAATCTAATGTATGAACCATAGAAGCAGCTCCACTAGGAACCCTTAGGTTTGCCATATTCAATAAGGTTACAATTTAAAATGACAAGAATAGTGGAAATGCAAATTTCCACAGGTTGATCAGTTTCCACCCTCATTCCGCCCAAAATAATGCACCCTTATGAAATTTGCATGCTTAAGTATAAATAACCCATATTCTTTTTCTTAATTTGACATCACATATTCATTTTGTATTTTGCTTTCCCTTAATTTTTAACTTTATTATGTTAATCAAGGAAATGACATCCAGTTCACGAGTTCCCGTACTACTTTCTTGGGGGGATAGGATCATTATGGATAGTGAGTCCCTCAAGTTTCGAGAATGTCAAAGATGATTGGTGTCTATCAGTCCTACTATATAGTTTATAGATTTTCTTGAGTTGTTACATGGGGTGACGGGGTATTCATCAGAGCAATTTATTCTCAGACTAATATGTAGATGGTCTATGGGCCAAAAACATATCGAGTAGTCGACATTTTTTATGATGCTACTTTGAGCATCATGCTGAGTTTGTACAAGAAGAGATACACTACTGAGCTTTTTGTCGAGAGGGATTGTCGCTCATATGTTTCACAGCTGCCAGAAAGAGTTGGAGAATTTTCATAGATGGTTGATTTGAATGAAGACTATACCCCTTTCGGTCATACCTCATGTGTAGTTGAGGAAGCGACTCCATCAGAGAGCTTGCATCCAACTAATAAT
This sequence comes from Chamaelirium japonicum, assembly GCA_947650365.1. Classification (NCBI taxonomy): domain Eukaryota; kingdom Viridiplantae; phylum Streptophyta; class Magnoliopsida; order Liliales; family Melanthiaceae; genus Chamaelirium; species Chamaelirium japonicum. The sequence continues at coordinate 83,506,996 of OX393552.1, read as the reverse complement.
CCCCAATCCTCATTGTAAGAATACTTGTAGATTATATATATTTATTTAATTTAATAAAGCATCTATTAAGTCATAATAATGCTTGTTGTGTAAGCCTCCATCATCACAGTTTTTGGAACAATGTGTGCCATTGGATATGGACATCACACAGATTTTTGGTGGAGGAGATGTCCATTCCATAACTTTGGATCTTCCGGATCTGTATAGATACGACCACACTTGGTAAGTACAAATTAATCCCTAAAGATAATTATCTTTGTTTCTTATTATCATGGTAAATGAAAATAAAACTTTATGCATGTAATTCTTATAAGTATTCTTAGGACCAACCTATTGATCGTGTCGATACATCTAGAGCAACCAATCAGTACGCAGTGGGCCCCTCTAGAATTGTGGATCCTTATCTGCAAGGACCTTCTAGAGTTATGGCTCCTGGTGTGAGAGGTATTTATGTGGAACACGATCTGACAGTAGGTACTCGGGCCATATTGGAAGAAGATGATTTAGATAATGGTGATGCTAATGTAGATGATGCATACACACATCAAACAAACATTGGTTTTGGGGGTAATGATGGATTGCAAAATGTCACTGCGGTTATCACCTATGAAGATGATCAACTGATCCACGATGTCGTTGCAAACAACGATTTTGTAAAGCTTGATGAAGAGGCAGATCCACCAACATAGCTATAATGGAGGATGTGCATGGTCATATAGTAGATGAGTCCGGAAAGCTTGGTTGGATAGGCCATATATTTGATAGCAAGGATTCTCTACAAAGAGCTTTTGCAGAGTGGTCGATAGAAAATAGTGTTGAATTTACTGTAGACCATTTGTCAAGAACAATATACACGGTAAAATGCATGCATCCTAGATGTCCTTGGCGAGTACATACATCAGTTCCTAAATGTAGAACATATTTCAAATCAAGAGTTATGGTGGTGACCACTCATGCAGTAATCCCAATTTGTTATCGGATCATCGACAGGTCAGCTCAAGGTATATATGTAGCTTGATTTTACCTACATTGAGGACAAAGCTAAGTATTTCTCCTGCAGAAATAAAAGCAAGAATTTCAAGTGAGTTAAAAGTTATTATTGTTTATATGAAGGCTTAGAAAGCTCGGGACATGACGTTAAAGGCAACTACGGAGGGTGGGAGCAATCATATGCAAATATATAAAGATTCTTGAATGCTTTAATGAGGTCGAAGCATAGATCTGGTTTCGTCTTTGATGTGGAGTGGCCTGAAGGTAGAGTACAGCAATTTCACCGCGTATTTTGGTCATTCAACCCTTGTATAGAGGGATTTAAATTTTGTCGACCGGTGGTTAGCGTTGATGGTACACATCTCTACGAGAAGTAGATGAGAGTCTTGCTTATAGCGACTAGTGTTGATGCAAATAGTGGTTTGTTCCCAATCGGGTTTTTATTAGTGGAAAGCGAGAATGCTAATAGCTGGACATGGTTTTTGGGTCTTCTAGAGCAGAATGTTATACGTGGGAGGCAAGGGTTGTGTATCATCTCAACTCGAGAGGAGGGTTTGATTACTGGAGTTCATAATATTTTCCGACCTCAGTATGGACATATTCATCGATATTGTCTGAGACACATTCGGGCCAATGCAAGTAAAAAATATTTATTGAACACATAATTACTGAAGGATAAGTTTTATACATTAAGGTCCCAAACTGGGATATTTGAGTTTAACAGGTTACTGAAGGAGATCACAGATATTGTTCCTTCGATGGCCAATGGATAGATGCGATTGGGCCTCGTGAACTCTAGGCACATGCATATGATGGTGGTAAACGTTTCAGAATAATGACAACTAATCTATCAGAGAGTTTCAATTCTGTATTATTGGGTTGTCGGTCGTTGTCTGTTATTGTATTGGTCGCCACTACATTCCACCGATTGGACAAGTTTTTTGTGGCACGACGAAAGCTTGGATTGGAGATGCAACAACCTTTGACACCCAGTAAGGAAAAAAAATCCGAGGGATGATGCGCATATCCAGGGGTCAAAGGGTCCAACAATTTTTCTTAAATGAATTCGAGGTGATAGCTTTCAATGGAAACCCGTATACGGTTACTTTAGATGGGACACGAATCAAGTGCTCTTGTAAATGAATTCAATTGAGAGGGATTCCGTGGATGCACGCAATTGTAATTTGTAGTAAAGTGAATCTTGATCACTATACTCTATGCTCTGAGTGGTATCATGCTGAAAACTATAAAGATGCATATACATCCTTTTTTCATCCGATTCCTAACAAACGGTTCTTTCTAGAGCATATTGGCCCACCGATAATACCTTCTGATACAAGGATGCCTACAGGACAACCTAAATCTAGAAGAATTCGTATGGATGTGGATGCCAAGAGGGACAAAGTTCGATCAAGTATAATAGGTGTAAGCAAGCGGGGCACAACTGGGCAATATGTAGGCAACCACCTCCAGTGGAACATCCACAAAACCAATAGTCAATAGGTAATAAAAATATAAATATAATTTCATTTAAAGAAACAAAAATACCCACTATTTAACTGCCAATCATCCATACAAAAATACCCACTATTTAACAAAAATACCCACTATTTAATATGCAGTCCCCCACTCCCAACGTCATATGATTTGGTAGATGCAGACTCAGCGACATCCATATCAACTATGTGATAAGTTTGCATGTATTTTTGATGACTTGTTAGAATTAACTAAGAAATCAAAACTATAATTAGATCTACCACGTAACTTGGGAATGTTTTTGGGACTCCTCTACCTTTAGACAATTGATGCATTTTTCTTAGTGCCGGTCCATGTTTTTTTGGTTCTTTAACGATTTTGTATGGATAGAATGGTTAAAAACCTGAGATGCTGAAAAAGCCCTGAGATGCTGAAGTAATTGTTTAAAAATTTGAGATGCTAGTCCATGTCTTGTTGATTCACATGATGAGTTTGTTGGTTCATGTTTTGTTGGTTCACTTGAAATAATTGTTTAATAGAATATTGAAAGTGATGATGATGAACTAATTGCTTTATACTGAATTCATTGAACTTAGTTAACTCAGTGAATTCATTGAACTTAGTGAACTCAGTAAATTAATTGAATTCAGTAATTCAATGAACTCAGTGAATTTACCAAATTAAGTGAATTTAATGAACTCGGTGAATTTAGTGATGGTGAACACTATGGTTTATGACTGTGATGGTAGTAATTACTTGACTATGTCTTGAATACTAAATGATATCATATTCTATGGAAGCTTTTAAATGATATCAACTCTATAGAAGTTTCTAAATATATCATATTCTTGATTGTGTTGCAAATGGATCTAGCAGGGCCAATTGATCTGTTAGTTCTGACAGAACAAGGTAAACAATGATCATCTCAGATTGCCCTTTGTCAGGTGAGTTATTTATCTGTTTATAATCAACTTATTTATTTTGTTAAGATACTAATATCAATGTTACACACAATTTGTAGTTTGCAGGGTCGTGCGGTGAAGATAGTTGAGCATCGTCATCGCACACGGCTATCGACAGTGACCCACCAGGGTGTACGGGACTTAGTGAGGCGAGCCGGGTTTTACGAGTACTCCCGGCTCGGGTACGTTGTTCTCGATAGAGCGCTTCTAAAAGCGCTTATCAAGAGATAGAGAAGGGAGACATCCACCTTCCACCTTAGGCACGGGGAGATGATAGTCACACTACGCGACGTAGCGGTAATCGTCGGTCTCTGAGTGGATGGCTTACCAGTGACAGGGCCCATTCAGTATCCTTGGGAAAACTTGTGCGTGGAGTTGTTGGGGGTAGCTCCTGCCCATGACAGGATAGAGGGAGAGTTTGTCAGCCTGGTTTGGTTGCACGGGTTATTCTTTGGGATCTCCCAAGACACCGATGAGGTAGTAGTGGAGAGGAGTGCTCGTGGGTATATCCTCCACGAGATAGGGAGCAGTCTTCTTTCCGATAGTAATGGGAATATGGTGCACCTACGGTACCTCTCTCTCCTCCGCGATGTCGATAGGTGTGGGGAGACATCGTGGGGTGCAACGACACTTACACATTTGTATCAAAGGCTAGGAAAGGCCTCTCGCAGTGGAAAGGCCGATTATTGTGCTTTTCATGACACTACTACAGGTAAAAAAAAATTAAATTTATAATTATACTTCTTGAATATTTACTTGAACATTTGACAGATTTGGTCATGGGAGCATCTTCACATCGGATGACCCGACGGAGGGCCCAACCCGATCCTACCAGATGGGCCGCTTGGATCTCAGTATTGTTATGCATTTATTATTATCAGTATTATATTTTAATCGCTTATATAATGACTGATGAAATTTTATATTATTTCAGGTGTTGTGTTAGTCACAGTAATGTGACTAACCGTAGGGGTGCACTAGAGTTCTACAGGAATGAGCTTGATCACTAACTACAGTCATAGGTACTAATTTATACTTCTTTTTAAATATATAAAAATAAGCTCGATCATCATGTATATAAAATGCCTATTATACATGATGCAGGTAATCTGGGATCCATACCCAGATGTGACCCTTGGTGTCTTGCCTGAGATCTGTACTGTGGGTCAGGACGTATGGCGTTCGAGGACACCACTCATCTGCTTTCAGATAGTTGAGGTGCATGTCCTAGATTGCATTCTGAGGCAGTTTGGTTTCAGGAGATAGCACATCCCAGACCCCGGTGGAGGGTGTGGATCGGGTAGATGCACGGGGGCGGTCGATCCAGGATTGGTCTGTATACCATGCACAGTACATCACTGACTGGGGAGGCGAGGCAAAACATAGTACATCAGGACCATGAGGACGTGGACCCAGACCCTGCACGAGCTATATATATATATATATATAGTAGTACTGGTCTATTACTCGACGTTGGATTACGAGATGATAGGAGCCGATCCGGCTCAGCTAGAGGCCGAGCCACAACCAAAGGGACCTCCCGAGGCACCGCTAGAGCCACAGCCACAGGGACCTCCGGACGAGCCACAACTTGAGGTACCTTCTCAGGTGCCACCACAGCCACAACTGGAGGTATACCGCCCACAAGGGCCATACGAGCGATGCATGGTAAGTAAGTTTTATTTGTCCTAAATTATTAGTTGTGATATTCATTTAATAGTATATTCATATATTCATTATTATGTTATTGCAGTTTGACACGCTACAGACGGTCCACCACATACTTCAGGCTTTTAGTCGAAGTTACTACTTGGATCTATTTTCAGAGGCTAGGGATGAGATCGATGGTTTACTGGCATTTATGATTGAGACTCTCGACAGCATAACACAATTTACTGCTACCACTGGCCCGATACCTCACCGCCGGAGGTTAGACACGCACCGGCTACCCCCGATCGGCCATCTACCTCTAGAGTAGTTGAGACCGAACAGATTATTCTGTACTATCGCCGGAGAGGTAGAACTACTACGTCCACCTCCCAGGTTGAGCAGACACAGGTTGTGGTTGAGCATACACAGGTCAATATCGAGCCACTACCAGAGAGACCTCCTGAGGTGTAGCCACAGGGACTACCAGACGCACAAGCACAACCAAAGACACAGGTTGAGGTCGAGGTCGCGGTCAAGGCCGAGGTCACGGTTGAGGCCGAGTTCACGGTCGAGGCTGTAGTTGAGGCCGAGGTCGCGGTCGAGGCTGCAGACGAGCTCGAGCCCGAGGTTGAGGATGAGGTACCACGTCGAGGTCGAGGTCGGTCGCCAGATCGTGGTCGAGGCCATGGATGAGGACGATGCTGAGGACGTGGGGAAATAGCATAGGGCACTATATCGAAGAGACAGAAGACATAGCTTGACATATTTTATGTAGATATATCATTTTTGTATTGTCACACTTGATGTATATTGACATATATATGTGATGACTTCAAATATATGATTTCTCTCTTTTTGTATTGCCACACTTGATGTATATTGACATATATATGAATTGCAGTTCAGATTTTTCGTTGTCTTTTGGTTTGAATCTCTTTTGGTTGTCTTTTGGTTTGAATTTTATTTTTATAACACAGGTTTTTGTTTTTATTATCACATCACTTGTGTTATCACGTCATGTTTTTTTTTAGGGTTATTTTGACTTTGCCCCCAAATTTTGCCTTGAATTAGACATTACCCCCCATATTTTCATTAATTAGACTTTACCCTCCAAAACTAGCTGTCCCGTCAGCTCATCCCCCAAAACTTTATTTCTTTTCCGTCAGCTCACCCTTTTTCTTAGATGGTGAGCTGACGGAACAGTTAGTTTTGTGGGGTAAAGTCTAATTAATGAAAATATGGGGGGTAAAGTCTAATTCAAGGCAAAATTTGGGGGGCAAAGTCAAAATAACCCTTTTTTAAGCAATTTTTTTTTTCTTTTCTTTTGCTTGTTATCACAAATCTGTGAATACACATCACCTGTGTGAATTCACTGAGTTGCTTGTTATCATAGGTGATGCTATCATCAGTGTGAATACAAACAGGTGATGTGATAACATAAACTCAGAGATTTGCTTGTTATCACACAGGTGATGTGATAATACCAGTAAAAATCTGGTTTGAATCTCTTTTTTATAAGAGAAATTTCCCTAAATGACCACCTGGTATTCCATATATCCAAAAATGACCACCAGGTTTTCTTATTTCCTATTATGATCACTTACACATGTGAAATTCTATGCACGTGTGTCTTCATTTTTTTTCTTCCAAAAATGCCCATCCCTTTAACCACTTCCTCTAACTGCATCAAAGCCATCTTTTAACCCTTTCGTTGCCGTTTTCCTTGCCGTCACCGGTGAACATTCAGGCCGGACCCTTCAATCGAAGAAAATCGACGAGAATCACGCCGGAACCATGCCGGAGCGATGCTAGAACCCGTTTTCCTCTTCGTTGGCGATCGGATCTCGTGAAGAACCGTCGCACGGAAGAAATCGTTGGCGATCGGATCTCGTTGGCGATTGAGGCACGCCGGAATACAACCTAAATCCCACCGGAACTGCCATTGCTAGAGGAAGGAAGAACACCCATTGTTGCAATCGACTGAAATAGAGGTAAAAACCCAAAAAAATGAAGCCCTAGATATTGTAGAAATTTGTTTCTGTACAGCTTATCTAGGCGTAAAGTTTTTGCGCTTATTTGCGCTTAGCAGTTTCTGTATTATGTACAGGTTGTCTAGGCGTAAAGTTTTTGCGCTTATTTACGTTTAGCAGTTTCTATATTATATACAGGTAGTTTAGGCGTAAAATTTTGTGTCTAGATGTACTTAACAGTTTCTATATTATGTGCATATTGTTTTAGACGTAAATATTAATAAATTTTAGCACTTGTTTTATACATCTAATTGTGGTATATATGTTTTTGTTTGTGCGGTTTCTTTTATTTATAATAAGGCATAGAATTGCTACATATATTATGCATTTATGATGGAGAATTTGTGTGCATAAATCGTGTCTATGAGTACAATGGAGGAATACCCAAAGCCTTTCGTTTGAATCTGTCCACCACTTATGACCAACTTATTGACAAAATATATCATATTACTAATGACATTGTCAAAGACTACGATATCACCATTAAAGTATTATATCCAAGTACAATTCCATGTCCTCCTATACAGATTCAAGATGATGAAGACGTTGCCGTGTTCATTGCCCATAACGTTCGTAATATTAATAGAAGTATCACATTGTTGATAACTAGGGTGCCAAAAATATCTACCCCTATACTACCACCCCTTTTTAAATCACCACCCCTTTGTAAGAGGAAACTAGACCCGACGATTATAAATTCCTCCAAATGTACTCGTGACCGTCATTTTGTCACTCCACCAGTTATTATGGTGCAAGATTCAGAAGTATTCTCAGAACAAGACGTAGACTTAGTACCGTGCAGTCTAGATGTTGAGATAAATATCAAGGAAAATGAACTTGCACAGGACCCTCCTATGTCAGACATTGACATGGACAACAGAAGGTATGATTAATTATTATGTCATGTTTTAAATATATTATTGTTCTTTTGTAAATATATTCACTATTATAATAAATATATCCATGTATTTGAAGGTTTTCTCCTAGTGTATATGGCAGACATGACCCAATCACTTTAAGTATTGGTGGTTTCTCTAGCAAAAGGGAAATAGATCTAAACGTCGATCCTATTGATGATGGTTGCGGTGTACTAAAATCATTCATGGATAGCTGTATTGATCCTATATTTCTACATTCGAAGAACCCTCTTGGAGATAACATAGCAAAAGATAGATCTACCGATCCTGCATTTCTACATCCGAAAGATCCTTTTTACTATAATGATGAGAAAGTGATATCCATGAAGAATACCGTTGACTCTCTTGAGGTATATTCGAAGCATATAAACATGCTTACTCACACCCAGAAGAATCAAATATCTTCATCATCCGTCTTCGGGTATGAATGTATTGATTATATTGGAATCCTCAATTCATATATGTTGTTCCATTTATTAAGTTTGTTATTCTCTTTTGCAGGACTTTCACAACTACTTCGATGCCTAAATATCAATCAAAGACTAAAGCTCCAAAGCCTTCATCTACCTTTAGGTATGAATGTATTTATTTATACTTTGAGTAATTCATAATGTGAATAAATTTATTTCAATTCTTTAACAACTCATATTTTTGTTTCTAATTTTCAGGACTTCCACAATTGATTCAACACCAATGTGTCCAGCAGTCGATTATAATGAAAATTCTAGTTGGTTAGAAACGAACAAACAAACAGAATTAAAATTGGTGATGACTGAACCATTGGCAATACCTGATCCAACAGAAGGATATGATGATACTTATGTATACAATGAATTTCCGACTGAGATAGAAGTCAGAGATAATTATCATGAAGTACACCTCTATCAGATGTTTATGGACAAGGGAACCATGATAAATATGTTGAGCAAATTTGCACTATATTCAAACTTTGAATATAAAGTTTTCAAGTCCACGACTACAAGATATACTATCAAATGCAAAGCTGATAAGTGTAGATGGAGATTGCATGCATCTCGACAGAAGAGTACTGATGTGTTCAAGATTACTTCCTTATACAATCAGCATAGTTGTTCTTTTGGAAAACGTGGTGAGAATCATTGTCAAGTAAAAAGTCGTTTAATCAGTGAGTTTGTAAAACATAAGTTAGAGGCACATGTTGCATATGCTCCGAAGGCTATTATATGTGATGCACAAAAAGAGTTTGGCGTGAATATTAATTACAAGAAAGCATGGAGGGCAAAGAAAAGAGCAATAAGGGAATTAAAAGGGACATATGAGGACTCATATGCCATACTTCCAGTATATTGCCACGAGCTTAAGAAAAAGAATCCAGGAACCATTACCAAGATCTTATACGCAGAAGGAAGATTCAAACGTTTTTTTATGGCTCTCGGTCCCTGCTTAAGAAGCTTCCAAATACAGACTTTAAGACCAGTAATTTCTGTTGATGGGACACAACTGAAGGGAAAGTATAAGGGCATTTTATTTCTTGCGACAACGTTAGACGGTGATAATCATATTTTTCCTATTGCTATGGGTATTGGAGAGTCTGAGAATAGCTATAGTTGGAGATGGTTTTTGACAGAATTGCGTGATGCCTTGGGTCCTATTGAGAGATTAGTGATCGTATCGGATCGACACAAGGCTTTATTACAGCAAGTTCCTCAAGTATTCCCCCATGCATATCATGCGTATTGTGTTTTTCACATAGCACAAAATATGTTTGCCAAATTCAAGCAGAAAGAGTTATATTCATATTATTACACGGCCGCTAAAGCAACACGACCGACCAAATTTCATCTGTTAATGGAAACAATTAAAAGGATGAATATTGATGCTTATGGATGGCTAAATGACATAGAGAAAGAAAGATGGACTACGGCGTACTTTCCTGAAAGAAGGTATAACATAATCACCACAAATAGTTCTGAAAGCTATAATAACATCCTGAAAGAGCTCAGAGAAGATCCCATCACGATGATTGCTGATGGATTTCGTTTAAAACTTCAAAGGATGTGGTACAAGCGGAGAAATATGGCAACAACATTGACCACAAGGCTAACAAATTGGGCCAAGAAAATGTTAAGCAAAGAAATGGAATTGGCTCGTAATATGACTTGTCATCCGATTAATCATGATGAATTCATGATTAGATCTTCAGGATATGAGAATCAAATTACATTAATCCGTAGAAGGTGTACATGTCGTAAGTTTGATGTGATGGCAATGCCATGTTCACATGCTTTACGTGGAATTGCTAATTATAATATGGATCTTTATGAATATTGTGCACACTACTACTCGGCTGAGAACTACAAATTGACATATGAAGAATCAATCTACCCAGTAGCTGACAAGATGCAATAGGAAACTCTAGCAGACAATCTTCAAACTGAAAAATTGGGACCACCTTTAGGTAGAAATCCAGCAGGAAGACCAAAGAAAAAACGGATTCTATCACAGGGGGAAGAACGTAAGACTGTAAAGTGCGGAAGATGTAAGAAGACTGGGCATAATAGAAGAGCTTGCAAGCAACCAATTCAACAAGTCTAGTGACAGCTTTTCTTTTTTTGAAATGGTTGTGTAATATTTGGTTTCTTTTGTAATATATTGTTGCATATTTTTGTTAGGAAATGATATGTAATTTTTTACTGTAAAGTGCGAAATATGTAAGAAGACTGGGCATAATAGAAGAGCTTGCAAGCAACCAATTAGATGAAATGAAATGTTGCATATTTTCAGTATATATTTAAAATGAAATGATATGGAATTAATGCAGGTATGCGCAGAATAGACGTAGGTACACGCAGAGTTAACACAGAGAAAACACACATATGTGTTTAACATATTCTACACAGCAGCAGAAATAACAGAAGTCTCTATGTGCAGGTACAAGTATAATAACAGAAGGATACAAGACTTTATGCACAGAATAGACGTAGGTACACACAGAGTTAACGCAAAGAAAACACACATATGCGTTTAACTATTCTACACAGCAGCAGAAACAACAGAAGTATCTATGCGCAAGATAAACGCAGGTACACGCAGAAGTCTCTAACAACAGCAGAAGTAACAGAAGTCTTTATGTGCATGATAGACGCAGAGAAAACATATATATGTGTTTAACTATTCTACACAGTAGTAGAAACAACAGAAGTATCTATGCGCAAGATAGACGCAGGTACACGCAGAAGTCTCTAACAACAGCAGAAGTAACAGAAGTCTCTATGCGCATGATAGACGCAGAGAAAACACACATATGTGTTTAACTATTCTATACAGCAGCAGAAACAACAGAAGTATCTATGCCCAAGATAGAAGCAGGTACACGCAGAAGTCTCTAACAACAGCAGAAGTAACAGAAGTCTCTATGCGCATGATAGACGCAGGTACACGTATAATAACAGAAGTATATAAGACTTTATACACAGAATAGATGCAGGTACACACAGAGTTAACATAGAGAAAACACACAGAATATTCAACTCCTTTTTGTAGAAGGAACATACACGATAATATTTTATTCATACAAGATAACATACAAAAAATTTCTTCATCCACCAAGACACTAATCCAAAAAAAAACATAAAACTGTCATGTCCTTCCACCACTAATCCAAAAAATATTACATACAACTATCATTTCCTCCTTCCACCAAGACACTAGTCCAAAAGATATTACATCCAATTGTCATGTCCTCCCACCAAAATATTAACCAAAAAAGATTACAATCAAATGTCATGTCTTCATGCCCCTAAAAATCATCAGTCTCTATCACCCAAATATGAAACGAACATCGACTTCAGTTAAATTAATTCGACCTCTCCTTTCATCAATTGATATGCGATTCGTCTTCTAAACACCGACATATCTTGCTGCATTTATACACAATGGGTTAGATATGAACATTATAATGAATATATATAGGATAATTGGTACTATTAAATTTATAAACATTTGAAAACAAACCTGATTAAAATCAATGGAACGATTGCATGTAGCATAATTTGCATAAGCCATTATAAACACGCCACAATCATACCTACAAGAGCATTTATTACTAATTAACTGAATCATAAAATAATTACGATAGAATTATTAACTCTAGCAAGTTACTCACGAGTTTGTTTGCTTTGGAAGATTTTGATTGCCCAATGACATCTTCCACTCTTTGTTAAGAGCATATTTATCTCCCAAAGTATAAAATATCAAGGGCATGAGGTATAGAAATTTATTTATCTCTTCTGCATACATCTCTTCTGTATACATCTCTTCTGCATATTATCGTAGTTGACCGGGATGACAACAAAATGACAATCCCACATTGGTATAGGTCTTCCCGTCCCAAAATCTGTAATCCGGTTATCCGACTTTTTCAAGTAGGCAAGAAGGTTCTCATTCATTAAGCCAGATTCATAAAATAATTTTCCAATATTGGGCAAAGTAAGACCTTGAATCTTGTCACTTTTTATAAAAGTTTGGAGTTGGATATACACAGATTGAACTAAAGGCTGCTCATAGCAAGAACCATTTGTTAATGAAATAAACATATGATGTAATGGACATAAATGAAAGAAAAAATTTATTCTTGAAGAAAAATACCCAAAAAAATGATTTGGCGATGGCAATGTTAAACTTATTCGGCTGGTTCGGATTGCGAAGTATCAGCATTCGCTTCTCAAGTAAGGTACAATATGTATCAACGTGCTGCATATGATAAATTTTATGTTAAATTTCTTTCAAATATAAATATGCTAATAAGAAAAATTTAAAAGTAATGTCATAACTTACATCGCTCGCAAACCATCCTCTGCTGTCATATATCTCCAAGATAATTGATGGAGTAATTAAAACTTCATCAAGATTACTAAAGGGCCTGCAATACAAAGTACATATTTTATATATAGTTTAATAGAACGATTAGTATTGAAATCATATATTTTAAACTTACAATTGATTGCTATTGTTATCCATAAAAGCTAAAATCTCTTGCCTCTCACTATCCGAGAGTCTTTTCAAGCCTTTCACACCCACCGATTGATGTGATGGTTCGGCATAATATCGTCTAGAAAGCTTTTTCTTGATAGGATCCGTGTATGAGGATGAGACATGAGGCCCGGGTTTTCTTTCACGCTTAGACACATATTTTTTCACAATCTATATATAAACATCACATTATGATTGACAAAAAATTTAATGAATAACAATTATAAATCATCTTATAACTATAATCTATATTAGAAATAATATATTTTAAAATCTTATTTAAATCATACATTTTCTTTAGGTTGTCGTTGTTGCTCCATTGAAGTTATGTCGGTTGGTTTTTGGGATGATAGCATAATATAGACATCATCATCTTCCTCCTTATGGGCCCCTTCACTCTGCATATGCCAAGTGCAACATAAAACAACATGTAAGAGTTTATAAACTATTAACGATTTCTAATAATTGACATTTTTAATAGTTATAATCATACAATTATACGGTTCTGTTTGAACTCAGTCATGACCATCGTATCATCATTCAAATCATATGTAGAGTTTATCCCCTCTTGTTCTACTTCTTCCTCCTCCTTGTGCAAAGACTTGATAATTGTGGGTTTGTAAGGAGTGATAGCCTATTATAATAGCAACAAAATATCATGCAACAAATAGAGTGCAACAAATAGATAGTAACAAATAGAAATGAAATGAAGATAGTAACAGATCGAATTATTAACTAACAAATAAGAATAGAGTGCGTAAGTATTTTAAAATACCATGCTCATATCTTGATGCTCTGGAGGCGGAGTCACTTCTTGCTGGGATGATTGCGTAGATGGTCTTATCTTCAACTCCAAAATTTGATCCTCCAATGACTTTATTTTTGTATCATAATTCTCTTTTAGTGAGGCAATTATTTTCTCATATTTTCTCTCAATTGGAGAGATAATTCTATGAACATGTGCCTCCACTATTTTTTCCAAATTAAACCTTTTAGATGGTGGAGGTACTCCCACGTTGGGTATGGGATTGACTTCTTGTGCTGGCTTAAAAAATGTTGACCAAATACCATTACTTTCATCATTCTTTTGTTCATCTTCCTTCTCCAACAAACTGTCTCCCTTTTGCCCTCCTTCCTCAAAAAAATTGCTACCCTTGATACCTTCCTTCTCTAAAAATGGTCGTAGAAATTCCAAACCCATCTCATGTTCGGTTGGAGCAAGACTTTCCAAAAGTAGACACTACAATATAAAAAAAGATAAATATATTAAGTTCAAACTAAAATGAATATGAATATAAGAATGTCATTGAGAAATTTAACTTACTTCATCTTTCTCAATCTCATGTTTGATATTGATGTAGGTCAAACCTTTCTTGAAGACGAACCATTTTAGGATTCTCGGAAACTTGTCTTTCAAGCTCATTTTAGCAACATAGTGGCCCAAGTGGGGCATGCGCTCGCAAGCCCAAGCCTATCAAAAGTAAGAATGAATAGAAACCAAATAAATAATAAAAATAAATAAAGAAAAAAATTATATAGATATGTTGGGAATGAATACCTGTAGAGCATAGGAGCATCCTGTGATGTTATATTTCTCCGGATTCTTTTCCTCTTTGATAGCTCCTTCCAAGCCGACTTTTAAAGTATTATAAACCAAGTTACCCCATGGGTATCGATTGAATCCTTCTAAGTCCTGAGCCAGTAGAAGATACTTATTTTGGACCCCGCTAATTTTGTGGGATCCCAAGAAGTAGCTATCAAGTATCAGAACCAATGCCATCTTAATTGCGTCATCCATGACTTGACACTTTTGAATATTCTTCCATAAACTATCTTGGGTTACATTCGTATCTTAAAAATAGATCTCTTTCAATTGGCCACCATTGCCATCTTCAGATATTATCGGATCAGGAGCCGGATGACTATATCTTAGACCGAGAATCTGAGTGAACTCTAAAGGTGTCATAAAGCACTCTCGGTCCTTGATTATGAACTTCAATCCACTCTTATGGCATTTAAACAAAAAATGTGCGAGGCCAGGCAAAAACATAGTTCTAGATGTGCAATGGATGTCAAACACAAACCCAAAGCATGAGCTTCTCATTTGATCCATGTAGGTTGTGGACTGAGTCTCTCGATCCCGTCGTTGAAATTCTTTCTTAATCTCGCTAATATAAATAATTGTATTTCTAGCAACCGGGATTTGATCGACCAAGCCAGATCCTTTTCCAATTTTCTTCTTTTTCTTAGCTTTACCTTTTTCTGAAGATGGAGGCCTCTTTTTGCCTTTTCCTTCTTTTTTCTGTTTAGATGGAGTCCGACTATTTTGTGATCTTGTCATCGGAGACATCTAACTGAAGTGCAGCCAAAAATCTGGATAGAAATTAATCTCACCTAAGTTAGTTTAAGTTTATAGAATATGGTAAAAGCATATAAGCGCAGCAGGTTTACGCCTAAAGAACATGTACATTGCTAAACGTAAATAAACGCAGAAACTTTACTTCTAGACAGACAATATATACCTAATACAGAAACTGCTAAGCGCAAATAAGCGCAAAAACTTTACGCCTAGACAACCTGTACATAATACATAAACTTCCAAGTGTAGATAAGCGTACATAAGCGCAGATGAGCGCCTAAACAAATATGCAAAAAATTTACACCTAAAACATACAGATACTACTGAGCGCGGATTTACGCTTAAAACAACCTGTCAATAAAACAAGTGCTAAAATTTATTAATATTTACGTCTAAAACAATATGCACATCATATAGAAACTGTTAAGCGCATATAAACGCAAAACTTTACGCCTAAACTACCTGTACATAATATAGAAACTGCTAAACGTAAATAAGCGCAAAAACTTTACGCCTAGACAACCTGTACATAATACAGAAACTGCTAAGCACAAATAAGCACAAAAACTTTACGCCTAGATAACCTGTACAGAAATAAATTTCTACAATATCTAGGGCTTTATTTTTTTGGGTTTTTACCTCTATTTCAGTCGATTGCAACAGTGGGTGTTCTTCCTTCCTTTAGCAATGGCAGTTCCAGTAGGATTTAGGTTGTATTCCGGCGTGCCTTAATCGCTAAAGAGATCCGATCGCCAATGATTTCCTGTACATAATACTGAAACTGTTAAGCGCAAATAAGCGCAAAAACTTTACGCCTAGATAACCTGTACAGAATCAAATTTCTACAATATCTAGGGCTTTATTTTTTTGGGTTTTTACCTCTTATTCAGTCGATTGCAGCAGTGAGTGTTCTTCCTTCCTCTAGCAATGGCAGTTCCGGTGCGATTTAGGTTGTATTCCGGCGTGCCTCAATCGCCAATGAGATCCGATCACCAACGATTTCAACCGTGCGACGGTTCTTCACGAGATCCGATCGCCAACGAAGAAACACTTGGGGAAAACGGGTTCTAGCATCGCTCCGGCATGGTGCCGGCGTGATTTCCGTCGATTTTCTTCGATTGAAGGGGTCCGGCCGGAATGTTCACCGGTGATGGCAAGGAAAACGGCAACGAAAGGGATAAAAGATATCTTTGTGCAGTTAGAGGAAGCGGTTAAAGGGATGGGCATTTTTGGAAGAAAAAAAATGAAGACACACGTGCATAGGATTTCACATGTGTAAGTGATCATAATAGGAAATAAGAAGACCTGGTGGTCATTTTTGGATATATGGAATACCAGGTGGTCATTTAGGGAAATTTCTCTTTTTATAACACAGGTTTTTGTTTGTATTCACAGGTCTTTTGGTTTGAATTCAGTGTATTCACAGGTCTTTTGGTTTGAACTCTGTTATCGTCCAGGTGAATGGCAGTTCACATCACCTGTGTTATAACACAGGTGAATGGCAGTTCAGATTTGCACTGTTAAAATTTTTTTTTCCAGGTTTTTGTTTAAACCCGGTGGTGACAATATCGGGTTTATACTCACTAGTCGCTACAATAATTTTTTTTTCAGTTTTTTGATTAAACCCAGTTATTACAATACCGATTTTAAAACAAGTGTTTTATAATACCGTGTTTACAATATCGGGTTTATACTCACTAGTCGCTATAATACCGTGTTTAAATATTTATTATTTAAATATTATTTTTTTAAAAAAATTATTTTTAAAATTAGATTATTTACATATCGATCTCTGTAAATGTGTTAAAATGTGAACATTAATCATTCTGTCATAATCTGTTACCTTCTCGTCAATTAATCATGCTTCAAAGATAAATAAATAATTTTTTTATAAATAATTTAACGGTCATTCCTCTCTCTTCGTTAAAACTGCCGCCCACCTCCATCACCGTCACCCACTACCGTGCCACCACCAATGTTGTTCACTTCAACTACCACCGTCCATCTCCACCATCGCCTACTATCCACAACCATCCATCACCCACCTCCACCACCATCTGCCATCGCCTAACCACCACCACCATCCACTTCTACCAGTGGTGCCCACAACCACCACCATCACCCACTACCCACCTCCACCATGGTTACCCACCGCCCAGTGACACCCACCACTACCACCACCCACCTACGCCACCACCTTCCATCCGCCATCGACTTCCACCACCATTGCAAACCCACCTCCATCACCATCGCCCACTTCCACCACCACAACTGCCACCCATCTACAACCACCACCCCACCCACCTATACAACCACCATCCACCTACCTCCACCACCATCGCAAAACCACCTCCACCACCGTCGCCCACAGCGCAGCCACCACCACCGTCCACCACCGCCACCAACCCCCCCGCTTACCACTCCACAACCATCCTTTGCCCACCACCACCGATTACCCGTGGTCCACTAATTTCATCATTTTAAATCCTTAAGAATGCTTTTGTCCAAAAAAATCCATATTTGAAGCAAACTGACAATCATAAATATTATGTGAATATTTTTCTAATATGGACGTCAGTTAACTAGAGGGGTATATCTGCACAACTAAACATGTTTGCAGTGGTTGATAAGCAAATAGTCTAATTAGCCCTAATTTGATAAATTGATTTACAAAAAAACCCTACTATGTTAGAGAGAGAGAGAGAGAGAGAGAGAGAGAGAGAGAGAGAGACGCGCAAACAAGGCACTACGGTCTTAAGTTGAAGTTCACTCCACGGTGTCCATACCAGAGTTGAACAGTGAACCTCTACCCCGTGACCGGAACCAGCTATGGATGAATAAGATCACATCTCAGAACCAACTTGCGTCGTTCTGGTGCGAACCAACCAAGCCATTCGAAACCCTAAACAGAAAGAAAGATTGGGTCCAAATTGCCCCAACACGGATCCCCTCTGCGATCTGAAACAGATGTCTGAACTGACCAAACCACCGGAATTATAAATAACCACAAAAAAGAAGGGGTAATTAGCCTAAGACCCTCTAGCTAACCCAACATTAGAATAAACCCACTGAAACTTTTCATTTGAGCTCCAGCCCCTCTGAATAACCCAACATTGAGATAAACCCTTCCCTCTTATTTTATTCCCAAGACCCACCCTCACCCCCTCTCCTCTCTCGATCGGCCATGGCAACGGCGGAGACGGAGGCGAGCAGTGGAGACGGAGCTGGCGGAGGCGGAGGCAAGCGGCAGAGGCGAATCTAACTGCCAACAGCGGAGGCAGAGGGTGCGAGCGACGGCAGCGGCAGCGGCAGCGGCTGGGGTTGGGTTAGGTTTGGATTTCTAGGTCTAGATTCATCCCATGGCCTCTAGATTAGGTCCGGCCGGGGGAGAGGGGTTCGGTTAGGTTCGGCAGGGGGTTTGGATAGGTCCCACAGGGGGGGGGGGGTGGCTGGGGGTTCGGTTAGGTCCAGTGGCGGCGGCAGGGGGGGTGGGGTTCGCTTTGGTCGGGAGGTGGGGGGATGGCATTCACTTCTAAATTAGAAGTGAATACAGGGATATTTTCGTCTACAAGGACTGGAGCTCAAATGAAAAAATGATCGGGACTGCTGAGGGATCTCTAATAAGAGCATCTCACCAACTCCCCCAAAAAAGAAACAACAAGGTTGTCCAAGAAGAATCCAATAGACAGCCAGCCTGTCCACCCAGCCACAAGCTTTGCTCATTACAAGAGTTCAAATCTCCTCCAGTCGGTCAGCCCGGTCGGTGGGCCCAGCACGCATCACAGCCGCACAATAGCTCATGACACAAAAGCAAATCGCTCCAGCCGACGGCAGTGATGCACACAGGTCCCACCGACCAGGCTCGACAGGCTGGAGGAGATTTGAACCCAATACAAAACTGATCAGCCTCAGAGGAAACAAGTTTGGGTCAGGACCATCCTATCAGGTTCAGGAGTGGGAGGGGGCAAAACACATGGTATACTGTCACCAAGGACACACCACACCTCGACAAAGCACAACCTGTAGATCTGATCAACTGTTATCCTCCCCATGCTACCAATGACACTGACCGTCCGATCTCCAGTCTAGAGAGATGCAATGCAATGCACAGGACCACGCCATTCATGGTGATTGGTGACGCAGGACCAGAATTTCTCCAACTTGGGTGTTGCATCGAACTTTACTAGTAACATATTTTCAGAAAAATGTTGCTATTTTCTACATATTGTACACATACTGTCACTGTTAGAACCACTCGGCATTGCAACTCGGGTAATACCCTGCTTCCGTTGCGAAAGAAGAGAGGGCTTTCAACTCTTTCTGAACTTTTCGCCTCTCGAAGAAGACCGGACATGCGAGTGAGGTGCACTTCACGCCACTTTCTACGATCCAGTCACCGCCGCCACAGTGCCTGCATACCTGAGGAGCGGAAGATAGCAGTTAGATCTTCAGTAGTTATGAGATCGTTGAACGGACGCGAGATAAACAACCAAAGATCAGAAGTTTAAGACAAGACTTATTACATCAGCAAGGTGCTGGATCTCTCTTTCCAGCTTTGAGGTTCTCCCAACCACCACAGTCACAACAAGCGACTCCTTCTTCGAACATTGATCACATAAATAGTCTGATGATGACTGAACCAACTCGCCGCAGAGGGTGCAATGCTTTGAGGCATAATAAGTATCTATCCTCCCCCTTTTCGACCGGGCCTTCTTGGAAAGCCCAAGACTCTTATCATCATGCTCATGCAAAGATCCCGAACGAGACACGCTCGGATGGTGCTTGGCCAATGTCAGCCTAACTGGACGAGGCATCTCTGAGAACCAACGGTTCAGGTCAGCACCAACAAGTCCAAACACCCGTTGCAATGCAGGAATAATCTGTTTGTTGATGTAGTATAAGTCATTCAATCTATACGGAGAGTCGATCTCCAAAAGGTCATAAGGATCGACAACCATGTCTATGAGACGGGATCCGGGTTCCCCATGGATTACGACATAAGGGATTCGCTCACCATAGCGTGGCTCCGCCCTGGGATCCAGTCTCATTGCTTTAGTTGCAACTATTGCTGACGGTGGGAGTGAAGAAGCACCGACACTATAACTACCCAACCGAACCTCCTTTGCAAAAATAAAATCTTGAAGAGAAACCTTTCCGGATATAATTCGAGTCCACTGACGGTGGAGATAAGATTTCACCTGCATGAAAACATATTTTTGTGAACATAAATTCACTCGACAAACATAAGCTTGAAGACAAACACGTTATCATTCCATGATTGGATACTAAGTGACCAAAATTATCTATTGAAACTAAGAAAGCAAATGTCTTACTTTATCTATGTCTTGATGCTCAAAAACTAATCTGATAGACTGCTCCATGGTCTTTGCGACAACTGGACATGTATCCCTTCGTACTGTCTCAATACCTTTTGCATCGAATGTTGGCTTGTTTTGATCAGGACTCTCATAACTATAACCAACATAGCGCTTCTTTGTAAGGAGAAAGCATGGGTGATACACCTTTTCCATTTTCAGTGTGACTGGATTTGGATTCATAGCAGTTATAGAAGATGCAATCTCATTTCCTATTCTGAATGCCTCTTCCACTGAGCGTCCTTTAAGAAGGACGAACATGCTACACAAAAACGAATAATTCAAGTAATCTTAGATTTTAACCAACAAAAGGAATTAATTAGGCAAGCATGTTATATATCATTCGAGATGAGAGGTAATGCAATGAAGTACCTATCAGTGTCACCATAAATAACCTTAGCTTTCCACTTATCATGTCCATTCACAAATGAAATTGCTGTTTCGAGTGTCCTGCGACCACACTGGACAATGCTGTCAGCAAGTTCCGCACAAGGCATCCGACCACTAAAGCCAGCAGCTGTGTAGCCGTAAGTAACATTAGCTATAAGCTTCAGAGCAAGTTGTCGCGCATTAAGTATCTGTAACAGGAATTTATCACCAAACAATGAACTTATATAGCAAGACTGATGACCATTTTGATTCATGTCCCATAATACTAGATTGTATAAAAAAAACCCAGGGTAAATTACACATAGACCCCCCTATAGTTTAACTGATTTTCACTTTCAACTTCTCATGTTTAAAATCCTACAAATGCCCCCCTATAGTTTGAAGAACATATCATTTGCATTTTTCACCCTCTCCCAAGGGGGTGTTTGTGCAAGGAAAAAGAAATTACAAGGGGGCATTACTATAGTTTTATACATGAGGGGGCGAAAGTGATAATTGGTCAAACTACAGGGGGTCTATGTGTAATTTACCCAAAAAATTATACATCAAAATAAGACAGCTGTATTGAATAAACTAGTAACCAATAAATCCGAATCAGATGGCCATTTAAATAAAACCATTATCAAAATTAAAATCAGTTTGTTCCTGTCCAGTAATCTTATGCAAGACCTTAAATGATAAGAAGCTTAGATATAATTCTGTAATAAAATAGGAGTTTACTGAGAAGATACATTGCTAGTGTCAAAAAATTGATTCATAATCCTCATCATCCAAGTTTTATCACATCAAGGTGGGGTCAACTTATAAAGATAATGGACAAGAATCATCGTACCAGCTCTAATCTGGTGTCAACCCTTCCTGCCAAAAACCTGACCAAGACAATTACGCGAGGGGCATGATAAAAAACCTAATATGGCAATTGATTAAAGGAAGACCTACATTGTCAATTAAAAAAATAAAAATATAAACTACATAATAATAAAAATAATAAACTAGAATAATCTTATTTAAAATATTAAAATAAGCAAAGAAAAATCTCACACCATAATCAAATAACGTAACACACAAAGTGTCCTCATGCCTTTTAGAGAATCACTAAGTTTAACCATAAGAAGACAAAAATTTAACATATCATAAATCCTTTGCGAGAATCTCAATTATTTTGGAATCAGAAAACATTATTTTCTACTTATTCCTATAAAGGGCTATCTTTTTTGACAGTGCCACCATTTCCATATCTTTTTCGACAAATTCCAACTATGTTATTTTAGGTCTTCCCCTCTTTCTTGACCCTCTACAATAATCCTACACCCTCTCCATATCGGGACCACCTCTACTCTCCGTCGTACATGCCATCGTGCGAATACAGTCTTATCTATTACTTATCATTTTGTCGTCCATTGGTGAAATACTAACACTTCTTCCGATATCCGTATATCTCGCCCTTTCCCTCCTCGATTGTCGCAGATCCATCTCAATACTACATATCCAATCTACTTGCTATCCAAATTTTAAATTTTTTTTGCTTAAATCATTTTCAAAGTATTATGCAATGTCATGTACTATCTAAGAAGCACTGACATTGGTACGGGGACACAGTTACGACACAACACGGGTACGCCGAAACAACAAATCCTAAAAAAAGAGGACACGGGTACGGCGGGGACATGGTAAAATAAATTAATATTTTTTATTTATATTTTATGTGTGTTCATAATTCATATATACTTCAATAACCGAAAAAATCTCATAGAAAACAACTAAAATAAAAATTTAATGCATACTGAAAAGCAACCATTAGTTATACCCAGCCTGATTGGTGAATCACATACAACCCTAAATGGCATGGAAAAGAACGGTTGTGTTTCAGTTTTAGATTCAACCTATCTGAAAACTCAGAGAATCAAATAGGTTAAAGCCAAAACTGAATTGTAACCGTCCGTTACAACTCAGGCCCAAATGACATGCAAAAGAACAGCTGTGATTCAGTTTTGGCTTCAACCTATCTAATCCTCTAAGGCAGTTTGTGACCCGATCCTATATCGAACAACCCGTCAACCCGTCGTGTCTAGTGCATGTCCAGCGAGTGTTCGACGAGCGTCCGGCGAGTGTCCGACCATGTCCGGCTCCCGGAAGCATGTGGGACACGGCACATGTGTGTCCGGCGAGTGTCGGTATCCGACAAGTGTCCGACAAGGGTACGGGAGGCCTAGGGAAGTGTCCGTGCTTTCTAGTGTATTATCAGTCTGTGAAATGCTTTATGCTTATTATGTATTATGCTTTATGAGTTATGAATTTGTGATATGCTTTTATGTACTGTGAACCATATGGGTTTTGATATGTTTTATCCTGCTTCCTAGTGTGTGTAATCTTATTGTGATTGTTTAGTTCACATATTGTTGCAAAGTTTCTAACAGTTCATAGACAGTTTTGTACAATTCACATACTCATATATAGAGCCTAAATTGAATGTCCCCTAGAGTAAATGGTTATGTTTTATATGTTATTGATCATAATGGTGTATCTATACATCCTAAAGGGATATATGGAAAAATTCTTCATTTTGTCATCTTTTTCCTAATTTTTAGCGATATCTGGTGATAAATAGCGATATATCCCCGATTTTTCCCCAGGGCAACTTGGCGATATCGATAGTGATAACGATACTTAAAACACTACGAGCAAAGACTCGAAGGTACTTATTAATTACCACTTCTATACAACAAAATATGGAGAAACAACAAAAGTAATTATCTAGACATCCTGAAATAAATTATTAATAGAAGCAAAAATGGACGTCTTCCAAGGATCAGTGATCTTTGCCTTCCCTCTAGAATGTTTAGAAACCAAACAAATGTCGAGATGAAAGGAAATCTTAAAAATCTAATTCCCTTAGAGAAAAAAGTAAATTCCTAGAGCATTCAACATATGAGTTTTAACATTGTGTCAAATGCTCTCTCTGGTTAGGTCCATGCCAAACCCTCCCTCAAGGGGATTTCTTAGAAAAAAATTAAAATCAAATGCTCTCTCTATGAACAGTATCTTTGTGCATCCTGACAAACCAAACTATATGATACCTCCAAGTTCCAACAAAGACATGTCTCGACCACTCATACATTGCAATAGCACACATATAATTAACTTTTCCCTATTGTTTCCTATGCATATTAAGTTTGCATACCTAATCAAGGACTGAATTTTTTTCTTTCCTATACCATACAAAAACTTTCAAAAGCTCTACAGACAATTCTTCATTTACATCAATAATTTTCTTCCTTATTATATGAACCAACTGACCAAGGTGATGCAGGATACCATATACAAAATCTATATCGGATTTAACAATATGCGAGTTAAGAGGGAAAAAGATACCCTTTGCAGAACTTGTTGTGAAGGCAGTAACTTCTTCATTGTCTGCTTAATCATTATCCTAGTTGATAATATCTCATCCAGCAGCCGGGGTAGCACACCTTTGCGAACCTACATTCACTCAACAGAAGAAATGAAATCAGGGATGGCACTTGATATAGAAAGTATAGTTGCAATGCTGTTGGATAAATGGACTTCTGACGTATTGGAGAACAAGCAACAAAAGGAGATTGAGAGTGCACAACAATATTGGAGGAAGGAAGGAGCCGGTTTCTCAAAATTACAATTAGTCAATAAAACGAAGTTAAAGATGCCTGAGATATGTATGTGTGGTGGAACATTAGTGTACATATTGAATATACTTATAATTTGGACACAGTCACGTAGGGAATTCTGTAGGGTTTGCATACAAACCTTTAGATGTGTGTCGTAGCATCACTATGGTGTTAGTCTTATCATTGATTTTTATTTGGCTTTATTCTCATATGAAATTTGGGGGTTCATATTTCCAACATTTACTTAAGTAACATAAGAACACTAACATGCCCATTTTCGAATAACCAAACTTCAATGTTTTTATACAGACTCCTTGATGAGAGACATATAGTGAACCTTAATTTGCATCTGTCATGTACATTATCATATAGGAAGCATTCTGCAGACAGTTGCTCTGTTCTTTTAGTGTTCATAACTTCATATAATCCTCTATATCTGGCTTGTCAAGGTTTGAGAGAACACGCTCAGTAACATCCTTTCCAAGCTACAGCTTTCAGTTCACATTCAACTTATATTTCATCATTATCATACTCGATCAATTACCATTTAGAACATATTGTAAAATTTCTCTGATCTCAAAAGTAAATAAACAATCAGTTAACTTATTTTTTCATTAATCAATGATGCATTCTTAAGAGCATAAACTATGAAAAGTGTGGTGGATATTTTTTTATCTTGATACGCATGAAGAACATGTTGCTGACACCATCATACACAAACAAGTTACTCCCTGTTTAAGAAGCTAAAAATTGAATAACCAACATCATTCAATTTCAACTGTTGAAATAATAAATATCTTGTTATTTAGCCTAAAGGAAGAAATACCAAGTAGAGGCCGAATCTTAAGGCTTTATTGATGTTGACATTACAATCACATGCAAATAAATATAGTAACATAAAATGTAGAAAGTAATAAGAACATTTAACTTTGATGTTTGAAGTATAGAAACATTACATGATGCATGCAATGGATGATGTAAAGCCTTCTCTCATCTTTTATCTATACATTTCAAATAATTTTTTCTTTAATTTTGAGCCCACCTTTGAGGGTGCTTCTTTGATTGCAAGCTTGCCCTTGTTCATTGCTTCATATATGTACCCCACCACAAGCTTGTCAGTAGAATCCACAAGCCTAAACACTTGTACCGAAGGCTTGATATAAACCACAATCTTCTCAATATCCCTTCAAATCCCCTTCACAACCATAACATTCCCAACAGTTCTTTTGATGCATACTTCAATTTACACCATGCCTCTAAAATGAAAATCTTTCTCAAAGCGTCCTTTTGAGTGAGTATACTCTTCAATGCTATAGAATGTTTGGCAAAGCAGGTGGTTGCCGGAAGCAAAAACTCTTGGCCCCCAGTGTGCTCTATCATCAATCTAACCAATCAATTGTGGTTGTACCGTCCTAGCTTGTTGAACAACAGGTTCAACGTTATCTATGTTTCCAATGCCCCTAAGGATCAAGTCGATGCAATGTGCGCAATAAGGTTCAAAAAAGAGTTTTCCTTTTCCTCTCTTACATCTTTCCTGCTTTTTTGAAATTGGCATCATTGTCTGTCACTATTTAGAAAATAATATAAATATTATCCGGTCCAATCTAGATAATAGCCATATTCATGAGGTCGAAAAGATACTTTGCATCGTGCACCTTATTAGATGCATTAATAGACTTGTAGAAAATAGTATTGATATTATTAGAAATTAGGAATTGATGATAGATTTTCTAGTAGCCTCACTCCACCCATCACACATGAGTATACAGCCTCTACCCTCACAACATATCACTCACATCGACATTTAATAGCGGTATAGTAATCTCATATGGAGGAAGGGGAGTGTATCACGATCCAATTGACTGCAGTGTGTCATGAATGGTTTTGAAGTAGTGGATGATGTTGCATTTGTCGGGATATGACTAGAAAGAAAAATTTTGGTAACAACCTACTCCAATTTCAAGGTACAAACTTGATTTTGTTGCAGTCATTTTGTTTATTTTTGCCCTATTTTCTCGAAATATAAACCCATCTAAAAATAGCTGTACAATATAGCTACATGTGCTACTTTAGCCCTACCAATGCTACAAGCAAGGCTTTAAGTTTCGTCCGAAACCGATCCGGGTCCGGATTGCCCGGATCGGATCAGTTTTGGCTGGGTCCAGTCCTGAAAAAGGCACGGTTTTAGCAAGATGCTTCGGATCGGTCAAGAGTGAGACAGATCAGCAAAAAAATGGTAGGGATCAGTGGTTTCAAGAGAAACCCGATTATTTTGAACGAAACCATGGGGTCCCTTCTAGGATCCTCAATTAGTCTTTGAAGAAACAAAGAAAAAAAGAGCAACAAAGCATGCATAAATGCATGGGGAGAGGCTCAAGAACATACCTCGAAGCCTCACTACAAGAAGTTATGTCGTTGTCTCTGTCACAGTCTTGAAGCATCGTTGTCACCGTCTAGAGGCATTACCACCTCGCAGGTTTGAAACCCTAACCCTTGGGTGAGAAAGACGGAGGAGAGGGATTTTTTTGGAGGGAAGGGGAGTAGCACAGTCACGGGTCGGACTCGGGACTCTGGGTTTTTTTTTTTAGGGAAGGGAAGGGGGTCACGGGGTCTTGCGACTTTCGCCATCTAGGGACTCCTCCACGCACATGTAGTGTGGCACGTGGGTCTCCGCTTGGGGCTCGAGACTTGTAACCCAAATAGAATGAAGTGTCATCAAATCACAACGTCCCTTTAGCTGTTAGTTGGGGTTGCGTGCGACGCATCGATTCGGCTAGGTGCAACAAAATGATGTGGTATCGAATCACAGCGTCCCTTTACCTGTCAGTTGGGGTGTGTCCAACTCACCGGTCCTAGCTGGGTACAATAGACGACAATGATCAAGCCACTTTGAGTTGGCAATGAAAGCCAACTCTTTTCCAACCTTTGGTTGCCAATTTGACATGGTACATGATCACCGTGGCCCGTTTGACTAACAGTTGAGGCTGAGTGCGCCCGGGCTGTGTGCAACGAACGATTGCGATCATGCCACGTGAAGTTGGTAACAAGCGAATGCTATATAGCTAACTCATTTGTCAATTTTTGGATGCCAACTTGATGTGTCACTCAATCACTATGATCTGTTTGCCGAACAATTGGGACTAAGTGCGATTCATCAATTGAGACTGTGTGCAATGGACGGTTGTGATCGTGCACGTCAAGTTGGTAACAGAAGTTGGAAGCTAAGTTGGCTATATAGCATTTTTCCTGACCAAATAGCTATGAGCAATACTATTTTACCATCTTCTTTGCCATTATTTATTTATTTATTTAGAAATTGATCGAAATCGGAACCACCGAAACTCGAACTGAAACCAATCCCATGGGGGATGGACTGAAACCAAAACCGAAACCCGAAACCAAAACTTGAAACCGTAAACCTAGGCTACAAGCACCACCCAAAGTACTAGATATTGTACCATTACTAACACATACACCACCAACATCATGGGCACCAATACCGCTCACTCATTGATATCTAGGATCTTTCTCTTTCTGCTTTATTCCTCTACCTCATTTCTTGTCATCGAGTTCCAACATGAGGTATTCATTAAGCCATCCTAAACTCTTTATGTTCATCATCATCTATGAAGCACCGACACTCTCAGGACCTCAACGTGTCCGTGTCCGACACGTGTCGGACACCGACACTCGTCCGACACTCTCCGACACATATCGGACACACCAAAAAACGTGTCTTCTATGAAGAAAGATTGTCCGACACGTGTCGGAGCGTGTCGGATGTGTATTGGAGCGTGTCGGATGTGTATTGGAGCGTGTCGAATATTACCTGAGAGGCTTTTTTCTCATTTGAAGACCATGGCCTCCATATCCGGCCCATTGACGTGAAGACCACGGCCTCCATATTCGGCCCATTGATGGAAATATTCGCAATCTCAAGAACCCCAATATCTTCAAATGAGAAAAAAGCCTCTCAGGTAATATCCGACACGCCTTGATATTACCTGAGAGGTTTTTTTCTTCAGCGTGTCCCCTAACATGTCCGTGTCTTGGTTTTTCGAAAAATATCGTGTCGGTGTGTCCGTGTCGTATCGTGTCTGTGTCCCGTGTCAGTGTCCGTGCTTCTTAGATCATCATCACCACCCTCGGAGGATCCAAAGATATAATTTGGGTCTCTAAGTTGTTCATAAACATGGCCTATTCTTACATACTGATTCTAGTAAGATGAGGTCCCCCAACACCTTTCCCTCTGTTGTATCTTTAAAAAATTATTAAAATGGTACCCTTGGCTCTTTTGGAACATGTTCACAAAGAGATATTTGATCTTTTTCCCTGATAAGTGCTCATTAAATCTTATTATCCATCCATTGACAACCTGATTGCAATAGTTGTCACTAAACTTCGTTTGTTGCCATCAATGGCTTGACAATAGGGCTACCCAAGACCAATTGCCCATTTTTTAAGGACCTGCACTTAAAAGAAGATACAAGTTATATAACACTATAAGCTCAATATTGATACTCAGCCAACATTGAAGATGATGTGGATGAAAATATTAAATATCTGTTGATTTTTTGTTATGGTTATAAACTATAAGAATACATCCTAACAAAACTTGATAAGATAAAACATCATAAGAGAATATCAACCCAATAAGTTTCTCAGATGTAGCTTTAGAGGCATTATGGTGCAATCTCTTCCACATGGTTCACCAAAGAAAAAAGTCCATTTGTATCAACATTTTCAAACAAACTCCTTTGTAATATGCAATTTTAATTGAATAGATTTAGAATCTTAATAGAATACTTGCATGATTTATGGAATCTTTATAAAATATTCCTCTTTGTAAGAATATTTTTTTTAAAAAAACTATCTAATATCATAAAATCTTTGTATGCCCTAACAAATTAAGGCAAAGTTTCATTTTTAACATTGGAATGTGCAGGAGATAAGGTCAAACATTATTACTACAAGCACATGCGTGACGCTAAAATGCAAGCGATAAATACCAAAGGTGACTAAATTAAGTTCATTTGTTCATGCATATTCAGGAATGAAAATAGACAAGCTTAGAATCTTTAACATGGTAAAATAGGACTTAGGATATTTAGCTTTAGGTGTATATACTAGAAAGTAGCAACCCTACCCAATAGTTTTACCAGGGCCATTAATAACATATGCCTATAATCTTAAAAGAAAAAGCATGTTGACATCTTGGTTATCATAGAACAAGCGATCAGATTAGGCTTGGTACATAAAATTTAAACTTAAGATTATATCTGAAGTAATAGACTTAATTAGCAATATACATGATGTCTAGAACTCATTATACTAAAGCAACTAAAGATTATTCACGATAGAAAAATATTAAAATAATGATCATATGATAAAAGTACAAATACCAACTAATACAACCCTTTTCTCAATTTCGGTTCTTGATTCGGTACCGGCAAGGTAAAAACCAAGCGTACCACCGGTATGACTCGGTATCAGTCAAGTTATAATACCTTGACTTATCATCAACCTTAGATCTATGTTTTCTGGGCACGTGCATAAAGACTTTGCATCTAAACATCCTTAGGTGCGAGTAGAACACATCGTTCCCGCTCCAATCCGTTTCGAGAACATACCCGTAATCCATCCAAAGGTACAGAGGGGC
The DNA here is from genome assembly GCA_947650365.1 of Chamaelirium japonicum. Taxonomy (NCBI): domain Eukaryota; kingdom Viridiplantae; phylum Streptophyta; class Magnoliopsida; order Liliales; family Melanthiaceae; genus Chamaelirium; species Chamaelirium japonicum. The sequence goes on along the minus strand of OX393552.1, from coordinate 83,476,534 downwards.
ATATTTTTTTAGGAAACATGTAGTCCGACTAGCTCTGCCACAAAATGATTTCTGTAAATTGGCCAAAGAAATAATGCTCCTAACTCTCTACAAAATTGTGAGGTTCATTTTTCAACTTCTCTCTTATGTTATGGTGTATAACGAATCGACTTTTGGTGTTCAATGCCAATTCTTAAATATTATCGATTTTTTCGTAATTTAGTCCCAAAGTTAGTCACAAAGAAAGCATTGGTCCACCACAAAATTCAATTTTTTCCTAACTCCGTGCCAAAATTAGTCCTTATCTTTATCACCAATTTTTTGAGAATTTATTGGCCATATAGAATTCATGCACCTTATCTATGCTAGTTGACCAGTAATTGCAACCATAGTTACCAAGTCGGAAGTCGGAAAAAAATCGGCAAGGTGAGAAGTCAGAAAAATCGGGAAAAAGTCGGAAAGATCGGGAAAGAGTCGGGAACAAACGGTAGAATTTTAGACCATATTTATATATAGATGTTACAATAGGTTTTTTGAGCAATACATGACGGGATTAAAACACAATTAATCGGGATTAAAATGCTTAAATCAGGATTAAAAAGTTAAAATCGTGACTTTTTCATAAAATTGTTGCTTTTTAAAAAAAATCAGGAAAGAGTCACGTAGCGAACATTTACTGAATAAGTCGTGTTTTAATCAAGACTTACTCAAAAAATTGGATTTTTTGGTAACAAAGATTGCAACAACCATATTTGGAGGAGAACTTGATCCCATTTAACTTTACTTTGATCCACATTGTGGAGAATTCCATCTGATCCTCCTTGGTTATCCTCAATCTTTTTTTTTCTAGTTTTGTGTCCTATTCCTTTGTCAAAGTCCTATAGCAATTCCAATTATAATCCTCTCCCTAATAGAAGGCCTTCATCACCACTATGGCTCTATCCAATATTCTATTAAAGAAATTATAGAACAAGAAGCGAATCAAGCGATTGTTTTGATCATTTGACATCAAAATATTCTTCATTTGCTAAAACATTTTTGACACATGCTCCCTAATATAATCCTTTGCATCCAGTCATGTTTCATACGATTCTCTATATATCCATTGTACAACTTCTAAGGATCCACATATCTGAAATTGTTTCTAAAACACAACACAATCTTACCAAGTCTTTAAATCCAGATTGTCCAAAGCCCTAGTTCTCCTGCATCGGTTTATATCATAGGGTTATCGCTTTGAGTCCGTCTGCATCAATTGGTACTTGATTCCTTTGTTGTTAGTTGTTTATATGACATTGTACATCATGCATCTCTACATGGATTAGTGGAGCATAGTTTATCAGCGGGGTACGTATACCACTATCTCTCCTGCATCAAAATATATATGATCTCCTTGGATAAGAACCTATGCTACCCCACATCATAAACATACATCCGATCTAAAAAAATTACTCAGAACCGTCCATAAAAGAGAATCCGACCTAAAAACCAGCCCTCAGCGCACCAATCGTTAGTTTCACAACCCCTAAAATCCCTTCCCAAACCGTACCATTCCAATTTCTCTCTCTTCGTCTCTCTCTCTCTCTCTCTCTCTCTCTCTCTCTCTCTCTCTCTCTCTCTCTCTCTCTCTCTCTCTCTCTCCCCCCCCCCCTCCCCTTCCCCATGATCTCTCTCTCTGTCTCTCTCTCTCTTCCCCATGATCTCTCTCTCAGATAATTTACAAGGCGTCAAACAAGTAATACAATATCCTCAATTATATTTTGCATGGCACCAACAATATTTACCAGTTCATTGATTTAAAATTCTAATCCAGTAGATAATCCATTTAAATGAACTTTCAAAGGCATTCTAGTATGATACTCTAATGGATCATTATGTGCAAACCAAAATGGATAATACTCTAGAATATTCGTATCAACAAATAATTTGATGGCCACTTTTCCCATCTTTTATAGCTATGTTCTAAGCAAGGTACTAAAAATCGATATTTTTTGCAAAATTTCGTGAAATATATCGGTTTGTTGAAAGCTCAGCATGAAATCAGGCATACAAAATCGAACGACATAGAAATTATGTTTTTCGATATTTCGCGAAATATCGCGATATTTTCATGTAATATTTCCATCTCCATGAAATATCGTGATATTAGTACCAACACAAAGATTTTGTCGAAATTTTATGAAAAATTTGGGAGATTTCACAAAAATTTAAAAAAATTTCGCGAAATGACACTAAAATTGTGGGACTGACTAGTTATAAAAGGGATCTTGTGGCCTGGTTCTCAACAGCTTATCCCCCAAGATTTCAATAAAAATATCAAAAAAATCAAAAACCAAAGGAATAAAAAAGTATACTTTTCAGTTTTAGTAGGAGAAAACAGTTTTCAAGGTTTTTTATAAAATCCGCATGGTGAAAACCATGGTCTGTCTTAGGAAATTTTGAATGAATGAAACATTTCCTATATAAAAACTCTTTTATCCGGATTCCAGACTTGGTGAAAAAACAGTGTTTCACATTTCAGCATAAATTTTGCACAATTTCAAACTTGCATAACTTTCTTGTTTTAAGTCCGTTTCTAAAATCGTTTGAAACATTATTTTAACAATCAACTAATCTTTATTTTGAAATTATTTTTATTCACAAAAAATATTAAAAAATATTTGAAAAATATATATCAAAACCGAACCAAACAAGATAGCACAAGACTCACAGACTCAAAATAGGGTACAAATATTATTTGAGTGTTCCAAAGTGTATACTTAGTTTATGACTATTCAGAGTTTTACTAAAATATTCCATCGAAAAATCAATATTTCCATCATTTCTATAAAATTGCAATATTTCCACATTGTCAAAATATTTCCACGAAATATTTCCATATCCAAAGGGTCGAAATTTCAACCGAAATGGAGATTTCGAGCCTTGGTTCTAAGTTTTAACCAACCATGGAAATAGCCGACTTCATATATCAGAACCTGTCCTAATATTAAGTGAGATGTACCATGGAGATATGTAGAACTTTTGATTCCACTTAAGTTTAAGATTTAAGAAGCCAAGCAGATGATATAAGAAATACATACGTTTTGCGATAAAAAAAAAAATTCCATAACCACCATTCAGTTACGAATCAAAATAACACCGGGGAAAACAACCGAACGAAGATTTTATCAGTAAAAGTAAGATTACTCGTTACAACCTGATGCAATTACACATACATATGAAAGGGAATTGAAATAATAGCAGCAGCTAGCAAACAATTACCTCTGATGAGACATACATGACTCCATTTGGAGTTAGTAAAATTTTTTGCTTCAAATCCTTCAAAAGTTGTGACTTTGGTGAATAAGAGCTGACACCAAGTACATTTACTTTGGAAGGAAAAACTTTCCCCAAGCATGTAGAAAAGCAGAGGTTGTATGCGATTATCATTGATGGATAAAGGGATTGAAAATCCAACACAACCACTGGGTCAACATAGAACCCAGATTCTGGCTCCATCACAAGCGGTAAACACTCCATTGCAGGTTGTAAAGCTACCTGTGAAGATGGATTTGGTTCAACACCTTAGACTAACAAAGCCATCAAGAATTAGATAATGGAAGTGCATGACAAGAAATATTGTACAACAAGGAGAGAGATTAAATTTGCTTCCAATGCCAACAAGAGGTAAAGAAGAAGCAAAAAAAGAGTTTGGCATGTGCTCATGCAGCTCCCCCTTTAATAATTATCCTTTGACGACAAACACATCATATTTTGCAAGGTGTAAGAGTATAGTTGTAGACTCTACATTAATAAAGCATAAGCAAACGAGTTGTACAATAAAATAATGGAACGTCTATGCAAGGCAATATCCTGGGGATTTACATTGTGTTAATTGCATATTTCAAAGCATATACTTCAAGTTGATATTGCACAATAGTTTAGCAATCCTTTGCAAAGATTAATAAAACTTCGTAGATTTCTTGATCGAAAGTGCCTAATCCTCTAGCATCCTTCTCGTACTCAGCTCCTGAAAAGGAACTGCCATTAGACATCACTAGAATCCTAAAGGTGTCACCACAGGCAATTGGATAGGAAATTGGTGTCGACAAAACAATACCGATTGACGTAATATTTAAGATGTTAACTCTAAAGGTCTCTGTGAACCCATGTGATCACCATCTTTGGAAACTGATAAGTAGCAAATATCACTTTCCATTCGCTACAGTTTTTCTGGCCAACGAACCCCTAATACCAATTGGTCTAGTATCTTTTCAACAACTTAGAATCTACCAAAATCTGAAAGCGGATCACTGCAACGTTGGTGCCTTCCAATTTTTTTAACAAAACTTCCCAACCTGTTTAAATTCAGCTTGGGTTCAATCATCCTCCATCTCCCTCAAAATCCATTTCTTCAAGAGATCTAGAGAGCTTTGATGCTCCTTTGTACCATTTTGAGTCCTATATGATTTAATATGTTTTGGCCTTCCTTACCTCTTTCAGCCTACATCTTTAATCCTTTGTCTACTTCACCGATGCATAAAATTTTTTATTTTACTTTCATACAAACATTCAATCATCAGCACCACCAACACACCTATCCACCAAATCACATTGGAGGAGACAGCCTTTCAAGCATGGATACAGCTCACATGCATGAACAATTGGATCCATTAAATGACCAACCACAGTGCACATCATGAGTTGTGTTGTATGATTGTATCAGACAACTTAATGGTTCTGATCTAAGGTTTTCGCTTCTCATCAATAAACGACATGGTTTGAAAGGTAATATAATGCTTCTTGCACATACTCTACATCGGTTGCTACTAACATCATTTCAGTCAAAAGAATATGACCTCTTAGAAGCCCTAATACAACCTGAGAAACTCCTCATCTACACAACTCTGATCTAAATTTACCTCTGCACTTTGTAAGTGCAATTTCTTGAGGCTGAGAAATCAGCTAATCCTCAGTAACTTGTTAATGTAGTTTACCTCTGTTATTTTCTTTTATTTTGTAACCCTTTTTTTTTTTTGGGCCTTTTGCTCACTTGTTAGATATGTAGATTTTCGGGTTTATGTGTCTTCTGGCTTGATTTGGATAATATATTTAATCTATCTCATGTTTAGCTATGGTGTGGACTATGCTATCAAAGTCGGGACTAGTCGGCGACTAGTCCCCGACTAGTCCCTGGGCGGCATTTTGCCGACCGATTAATTTCGATTCCGTCATTGCTGGGCGGAATCCCGACTAGTCCCCGACTAGACCCGACTAGCCCGACTACTCCCCGACTAACGACTGCCGACTAGTCCCCAGGCAGAATTCTGCAAGCAAATTTTTTTTTTGAAAGGAGTCTGCGCAAGCAATTTTGTTTGGATTTTTTTACATTGGCTCAAAGTCTTGAGTCGCAAGACTCACAACTATGGCTCTTCCCTGTAATCATCTATTGAGCACCTGAGAATCTCAGATAAAAACATAGATAAATAATTAGTTTATTTATTGATATTCATATAACCCTATAATCAAAATTGGGGTTGTTCACTGATTAAACATCATCAAACAAATATTGTGATGAATTCTTAGTTCTGAGTCTTTTGACATGGGCATGAAGCCAATACAACTGTGTTATGTTAGACTGTTACTGATGTATTTATACCCATGCTGTGAAGTGTGAAGGTATGTATTGTTATTAACCGACTAATATCATATACTCATTAACATTTATGCTAGTTCATATATCATATATGTTTAGGGAGGGGGGGAGGGGTTAGAATAAGTTTTGGTCGACTAGTCCCGACTAGTCCTAGTCGGCCCTTGGCCGACTAGGGCCGACTACCGACTTTGACTGCATAGGGTGTGAAAAGTCCACACCACTTAAGTGAGTTGTGGCCTAACCACATTGTTGTAAGTCATTTAATGACTTGTACGTAGACACAAATAAATAGAGCATCTGGATGAAACAATCGAAGGGCCAAGATTAAGTATCATCCAAGGGCCTAGAAAAGTTGTCCCTCCAAAGTTTCTAACCTCCCCTTCCTTTTTTTAAAATTCTTCCCATAACAATCCCGTCCACATCCCTCTTTTCTTTCTCCATAAGAGACAAGTCGCCCATGAGTTGTCTAAGGTCACATGGCTCAATTGTGAGCCTCTTGAAGCCCGCCAATCCCATTGCATCTTCACTAAAATTCAAAGAAAAAAAAGTGCAGTATCTATTTATAGTTTTTTTTCATATAAAACAAGAATCAGTTATGGAGAAGGTACAACATATTTGAGAAATCTTTACGGAGGAAATTGCTTCATATCCCCCATTTTGCTCGTCCATACTACTCATCAGCTTTTACCCTTCTTTTCCACAATCTTTCTACACCTTCCACTTCTTCACTTGAAGTAATTGCATTCTACATGAAAATTTGGGCAAATTGGCGGGTCATCACCATTCTAGGAAAATCCCGAGCCTCTGGGCTGCACACACGACAATTTAGCGACTACCTTGAGTCTTGCATTTTTCTTCTATGTCAACTCTTTGCATTTCTCTCTTGCCATCTAAATACTCATAAACCGCTAAAATTACATGCACAGAAATTATCTTCTCATTTTTACTTCATATGATTCTTTACATATGACACATCTTTAACTTTTACCAAGTCTATGCAGTTTATATCTTGGTGCATCCATCTGTTTTGCATCATTTTTCGGAACATGTTCGGCTGCTAAGGCACGATAGTTAACTACTGTATAGTCACTAATAGATAATGATCCACGGCCAATTTTAAGTTGTAGATTCTTATATCTCATTGATTGCAAGTTTTGGCTAAAATCTGTGTAAACTTGCAGTTAAGGTCCGCTTGAACTTCTCTAAAAATAAAGTGTCCTGAGACTCCAACCTGGAGCAAACCTAGCTAATATCAGAGCACGTTCAATCGAGGTTTGAAGAGATTTTTGTCAAACCCTTGCACCACACTGTCAAAACTATTCACCTATCCACGAGAAGCTTCTAATTTTTGTCAAACCTGTGTGATATACGAGCACGAATGCCACCCCACCCACAACCATCCAATGGAGCACCCAGCTGGTTATAATTAACGGAATGTAACTTCGTTGATTTGACGTGCTCTAACTGGACTCGAGTCTGCTCGAGTTAGGGAAGCAGCAATGCAAAATCAATGGACAAGATGCACAGTACTTGAACCTTAAGTTTAGTATCCTACTACCTCATAGGGTGTCGTAAAGTACATAGTTTGGTTATCAGGCAATCTGACAACATTGAAGGCTTTCATTTATCTTCATATGATTGAACAAAACCCAAATTGTAACCACTGTCAAGAAGCATGAGCAACAAGACACTTTTCAACAGATCTAGCAGACCCAGACTCTAGCTACACTCAAGGTGAATATGAAACCTAGTCCACCTTAGCGAAGCAATAGAAAAGAAGACAATTATATCTTATTGTACACAAGTTTTGATTCCAATCTGTGTGTAAACTTGCAGTTAAGGTCCAATTGAATTGCTCCAAAGACATAGTAGAGGCCTAGCACCTCAACCTAGAACAAACCTATTTGCTATCAGAACACGTTCGATCATGGTTAGAAGAGAGTTTTGTCAGAAACTTACATCAGAATTTTAAAACTTTTTTGCGGTCATAACCAGCGCGAGAGACTTCTACTCGTCTAGCTGTATATTACATTCACATAACAGATATTTACATTTATTAGGACTGATTTACACTATCACATGCACCCTTCAGGCTTATGTTAAATCTTAGACAGTTTTTGCATATCGCATATAGTTTTCAATGTTGTCCACAAAGTTTCGTGCTGAGTCCAGCGATTATGGGGTTTCGGATGTTGATTTTTAATCCCGTAACCCCAGGCTTAGATTTAGTTTCCTGTTACCTCGTAGGGTAGAACCTGTTTGTATGTTATATAGAGATGCATACAAATAGGGTTTCTTTGCATGGGTGTATATATATATATATATATATATATATATATATATATATATATATATATATATATATATATATATATAAGTTACCAATCCTGACCCAAAATGGGTCAGGATCAGGTGACCCATGAAATTTTGATCCATCACCATAATTGTTGGATTTGGGTTTCAGAATGTGCTGATTTTTTTTGTGAGGATAATCAACGTACCATAGACAGCATACCCTCAAAATTTTAGTAAATTCTGAAACCTCTGGGGCCATCAAATGTTATAAGCTTTTTTGACCATCAATTTCATCCGTTGATTTAAAGAGCACATTTGATGTACCTAGAGGTTTTAGAATATGCTGATTTTTTGTGAGGATGATCAACATACCATAGAGAGCACCTCTACAAAAAATCAGCACATTCTGAAACCCGAATCCAACAATTAAGATATGGGTCAAATATGGGTTAGCCGATCCTGACCCTATATATATATATATATATATATATATATATATATATATATATATATATATATATATATATATATATATATATAGGGAAAAGGGAGCCTGGACCTGAGGTGCAGCATCGTTGCTGCACCTCAGGCATTGTTTACCTATCCTAGAAGTTTTGGAATTTGATGAAATTTGGTGAGGGTGTTATCTAGGATAAGATGATCATCCTCACAAAAAATCACCAAATTCTAATTCTTCTAGGGGGGTCAAATTGTCGAAGCAAAATCAGCCATCCGCAGTCACCGTTAAAATCTGCAGATTTTGCTTCGACCATTTGACCCCCCTAGAAGTTTTGGAATTTGACGAAAATTGGTGAGGATGATCATCTTACCCAAGACAACACCCTCACCAAATTTCATCAAATTCCAAAACTTCTAGGGAGGTAAACAAGCAAGAGGTGCAGCAATGATGCCACACCTCGGGTGCAGGCTCCCTGCCCTCATATATATATATATATATATATATATATATATATATATATATATATATATATATATATATATATATGGGTCAGGATTGGATGACCCAGCAAAATTTGACCCAGCAATAACCCATTGCCCTTTGATGCACCTAGAGGTTTTAGAATGGGCTGATTTTTGTAGACATGTTGTCTATGGTATGTTGATCATCCTCACAAAAAATCAGCCCATTCTAAAACCTCTAGGTGCATCAAATGCGCTCTTCAAATCAACGGTTTTCGACTCTCAATTTTAACCATTGATTTGAAGAGCGCATTTGATGCACCTAGAGATTTTAGAATGGGCTGATTTTTTGTGAGGATGATCAACATACCATAGACAACATGCCTACAAAAAATCATCCCATTCTAAAACCTCTAGGTGCATTAAAGGGTGCTGGGTCAAAATTTGCTGGGTCATTCGATCCTGACCCTATATATATATATATATATATATATATATATATATATATATATATATATATATATATATATATATATATATATATATATATATATATATATATATATATAGGGTCGGGATCCATGGACATGTATTTTTTTAAGATGTTTAACTTACCAGTTACCATAGATGGCATATCCACAAAAAATGAACCGATTATGAAACATCTAGATCCGTCAAATGTGTTCTTCAAATCAACAATTAAAACAAACAGTCGATAAACCTCAACAAATTTGACACATCTAAAAGTTTTAGAATCACTTAATTTTTTGTGGATATGCCATCTATGATAGGGTGAGCATTGTCACAAAAATTCTGCCAATTTTAAAACCTCCATGTAGGTTTACTTAATGACATGCATGGAACAAAAAATCGATATATTTCGCGAAATATCGCGAAATATATCGGAAAAATGAAACCCCGATACGAAATATCACCTGCAATCTCGAGTATAATTGAAAATGTCAAAATATCGAGCAATTTCGCGAAATATCGCGATATTTCCACGAAATATTTCCATCTCCACGAAATATCGCGATATTTCCACGAAATATTTACATCTCCACGAAATATCGCGATATTTTATCGAAATTTCGCGAAAATTTCGAAAAATTTCGCCAAATTTATCCGAAATTCTGTGACTGACTGGTTATAAAAGGGGACTGGGGGGCCTGGTTCTCAGCAGCTTATTTACATATAATAACATTTAAGTAAATGTCGTTTTACTTAATTTTCTTAATTTTTATTTTCTCCATTTACTTTAAGTTATTATATGTAAATAAGCAAATACCCCCCCATTTGATTTCAATAAAAATATCAAAAAAATCAAAAAACAAAGGAATCAAAAAGTAAACTTTCAATTTTAGTAGGAGAAAACAGTTTTTATGGATTTTTATAAAATCTACATGGTGAGAAAAGTGATTAAATCAACTCCTTTTTAGCTCAAAAAATTCCACAAGATGTAGAAGTACGAGTACATCTAGAAAACCATGGTCCGTCTTAGGAAATTTTGAATGTATAAAACTTTTCTATATAAAAACTCGTTTTTTCAGACTTAGTAAAAAAACAGTGTTTCACATTTCAGCATAATTTTTGCACAATTTCAAATTTGCATAACTTTCTTGTTTTAAGTCCGTTTTCAAAATCGTTTGAAGCATTATTTTAACAATCAACTAATCTTTATTTCAAAAATATTTTTATCCAAAAAAAGGATTAAAAAATATTTGAAAAATATATATCAAAACCGAACTAAATAAGATTGCACAACACTCACAGACTTAATACATTGAATACATGTTATGTGAAGCTCTACACCCCTTGATAGGGTACACATATTATGTGAGTGTTCCAAAGTGTGTATCTATACTTGGTTTATGACTATCCGGAGTTTCATTAAAAAATTCCATCAAAAAATCAATATTTCCACCATTTCTACAAAATTGCAATATTTCCACACTGTCGAAATATTTCCACGAAATATTTCCATATCCAGAAGGTCGAAATTTCCACCGAAATGGAGATTTCGAACCTTGATGACATGTCAAAACAACATGTCAAAAATACATGTCCATGGATCCCTATATATATATATATATAGGGGTATGCTAAAATGCGGCATCGCACCGTAGCAGTCTGATGCACGCACTGCGTGCATGCGATGCACGCAGCAGTGCATCAGACGGCTGCGGTGCGATGCCGCACGCACCGCATGTCGCATTCTAGCACTTCTCTCTCTCTCTCTCTATATATATATATATATATAGGGGAATGCTTAGGTGCGGTCTGCGGTCCGTAGCTGTCCGATGCACCGACCGCGTGCATCTGATGCATGGAGTGGTGCATCGAACGACTGCGAACCGTGGACCGCACCTAAGCATTTCATATATATATATATATATATATATATATATATATATATATATATATATATATATATATATATATATATATATATATATATATATATGGGGCATGCTATAATGCGGCAGCGTACCGCAGTCATCTGATGCACGTGCTGCGTGCATCGCATGCACGCAGCAGTGCATCAGACGGCTGCGGTACGGTGCCACACTTACCGCATGCCGCATTATAGCATTTCTCATATATATATATATATATATATATATATATATATATATATATATATATATATAAGGATTTGGTGAACTTGAGTTCACAAATGAATGGTGAAACATGGTTTATATTGTGCCATGTGTCTACTGAAAAGTCATAAAGCAAAAAGTAATACTTTCTCAGGACACGTGGCAGCTTCTTCATTCGAGTTCACCATTCAAATGGTAAACTCGAATGGAGAAGCTGCCACATGTCTTGAGAAAGTCAACAATTGTGGCTAGAGGTATTTCTATATACACATATATGAGGTATATATAAATATATATAGCAAGCCGCAATTGTTGACTTACCATAGATAGCATACCCTCAAAATTTTGGTAAATTCTGAAGCCTCTAGGGCCATCAAATGTTATAAGCTTTTTCGACCGTCAATTCCAACCGTTGAATTGAAGAGCACATTTGGTGCACCTAGAGGTTTTAGAATATGCTGATTTTTCATGAAGATGATTAACATACCATAGAGAGCACCTCTACAAAAAAATCCGCACATTCTGAAGCCCGAATCTAATGATTAGTATGATGGGTCAAATATGGGTCAAATGAAACCCGAATCCAATGATATATATGGACCCGAGAAACTGATCTCGAGTTCATCATTCAAATGGTGAACTCGAATGGAGAAGCTATCACATGTCTTGAGAAAGTCAACAAGTGCGGTTGGACGTATTTATATCTACACATATATGAGGGTATATATATTAGCCGCAATTGTTGACTTTTTTAGGACACGTGGCAGCTTTTCCATTCAAGTTCACCATTTGAATGAAGAACTCGACTTCACCAAACCCTTTCCATATATATATATATATATATATATATATATATATATATATATATATATATATATATATATATATATATATATATAAGGATTTTCACGATCGTATGCATTCAGATTTATATCTGCATATTCACTAGCATGGTTTTAAATAGTCCTAACTTTAACCACAAAGTTCTACTGTGTGGACGTATCTTTGCCCTATCATATCTTACTTTTTTCAATAATTGTCCTATCACTTATGCGTATCGTATGCACTACATCAATGCTTCATAGGGAAAAGCTATTTATACCACCCTCTCTTTTCATCCTATAAGCCCTCTAACTCTCCCTTAGGCTCTCTTCTTCCCTTAGTCCTCTAAGCACTCCCATAAGTTCCCTAATTATACTCCCACACACTTTAACCTATCCTTAAGCTTTTAAATCCCACAAACCACCCTCTCTTGTCGCTAACTACTCTCCCTCAGTCTACTAATATCATCCAAGCTACTATTTGTGTTATGTATTGATGCGCCGAGGGCAAAGGTGTTTGGCGTGCCACAGCATTTATATATACACGGGTACGCTGACATTCGCCAACGAACACACGCTTTCTTTCCCTCGTTTTGTTTTTACATTCATAATTAGTTAATAGTTGTACATAGTACTTTCTTCTTCCTAGACTTATTACTTAGTTTTAGTAGTTAGTTAATATCAAGTGCTTTCTTACTTAGTATTACATAATCTTGTTGGTAATAAGATAGGTAATAAACTAACAAGTAGCCTATACATTAGTAACTTCACTAATCAGTACTACGTACTAGTCACTTCACCACACCAATCTCCATGCCTTATGTTGGCACCATCTCGTTTGATGTTAACCTGATCGTGTAAGGATTCGGGTTGGCAGTATGAGCACTATAAGAGTATTCTTGATGGGGACATCGAGCAGCGCCCATGGCGCGTGTACCAGCGCAGGAGGCGCCACCTGAGCCTATGGCTCTGATCAGACAGTCAGCACCATCATGGATGTTTTCATTTGTTTTTATTTTTGCATTGTGTTATTTAGTCCCACCTCGACTTCCAGGGACTTTCGTTTGTTATCGCAGGCCTTTATATAGGCCTGCCCATGGATCATGTAATGGCATTGAATGAACAATAAACTTTTCGTTTTCCTCCACATGCGTGTTGAGAGAAACCAGGGTGAGGCGTGTGAAACCCCAAACCCAAACCCTAGGCGTGTGAAACCCTAGGTCCAGATTAGAGGTGTGAAACCCTAGCTGGTCCCTCCCCTATCCTCCTTGCTCCCAGCCCACGCCGCCACCCTCCCTCCCTCTCTCCCACGAGACCCCGATCCCCTCCCTCCTCTCCCACCCGACCGGCCCGACCCCGCCACGCTACCACCCCCACCCCTATCCCCCTCCCTACTCCCCCCCACCCGATCGGCCTGCCCCCATCACCGGCACCACCACCCCCCCACCCCGATCCCCCTCCCTACTCCCCCCCACCCGATCGGCCTGCCCCCATCACCGGCACCACCACCCCCCACCCCGATCCCCCCTCTCTACTCCCTTGGCACCGCCGGCCAAACCCGACCCCGACCCCCTCCCCTCCTCCCGGTGCTGCAGCCCCACCCCCCCCCCCCCCCCCTTGCCTCCTTTGGCTGGCCCGACTCGGCCACCCCCCACCCTCCCTCGGAGCTGCCGGCCCGACCCGACCCCGACCCCCTCCCTCTTCTCCGGGCCTTGCCGCCCAACCCGACCCCTGCCCCTGTTCCTGTGCAGCCGGCCACCCCGATCCCCCCCCCCTCCATCCTCCCTCCGTCGGCCACCCCGATCCCCGCCCCTCCCGGTTCGATCCCGACCTCCCTCCCTCACCCGATCCAACCCAATCCGAACACCACCTCTCTAGCCCATTTCCTCGGTATGACGGCATGGCAGATCCAGATGTCGATCACGGCCTGATCGACGACAAAGATGGATTCCTCGATATCCGGTCCCCTTTCCTCGACTTCCAGTTCAGCGCCGGCGAGAACGTGAAGGCATACCTGGAGCGCATCACCTACCTCGTCGCCAAGGACGCAGAAGCCCGACTGGGAATCTCGGAGAACCATCAACGGTGGCATCCCGGCGCGCCTGTACATCCCAACGTACTAGCACTCCGGGCCCTCGCTCAAGCCCCGACCCAGCCCGAGGACCCCGCATCGACCTCGACCCCGCCACCAGCTGAGAACCCTGAGGCCCCTCACAACCCTCAGTAGGTACGTTTCCTCCCGATTAGGTGCTTCTGGTAGACGCCAATTAATTGAATCTCTAATCTATTATCATTGCCGACTGCTACCCATATTCGTGAGATTGAGCGTTCCACCTACCTGTAGCGTCGCTAATCTAAATATTGCGAGTAGGACTATTAGCCGGTAATTCTAAGTATTGTTCTTTATCACCTGATATCGAGAGCGATCGGCATTGTGACAGTAGTTCCCAACACATATGCCCATGTTATTTATTTGAACTAATTTTCCCGCTTGGTATCTGTTAGAGTGTGTAGATTCATTCTTAATCCTTGTATAGGCTCTTTTAGTCCCTTTTAGGTATGTTCACCCTTTGGTGACCCCATCCTTTGTATAGTGATATATAGGGCATTTGCCCCATTGAGTAAAGGAAGCTTTTACTCCCAAATTCCTGTTTTCCATTTTCCTTTTTGGGTCTAACATGGTATCAGAGCCCTGATAGGTTTGTAGAGCTTCCTTCAATCCAAGCATCGAATACTTCATCCGAACTTCTTCGGCAGCCTGCATCGACACCTGCATCAAGCCTCGAGATCGAAGCTTTCATCGAAGCTTCATTTGCATCAAGCTTCGAGATCGAAGTTTTTCTTCAAAAGCTTGTATCTAGATTGATAGCTGCAGGTTTTCGAAAGTGAGGAAGCAGGATCTCAAGGCTCGAGCTTCAGATCTTCAGATTTGCAGAGCTTCAGATCTGCAGACTTCGACGGGCAAGATCTCAAGGCTAGCAGCTGATTCATATATTCAAGATCTTCAGATCTGCTGGCTTCTATTGCTGCGGGTTTTGATCACTGCGAGTTTCGAAGAAGAGGACCTCGCCGGCTCGCAGTTCAGATCTTCAGATGAGGCTGGCGGCTCAGAGATGAAGAACGAAACCCTAAATACAGTGTTGATCTCAGCTCTCATCTCAGCCGTCCATCAAACCTGTGGTCAGATTCTCTTCACTTAACTTTATTTGCCACCACACCGGTCTGGTTCAGGCTCTCTTTGGTTTTACAGCTTCAGTGAACCGGAATCGGTTCAATAGTTTCAGTGCAAAACTGGTTCAGTTCAGAGATTGGTTCAAATTGGTTTATTATCCTCACTAGTTCAGTTCAAAGACTGGTTCGGTTCGGTCCAGTTCAGTTCAGGGGTTTATTCTCCTCACTGGTTTGACAAGTGCAGAGTAAACCAGTGAGTAAACCAGTGAAGTGATCTAATGAAGTAAAGTGTTGTGCTGTGCTGTGAAGAAAACCAGTGAGTGAACCAATGAAGTAAAGTGCTGTGCTGTGAAGTAAAGTGTTGTGCTATGCTGTGCTGTGAAGTAAACCAGTGAGTGAACTAATGAAGTAAAGTGTTGTGCTGTGCTGTGAAGTAAACCAGTGAGTGAACCAATGAAATAAAGTGCAGTGCATTGATGTGATGTGAGATGCAGTGAAGTATAGTGCAACACTGTGAGGTGCAATGAAGTAAAGTGCAGTGCGATGGCGATCAAAGCGACTTTTGGGGGTTCTTGTGTCAATTCGTCTTCCCATGGTCAGTGTCATCTGAGTCTCTCCAGTGGATCTTGGATCTTTGACTCAGGAGCTACTCATCACTTGACCTCCGATACTACTGTTCTCACCAAATGTACCAGTGTTGCTCCTCAGCTGCAGCTTCGCACTGCCGACGGGTCTCCTTTGGACATCACTTGCTCTGGCTCTATCTCCACATCTTCTGACCCCAGTGGTCGCCTCTCACTCCCAGATGTGCTCCATGCTCCTCGCGTGTCGATCAATCTGATCTCGGTTAGTAGATTGACCGATCTCGGTTTCACCGTTATCTTCTCAGCATCCTCTTGTGTAGTGGAAGACCCTCGCACTGGCCATCAGATTGGAACAGGACGGAGGCATGGTGGATTGTACAATCTGGAGCATCTTCATGTGCCTTTGCCTTCCTCTGCTTCATGTGTTGCTGCTCTTTCCACTGCCGACCTCTGGCATCGCCGCCTTGGACATCCCTCTGCAATGCGCCTACGAAGCATGTTCCAGTCCGGTCACTTGGGTAATCTCTCCTTCACTTCTCCTTCTCCCTGCACGAGTTGTCAGCTTGCTAAGCACTCGGCTCATTCTTTTCCCTCCAGTGAGTCTGTGTCTACCTCTTCTTTCGATCTTGTGCACTCGGACATTTGGGGACCATCACCGGTTATGTCCATGTCTGGCTTTCATTATTATGTCAGTTTCATTGATGACTTCTCCCGGTTCACCTGGGTGACATTTTTACGTCATAGGTCCGATGTATGTCAGGTATATCGTGACTTCACTAGTATGGTCCATACTCAGTTTGGGAAACGGATTAAGGTTTTTCGCTCAGATGGTGCTCGAGAGTATCTTTCTTCCGAGTTTCGTGATATTCTTTTCTCTCACGGTACTCTACCCCAGCAGTCGTGCCCTTATACGCCTGCTCAAAATGGGGTTGCTGAGAGGAAGCATCGTCAAATTCTTGAGACCGCTCGGTCTCTTTTGTTCTCTGCCTCAGTTCCTCGCCACTTCTGGGCTGAAGCTGTTCTTACCTCTGTCCATCTAATTAACCGGACTCCTTCCCCTCTTCTTTCTGGTCAGTCCCCGTTTCAGCGACTCTACTCCATTGTTCCCAATTATAGAGTTCTACGTACTTTCGGTTGTACCAGCTTTGTTTTGCTTCCATCTGGGGAGCGTACAAAGCTTACTCCTCGGTCAGCCAAGTGTGTCTTTTTAGGGTACAGTTCTGAGCACAAGGGTTGGCGTTGTTATGACCCTTCTGTTCGGCGTATCCGCATCTCTCGACATGTGACCTTTTTCGAGGACACACCCTTCTACTCAGAAGCATCTTCTTCCTTGGACTTGTCTTTCCTCCAGACATCTAGTTCCTCTTTGGGTCTGCTTCCTACCCCTGTGCCTCCTGATGCTACCACTGCTCCTGCTCCAGTGCCTGAGCCCAAACAACCACCTGTTATTTACACCTACACTCGTCGCCAGCCCGCGCCTGCTCCACCTGTACTGCCAGCTTCACCAGTTCCACCTGATTCGCCTGCTACCACTTCTGCTGCAGACACTTCAGGTTTATCACCTTCGATGTCATTCCCATATGCTAGTGGCGTTGGATCTTCTGCTCCCTCCACACGCTATCCTGAGCGTGAAAGGCATCCACCTGATCGCTATGGTTTTTCTCAGATTGCTTCTTACTCGCCATATTTTTAGTCCTTCCTAGCGACTATTCACTCTCTTCAGGAGCCACAGACTTATCGTGAGGCAGTTCAGATTCCGCACTGGCAGCAGGCTATGGCCGAGGAGTTGCAGGCTCTTCAGCAGACTGGTACTTGGGAGCTCGTTCCTCTTCCTCCAGGGAAGGATCCTGTCAGCTGTCGCTGGGTCTATCGGATCAAAACTCGCTCCGATGGATCGATTGAGAGATACAAGGCCCGCCTAGTTGCTCGTGGTTTCACTCAGGAGCATGGCATTGATTACGAGGAGACTTTCGCTCCTGTTGCGAAGATGACTTCTGTCCGGACTCTGTTAGCAGTTGCTTCTGCTCGTCACTGGCCACTCTTCCAGATGGATGTGAAGAACACGTTTCTTCATGGAGATCTCTCTGAGGAGGTCTACATGAGTCCCCCTCCTGGTCTTTCGACTCCTCCCCAGCATTTTTGCCGTCTTCGTCGGGCCATTTATGGGCTCAAACAAGCTCCTCCTCGGGCTTGGTTTGAGCGCTTCAGGTCCTCAGTGCTTGCAGCCGGCTTTACAGAGAGTATGAATGACTATGCTATGTTCACTCACACCTCTAATCATGGTCATGCGATCTTGCTTCTATATGTTGATGACATGATCATTACCGGTGACGATACTGCTACTATCGATTCTCTGAAGAGGCACCTCCAGCAGCAGTTCGAGATGAAAGACCTTGGTCCGCTTCGTTACTTCCTTGGCCTTGAGGTTGCTTCATCTCCCCGGGGATACTTGGTCTCTCAACAGAAATTTACTTTTGATATATTGAGTCGTGCTGCACTTCCTGATTCACGGACCGTGGATACACCGATGGAGCTTAATGTGAAGCTCCGTCCCACTTATGGTGAGGCGCTTTCGGATCCCACGCTATACCGTCAGCTTGTTGGTGCTCTTGTATATCTGACTATCACTCGCCCGGACATTGCACATGCCGTTCGAGTTCTTAGTCAGTTTGTCAGCGCTCCTCGCTCCGCTCACTATACCGCACTACTGAGGATTCTTCGCTATCTTCGAGGCACGGTGACTCGCTCCTTGTTGTTTTCGTCATCTTCTTCATTGGAGCTTCGTGCCTTTTCCGATGCAGACTGGGCGGGCGATCCCACTGATCGACGATCTACCACTGGGTTCTGTATTTTTCTAGGTGATTCGCTCATCTCCTGGAAAAGCAAGAAGCAGGAGATTGTTTCGCTATCTAGTACCGAGGCCGAGTATCGTGCTATGGCACGCACTTCGTGTGAGGTCGTTTGGCTGCGTCGCCTACTCGAGGATATGGGTGCTCATCTGACCTCGTCGACTCCCCTCCACTGTGACAACCGGAGTGCTATTCAAATAGCTAGCAATCCGGTATTTCACGAGCGCACAAAGCACATTGAGTTGGATTGTCATTATGTTCGACATCGCTATAAGGATGGCACGCTCTCACTTCCACATGTGTCTTCTACAGAGCAGCTTGCAGACTTCTTTACGAAGACGCACACTATTCAGCGTTTTCGATATCTCCTTGGCAAACTCTTGGTGTATGATCCACCTTGAGTTTGAGGGGGGGTGTTAGAGTGTGTAGATTCATTCTTAATCCTTGTATAGGCTCTTTTAGTCCCTTTTAGGTATGCTCACCCTTTGGTGACCCCATCCTTTGTATAGTGATATATAGGGCATTTGCCCCATTGAGTAAAGGAAGCTTTTACTCCCAAATTCCTGTTTTCCATTTTCCTTTTTGGGTCTAACAGTATCAAAATTAATAGTTAAGCCTTGCTTGCTCAATCAATTACTGGCATTACCATCACCTGCATTGTTTCGCATCAATTCTTCTTAGAATAAACTTCCAAAGATTCAGCAACCTAGTCCGAGCAATGCAGAGCCATCTGCAAACTTCTCAGAGGCCATGCACAATGAGGCGTTGATACATCAATGGACGCAGGTTTGGGTGGTCGACTCTGGTACGTCCTTTACACAACATTTAACCAGGATATCCTCTGCAACTACATGCATGTAGATCTTGGAAAGATGTACCTTGGAAATGATGAGCCGTACAACATAGTCAGGAAAAGAGATGTCCAGATAGACCCTTGCAACGGTCTAGTGTTGCGGTCGAAGATCATGCAGCATATGCTGAGCATGAAGAGGAACTTGATCTTCGTCAGCTAGTTAGCTGAGGAGGGATACATGACTATTTTCACCACCGATTTATGGAAGATCACGAAGGGATTTTTGCTCACGGCACGTGGCAAGGAGGGGACTCTATACTGCACATCGGGCACGACGAACGTCATCACGGTATCTTCTACAAATGAAGACTTGAAGCTGTGGCACTACCGATTAGGCCACATGGGCGAGATCAGAATGAAGACCCTTTTATTAGATGGAAGATTGTCGGGTCTCAAGTCAGACCTGGAACTATGCGAGGGGTGGATCTTCGGGAAGATGAAGAATGTCAGTTTCTTGAAGGAAGAACGAGGAAGCCGAAGAAGCTGGAGCTAGTACACACGGACGTCTGCGGGCCGAGTCAAGTATCATTTATGGGTGGCTCCACCTACTTCGTTACATTCATAGATGATAGTACTAGAAAATTATGGGTGTATTTTCTTAAAGCAAAATCCGATGTATTTGACACTTTTAAGAAGTGAAAGTCCTTATAGAGAATGAGACGGAAAAGACCTAAGTGCCTAAGGTCAGATAATGGAGGAGAGTACTACAGTAGAGAGTTTTGAGAATTACTGCATCTCGAATGGCATCCGAAGACAGATAACAATCCCTCACACACCTCAACAAAACGGTGAGCGGATTAATAGGACCTTAATGGAGCGCGCAAGGAGTATGTGGATCAATTCTGGTTTCCCGAAGATGTTTTGGGCCAACGCAGTGAATACGACCGCCTACTTGATTAACCAAGGCCCATTGGTTCCATTGGGAGGCACAATTATAGAGGAGTGCAAAAGCAAGAGAGTTAGTCTGTCGCACTTGCGGATCTTTGGCAAGACCGCCTACATCCACATCGATGCCTGAAACCGAAGCAAGATCCACGCCAAACCTATGAAGTGCTGCTTCATCAGCTACGAGCTGAACGAGTTTGGCAATAGATTGTGGGACGATAAGACGAATAAGATCTTAAGGAGTCGGGACATCATCTTCAATGAGAAGGTGATGTACGGTGACGTAGTTGAAGACAAGTATGAGCAGAAACAGATAGTGAAACTGGATGAGATCGAAGAAAGGTATGTGCTGAAGGAACGGGATATAAATTAGCAAGTTCAGCAAGTTGACCCCACACCTTTTACACATCCCACCACAGGGAGATCAGTTCGGACACATCATGCACTGTAGAGATACTTTCCATCTCTGCAGTATCTGCTACTAACAAATAACGGAGAACCTGAGAGCTTCAATGAAGCTGCTCGGGTGGATGCAAAGGTCGAGTGAGAACATGCCATGGAGGAGGAGATGCAAACTCTTCATGTCAACCAGACATGGAATCTAGTGACCCTACCGAAGGGAAAGAAGGGGGAAGAAGGCTTTACAGAACAAGTGGATCTACAAGCTGAAAGAAGAACAAGATGGTTCGAAGAGCTACAAACCAAAGCTCGTGGTCAAGAACTTTCAACAAAAGCAAGAGATTGACTACATGGAGATTTTTGCACCGGGGGTCAAGCTGACGATCATGGGGGCAGTGTTAAGCATGGTAGTATCCCAGGATCTATATCTGGAGCAGGTGGATGTGAGGATGATGTTTCCTCACGGAGACCTTGACTACAGTGTTCTAAAAAGTGGTCTAGGCAGCGCCTAGGTGCTAGAAGGCCCTCCACCGCCAAGCCTAGCATGGTAGTATCCCAGGATATATACATGGTACAACCACAACGATTCCAAGAAAATGGCAAAGGCAATGTCTATAAGTTGAAGAGTCTATACGGACTAAAGCAAGCACCGTGGCAGTGGTATCATAAATTTGATGGCTTCATGTCCAAAAGCGGGTACAAGTGATACCACTTGGATCACTGATGTTACTTCAAGAGGTTTGTTGATAACTTCATCATCCTCTTGCTGTATGTGGACGATATGCTGGTCGCTGGAGCAAACATGGAGGAGATCAAGAAACTAAAGCAAAGGTTGTCTGACGAGTTCTCGATAAAGGATATGGGCCCTCCGAAGCAGATCCTTGGCATGCGCATCAGCAGGGACAGAAACAAAAGGGTGTTGGCATTGTCACAAGCAAGGTTCGAAATTTCCATTTCGAACAATATTTTGATACACTAGATATGAAAATATTTCGTGGAAATATTAGACAGTGTGGAAATATTGCAATTTTATAGAAATGATGAAAATATTGATTTTAATGGAATTTTTCAATGAAACTTTAGATAGTCATAAACCAAGTATAGATACTTTTTGATTCATTTGTTTTTTTTTATATATTTTTATTGAAATCAAATGGGGGGTATTTGCTTATTTACATAAATAACTTGGAGAACATTAAGATCATTTACTTAAATGTTTTTTTATGTAAATATGATTGTCAAGCTGAAATACACCTTATCCTAAACACAGTCATGCTTTGCCCAAGTGCTGAGTTCTAAAAACTAGAGGATTTTGGGACCAAGGTTCTAAAAAGTGCTAGGTACTAGTCGGGCGGTGGTGGGTCGCCTAGCGCCTAGACGTTTTGGCTTTTTTAAAATTCTTTTATAAAAAAGGGGTGAGCCAACGTTGAGGAAGGTCAAATCCAAGAAAGGGACTGCCGCTGAGGAAGGCCGGATCAAGAGAGTGACTACTACTGAGGATCTCGCCTGAGCCCGCCTGGCCTGCCTATCCCGCCTGGCCAGCCTGAGCCCGCCTCAACCTGCCTAGACGGCCGCCTAGACCGCCTACGCGGCTACCTTGCCCCGCCTAGCTCCGCCTGGGAGGTTGGTCACTTTTCTAGAGCGCCTAGGGCCTAGGCTAGGCGGTGAGGGGCCGCTTAGCGCTTAGGCGGTCGCCTCGGCCGCTTTTTAGAACACTGTTCAGGACCAATTTAAAAAAAAAAGGGAATATTTCATTATATTTCGGAATATTTCATGATATTTCGGAATATTTCAAGAAATATCTTACAGTTTTCCAACCGGTCAAGATTGTATATGATATTTCGTATCAAGGCCTCAGAAAAACTAAATATTTTGCAAAATTTTGCAAAATATTTTGAGTTTTTGATCCTTGGACACAAGAGGGCTACTACATCAAGAAGGTCCTAAAGCGGTTTGCAATGGAGAAGGTGAAACCGGTCAACACGCCCATCACTAGTCATTTCAGGCTATCGAAGCTGGAGCGTGCAAAGACGCAACAAGAAAAGGATTAAATGGCGAAGGTTCCTTACTGCTCTGCGGTTGGGAGTCTTAAGCATGGAATCAAATGTTGACAAATTTCCTACAAAATCATCAAAATATGTCTGTTTTTTAAGGGTCCAACGTAGAAATTGACCAAATTTTTAATAGTACAAAATTTCCATAAGACATAACGGAATGTCAACCGAAATGACAGACATTTGACCGAAATCCGATATTTGGTCTTTTGCCCAGACAATTTCACTGAGGTATACGCCTCTGCAGCAAGAGGTGTACGCTTCTGTCTGAGGCGAGCTTCAATGCGTTCAAGGCATACGCCTCTTGCTGCAGGCGTGAAACATAGGGCGGGGAAGGATTAAAACCAAGGTTTGGTGGTTGGGGGGGAGGGGGGGTGGGCACCAAGGGTTTGATATTTACATCGCCCCCATGGACCATTTTTCACCAATTAAAACCTCCCTTTTATATCTCCTCTTTAGGTTTTGAAACCCCTTTGTGCCCAAAAACCCAAAATCAAGATCTAGTGATTATTTCTTCTCCAATTTTGGTTATGAAACTTTCATTCTTTTTCTTTGTGGATTGTCTAACAACTACAAGTGAGAGATCAAGATTTGTTTCAAATTTAGAGGTATGGATCATGATCTTGCTTTTTCTACTAGTTTTTTTTATGATTTTTTTTGTATTTTACCATTCTCATGTGTTTGTATCATTGTTTGTTTTTTGAAATCTTGACAATATTAGTCTTATGTTGGTAGTTTATTGTTTATTGTTACTTGTTACTTGCTACTTTAATTATTATCTTGACTACTAAAGAATGAAGTTTGCTTGAGCAATTTGACTTTCTATTTTGTTGATATATTGCTCGATGGAGTCCTCAAGCGTGTCATATAAGGTATTTTCTAACACATTATAATTTATTATGCATATCTAGTTCAATAATTATTACACATTCAATAATAATATTTATTATGATTTTTCGTTCATTTTTACCAAAACGCCTCGAAAAAATTCGAGGCTTACGCCTCACCTCTCTAGGGAATACGCTTCGATACGCCTTTCGCCTTTTTAAACATTGTTTTTTACTAACCGAAACTGACATAAAAATCAACATTTAAAACCTTGGTATTATGTATGCAATGGTCTGTACGAGACCAATTATAGCACATGAAATTGGAGTTGTCAACCGATACATGAACAACCCCGGACCGATGGACTGGCAAGCCGTCAAGTGGATATTTAGTTATCTACGGATAACTTCCAAGATGACGCTGCACTATGGAGGTTTGGAGGTCAGACTGCAGGGCTATGTGGATTCAGATCTAGGAGATCTGGACTAGAGGAAGAGCATGACGGGTAACGTGTTTACATTGGGGAGTGGAGCCATTAGCTGGGTTTCACGGTTATAGAAGATTGTAACTCTTTACTACTGAGGCCGAGTATGTTGCTACTTCGGAGGCCTGCAAGGAGATGGTGTGGTTGCAAAATCTTCTGAGAGAGCTTGGGATGAAGCAAGAAGACAACATGTTGTACAACGACAACCAGAGCGCCATCTATCTCACGAAGAATTCCATCTTCCACAAGAGAACCATACAAATCAATATAAAGCTTCACTTTATTTGATCCCCCTGTCGGAAGACGACGTGCTAAAGCTGGAGAAGATTCGTACAAGTAAGAATATGGCTAACATGCTGACTAGGGCCCATCAGCCTAAGGCAATAAACCGGACATTGGAGACATGTTGCTGAGGAGTTACCGCCGCCATCAAATTGCTGATCGAAGAACTTGAAGGGTCAATCGCTAATTGAGAGATTGGTATGGATGGAGCCTGACCCGCACCCAAACCACGCTCATAGGTGACCGGCGCCAAGGCTGGCAGAGGAGTCAGGCTTGGGCTATAGGTGCCTGACACCCAGGTGAAATATTGTTGGCGCCCGGGCACCCAAACTGGTAGAAGGACTGGGGCTCGGACGGGGCTGGCGCTCGGGAGAGGTAGGGCGGCACTCGAGCGAACGTGATGCTATAGGCACACGCGACTTAGGGTTTTGGCTTGTATTTAAAGGTTTTTTGGGAGCCATCTTTTGTAACACGATCATTATGCGAAGAAGAGGCTACTGTGAGGGGTTTTAGATCAGTAAGGAGAGGAGAAGGAAGTCACATAGATCAAGAAGAGATTGTGATGTGAGTGATTTCCTGTAAGATTGAGGAGACATGTTTCTTCTGATCTGATTCTCCAAAATAGTGAAGCACATGTACTCAAGGTTGGACGTAGGCAACTTTTGCCGAACTAGGGTAAATATGTGTCTCCTCTCTCTCTCTTTACCCTGCACGTCATTGTTTGTTTCCTTTCATAGATTGCTAGACCACAGGTTGTGAAATCTACAAAAGCTCTTACGTGTCGTCGGTGCATGCACACTCATAAGACTGGTTTGCTATATCATGGGGCCAAAGTAAGCCTGATACCATAAACACTGGGGTAATTAATCATCTTAAAGATAATATCTATACACACGGGAGCAATTTATTGTCTTAAAGATAGTATAGATAAGATGCACATCTATCAAAACTTTAAAAGAATAAAATAAAGAGAAAAGACTTCAAAAAATGAGATATTGATTTCCATCCAACCAACATGAATACCGCTGCAGTAAGAATTATTGAGATGATACAATCAACAGTTTAAAATACAACAACAACGACCTACACAACAATTTTGTGTTTGTTTATTGTGGCTTGAGCACTTCAAAAATAATTTGTTTTTTCATCAAATCACATAGATTGTCATTTATGTAATTATGTTCATATAGTATACAACACATAATACAAATATTTTTATTAGCACTAACAATGTTTAACATACTAGTGCTACTTATTTTTATTTAACATACTAGTGCAACTTAAATGAGTCATTTATATATCTAAAATCATCACAAGATATTTCGTAATAGAAAAGGCAAGCCAACACTGAGACAAGGATAGCAATTAACCTGTTGGTTTCCTGGTGAGATAGCAAGATAATTTTGTGAATGTGCCAACCGCAGGAGCATAGATTCAACTCTAAACTGTGAACCTCGAGAGAGAACTGAGAAAAAGTCGATGCCAAAAACACGAGCAAGTTCAGATGTCCGATTAATCTGCAAAAGAAGATGATGGAGTTGGCCAAGAGGCACATGTTTCCCAATGTAAATCACAAAATTATCATTTCATGTTTATATTCAGGAAAGCATAAAATTCAATCTGGTTACTAGTGAAAAAAATGGAATCTCTCCCAACTATATTTAATGATACCCCGATGCACCAATGTTATGAATATAACATGGATGAGGACTGCACAAATGTGACTTGAGTAATTACAATATACAACAGAAAATCATATTTGATAATACGATATCCTGTAATAGATTTCCATTTATTAAATAAGGTCCATGACAATCAGAAGGATTTATCTAAGTATGAATGAGTGTCGATTGTTAACTTAGTTCCATGTGCTAGACAATAATCGTCAAATTGCAAACAGCCTATGTCTGACGTGTTTTGACCCGATTACCTCTTGCACACCTTGAAGTGTCATGTTAAGTTCATTTTTTCAATAAGACGGCTTAAACCTTGAAGCCTTATCCCAATCCATAAGGGATCAATTTCATAAAGAATAGTCCATCAAAGTTGTAACTAAATATTGCCAGCATCTGAGTGAGAACCACCTTGTGTTAAGTTCAATTTTTCAATAAGATGGCTTAAACCTTAAAGCCTTAGCCCAATCCATAAGGGATCAGTTTCATAAAGAATGGTCCATCAAAGTTGTACTAACTACATATAGACAGCTCTAGAGTGAGAACTACCTTGTGTGAAATGATCCCTTCCAATGCAAGATGAGAGGCCCACCACAATACCCCGAAAGACCAGATGGCAATAACAGAAAATTATATTTGTGGTTGCAGAGTTTGCACTGGTTAGCCATGAATCAAGATTAAACCAAAAGTCCAATGGACTTTTGGTATAATATGACAAAAGACGATTTTAAACAATGTAGATAAAGATAACCTACAATACCAAAATTGACCTGAGCTTTGGAGATGTACATATGAAATGGAAGGTCCAGTGAATGAGTCTACAGGTACATCCTGAGCCAGCCTGAAATGAATCTAGTCCTAAGGGCCAACTGGATAGGTCAACAAATGGAACCCTTCTAAAGGCTAAGGAGAACAGAAGGAACTCACATGAATTACTCATAAACGGTCACACAAGAAACCACACAAAAAACTAGTAATGTGGCTGTTAGAACTTAGAACAGCCACTTTTCAACACTAACACACCATTTAGTGTTAATAATGAGCCAAAAGGGTCTTGTTTAAGTTCTGATGTCCCTAGAATTATGATGTAAGAGCATTTGAGACTGTCAGTATTATAAATCTCTGTTTTAAATCTACCAACTTCACTGAAGTCCTAATTCCTATATATTATGCTAACATTGAATTATCTTTCCCGCAGAAAATATATAAGCATAAGGAAAGTGTTGCGGATTTAACATATACACAAGCATATCGATGAGCCAACATGAATAATCAGGTCAATCATCTAGATAGATAGCACACCAGATAATTTCTTTTACGTGGTGCACCTAAAACATGGCTACATCAATGGGACCTAGTCCAACAATAATCTTCCATCATAGAGCATAATAAAGATTACAACACTCAACTCCAAATCAGAGGATGACAAGACGCAAAGCTCTTCAACAAGTAAACTCCTCATCTGAATATCTCTAGTACATCAAATCATATCCGGTCCATCATCCATCAATAGACATTGTCGTACACCATGATCAGTGATTAGCGCCCAATACTCTCGCGTCCATTGCTCCGCATCAACCGCCCGCCAGTAATGCTTAGCACGTGTGCCCATTGACGCCTCCGTCAACCACCCATCGGCAACTCCATGTCGGCATCCATCGACAGCTCCATCAGCCACACATCATTGACTCAATCAATCGCTAACTGATGCTTGGACCAGTTGTCCATTAGCAACCCATCAACAACTCCATCAACCACTTGTTGGTGCTTGGAACATCCACTTGTCGGTAATTCGGCAACAGGCGGCGTCGACGCCCATTAGCCCCCCATCGACTAGCTGCTTGTCAGCTGTCAAATAAGTCCACGATCGGCACCTGTTGATGCCTCTATCAAACCCACCGATTAATTTCTCTATCAATCACCCATCGTACTGGGAAAAGCAATCTGTCGGCAACTCAACCTTTCACCCGATATCCTACGAGCCACAATTTGTATGCAGTTCTGCATCCCTGTCTGATGGCTCACACCAGGCAGCTCGATCTACTATCCATCGACGGCTCGAACTTGTGCATGTGTCACGATCCGCCGTCTTTATCATGTGCTCAAAGTCTCACCAGCGCGACACTGCCATCCGAGGATTCACCGTTGTTGAACCCATGGTCATTGGGTCGCTCCCCTATAATCAAGCAGTCCACATACCACCTGTCAATGCCATCTTCATCCATCAAATACCCAAAGGGGGGAGGCACGTTCTCGGCCATTCTTCTTTTGTTACGAGCTTATGAGACGATCATGGGGTTTTCTGCAACATATGCTTGATGGTCACTGTCACGCTTTATAAAGATGAAGATAACTGTGTGGTGGTCACATATCCCTCTTGGATACATTCTTGGAGACATGTCCCACATGGGTTACTAAAGTCAATAAGGGAGAAAAATAAAACAGGCTCCCATTCAAGGAGTCTGTGAGAATAGTTTTCTGGCGTGAACCATCCCACAAGAGATGTCGCCTCCTTGGGAAGGGGCGCCTTTGGACACTTATTTCTCCTCTCCTTTGCTTTGAGCGAGGGGTCGAGATGAAGGCAATGCAATTAGGAATTCAACCCAGTCAGGTTCGGAGGCCCTGCTATCAAGCATGACCTCGAACGGCGAACTGAGGAAGGTTTGAGGCTCCTAAAATGGATGCCCCCCATATGGTTATTTCCTGCTTTGGGTGGAAGGGTAGTTTGAAGAGAGGGAATATAAGAGACAAAGTAAGTCTAAACCAGATGATTTTATTCACACAAGTAGATGGTAACGTTTTCATGTAGGTTTACAAAGGATCAGCCTTTTCTTAGTACCCTTTGATAGTAAAGGACGAAGGAGTAGAGGGCCTATTGGCCCTATTATTACAAAATAGATGTCCCCCCACATGGAGCGGTGCAAGCTTGAGATATCGTTTGTCCATAGTTGTTCCCCCACATGGGGCGGTGCAAGCTTGACCTATCCTGGGTAAACAGATGTTTTCCCCACATGGGGCGGTGCAAGCTCGACCTATCCTTTATAAACATCTCTCTTTCTTGACTCAGTTTAGGAGCTTGCCTCCCGGGTGCCTTTCTGCTTCTGGCAAGGTAGCCTTCTGCAACTTTTAGTTCGGAACCGGGATTCTATGGAAAGATGTGAGGACTTGCCCTAGTTGGGGTGCCCTTCTCTCTTCTTCATCTCTTTTGCTTGTTGATAGGGTGACTCTAAAATGGCTATGACCGGGTCTCAAGGGTGGGTTGTCTCCCACTCACTCCCTTCGCCCTACTCTTCATAACCTTCTTTGTGAAGACTTTGGTAAGGATACCGAGAGATGGGGTGGATATTTTATGTACCCACGGAGTCCATACCAACCCACACTGCAGACTGACCCCTAGCTCTATACTACACATTTACTCTGATAGGCTCCACCTGTTACAACATTTGTAGGGCTTCCCTTTGGTTAGCAAAATTTGTGTGCTAAATTAATTTCTGGTAGTAGTCCGAACAAGTCTTTTCTTTTGTGAGCATGCACACCAAAGGTTTAAAGCATTACAACGAGCTACATCGAATATCAATGATCTACACTTGTGTTCATCAATCAAGTCTATGCTCATATACTCTTTAATATGGATTGGACTTCAAAAAGGCGATCGTTTTTTAAAAATATGTTTTGGCATTGATTTGAGTTGGTCCAAAAGCTAAAAAAATTGTCATTCTATAATTTTGACCAGGTCTAAAAAAAAATGTTTTTGTGAAGGAATTTTTTTGTAGGGTCAGAATATTTTACCAGTCTTTGGTGTTTTACGTTGATCTTATATTTCAACAAATAGGTAAATTTTTCTGATGACAAATATTTGACTTAATTGGTTCACGAACACTTTACTACATACCTACGTACAAGGTATAAAATCTCGAGATATTTCGCGAAATATGTCGATTTTGTCAAACCTCGGCACGAAATTCCTATTGTGGTATCGAACGAAATAGGAATCACGATAATATCGCGATATATCATGATATGTCGTGATATTTCGCACGATATATTTATCGGCACGAAATATCGCGGTATTTCGTGGAAATTTCGAGAGATTTCGAGAAGTTTCAGGATTTTGGCAACGAAATGTTGGGACTGACTGGTTATAAAAGGGGACAGGGGGTTTCGTTCTCCATTTACTATAAGTTATTATATGTAAATAAGCAAATACCCCCCCATTTGATTTCAATAAAAATATCAAAAAAATCAAAAACCAAGTGAATCAAAAAGTAGGTTTTCAGTTTTAGTAAGAGAAAACAGTTTTTTCGGTTTTTTATAAAATTTGTATGTTGATAAAAGTGGTTAAATCAACTCATTTTTAGCTCAAAAAATTCCACAAGGTGTAGAACTACAAGAACATCTAGAAAACCATGGTCCGTCAAACAAAATTTTGAATGTATAAAAACTTTTCTTTATAAAAACTCATTTTTTCAGACTTAGTAAAAAAACAGTGTTTTGCATTTCAGCATAATTTTTGCACAATTTCAAACTTGCACAACTTTTTTGTTTTAAGTCCGTTTTCAAAATCGTTTGAAGCATTATTTTAACAATCAACTAATCTTTATTTTGGAAATATTTTTATCTACAAAAAAGATTAAAAGCTATTTTACAAACATAGACCAAAACAGGACCAAACAAGACTGCACAAGACTCACAGACTCAAATGTAGAATACATGCTTTGTGATGCTCTACACCTGTAGATTGGGTATAATTATTATCTGAGTATTCCAAATTGTGTATATATACTGGGTTTATGACTATGCAGAGATTCACTGAAAAATTCCATTAAAAAATCAATATTTCCACCATTTCTATAAAATCACAATATTTCCACACTGTCGAAATATTTCCACGAAATATTTCCATATCCAAAGGGTCGAAATATTGACCGAAATGGAAATTTCGAACCTTGCCTACGTATGGCCTCTTATAACATATTTGTATTTATAGCTTGGGTTTTTGCCCTTATGAAAAAAATACTAAAGCAAAGCATTGATATCTTCCGAACTGACGTCATCAAATATTCAGCTTTGATTTCAATCAACCATGCATACATTTTCCATAGTCACAAGAAATTACGCTCATCAAAGGTCGTCAAATACTCTGGTTTACTTTCATCAAGGATTCATGGTATGATATCATCAGCATTAACATAACATCACTTTATTTGATATTATCAGCACCTTAAATTGATGCCATGATTCTGCAAATACATAGCATCTTCCGGATCATGCGATTCAGGCTTTATGTTCTACATACTTCGCAACAAATCACCACACTCAAACTATAGCAACTCTTGATTAAGGTGTTTTATTTTATTTTTGTTGTAAACTTGTAATTATTTGTGGTGATTGAGGTGATATTTGGACCAAGACCTACGAATAATATACCACCAAAAATCTGGCACCAGATTAATTATCAGAACAATAAACCCAGCAAACTCATAACAGTTCCAATAATACTTTAATTTAACTAATTTAGATTATGACCCCATCAAATCATGCCAACTCCTTTCTCATCTCTTCCGAAGCTTCTAAGATGAGGTTAGATTAACAATTTGTTCTTATTATTAAGCGCAAATCATTATAATTGATTCCTCTCATGAATTCAATTTGTGGGTTGATCAAGAGTTGTCAAAGAGTTTGTTGTTCTTTCTCCACTGGATGATGATGTTCCATACCACTTCTTACCCTCGCACCCACAATATTATTGATAGTTGGCTCTTTGATGTCACCTACTCGTCATAGATTAAAATAGTTACAATATTCATAAATTACACAACACATCCAATAGAAAACAGATAACTATGTAGAGAATAGTCATCACAAAGCTTAGTCATGAACGACCATAAATCATGCCATATGTATATTATTCATACTACGCTTGCTTAGTCAAGATGCTCCTTTTAGCATAAGTAGTTCTAAAGATTCTTGATATGTAGAAGATAAAGTTGACATATAAGGTACAATTAACAAACAAGAATGTGTTTATGAATCCCAATCCCTGACCATCTTATTAGTTTGTTATGTTGCATGGAGCCTGATGGTCTAGTTAGAAGATTGGGATGCAGCCTCTCGACGTGCCGAAGGCCTCGAGGGTATGGAAGGTAAGCCCCAGTGGGGTATTTTCGGTAATATTTTATGTGGTTCTATGTAAACCCTAACTACAGGGGGTATATGTAGATAATTAGCCCTCAGGCTCAGTTTTCCGTGTACCATCTTTTATTTTTTGCCTCGAAGCATAGTGGAATCGGCCGCGAAGGGAGAGCGTAGGTAAATTGCCGAACCTCGATAAATCTCTCTTTTCTGGTTAAGTGATTGCACCTTGTTCTTCCGTCTATTCCTAACAAAAGGACAAACAAGACATAACTGAAATATTTACAAGGTTAATTCCAAGCCATGATATGGGTAGTGATCG
The DNA here is from genome assembly GCA_947650365.1 of Chamaelirium japonicum. Taxonomy (NCBI): domain Eukaryota; kingdom Viridiplantae; phylum Streptophyta; class Magnoliopsida; order Liliales; family Melanthiaceae; genus Chamaelirium; species Chamaelirium japonicum. Next base: position 83,443,767 of record OX393552.1, on the reverse strand, counting down.
CTTGAAACTCAACTAGCATTAATCTCATCTCAAATCTCAGGCATTGTTCTTTCCTTGGCTCTCATAGTATTGATGGATCCCACTATATCAGTCATTGATAAATATAAAAGCAACGAACGATAAAGTAGCAAAGTGAAAATTTTAACAAGGACACATGTAAATATTTACACAAGAGTCTTAACGAATGTGATGAAATGCTTATTCAACTGGAACATAAAGATAATTCAGCGTTCATAGATGAAAATTTGCTTAAAGTGGGAGTTAAAAATGAGACTCAAGATGAAGTTTGCAATAGTAAGGGATTCCCACCAACTCTGGTAGCAAAGGTATTACTTATTGCATTACATACTGGAAGAAAACGCTTCTAGTATGTTCAATTGGAACTTGGAAAAACCTGCTTCCGTCTCTGGAAAAAAAGAACCCAAGCGCAGGTCATGATGCCCTTGTTCAATTATAGACTTTAAAAAGAAGTATGGAACTTGAAAATTCCCAATTAGATCAAGCAGCATTAGCTCCAAGAGATATAAAAATTTGTTTATGTACGATGTTATGAGGCTACAAAAATAATTATTCAAGGGATATGAATAGCTTTGGCATCAACTTATTTAATGAGTTAAGATCCAAACATAACACATTACTTGAAAACCTGTCACATAACATTTTGTGAAGAGTAAAAAAATTGTAAAGGAATTGATACCTTATGATAGAGTATAAGAAGAAAATATTCAACCAAAAAAAATTCCTTAAAAGAGACTTCTGAATAGGATTTTGTATATGACATGATGTAACAAAATTTTTGATATGTTTTTTGCATATAATAAAGGAACGAGCTAAGATAATTATAGTGTTTTCGTAAGAATCACGTTAAATCAAGGCCCGACCGAACCTACTTGCACCTTATTAGATTCTGCATAAATGATGCATCACAAATAACATAAAAAAGGGTAGATCATTCAAAGTTCTGGAAAGTTATAACCAATAATGCAAAAAGTCTCTGTTTCAAAACATTTAACTGTAAATATAAGTGATGATAGAACATTAGTGGTTCCTATGATGGCCAAACAGAAATGTCATAAACCTTTAATAGAGTCATTAATGAACTAATGAATAGAGACGAACTTTTACACCATATTTATCATGCAGTGACCCTCAAAGAGGAAAGAGTTTTTGATGCATGAACTAGAACAAAAGGGTAGTTAAAATACCATGTCCAATTGATTCATTATCTGAATAATAAGCCTCGCCCTCTCTATGACATATTCAATGCATCGATATCTTGCACGCCTAGGCCCACTTGAGAACCAGCTATTCAATATTCTGCAAGGAATGGATGGAATCTTTCGCTTCAAAACTTCTTCAGCGACAGCCTCAATGGTGTACATATTAAGTTTAACTTCAGCACGCATGAGTCGCCAAACATTAAGCACGATCCTTCCACCAACATGTATACCACTGGCATGAGTATATCCCCATTCATCCTCAATTATCGCATCTTCAAGAACAGTATCAGCCTTTGAAGGTTCAGAAGGTACATCACATGATTTAGAGTTTCCTGAATCCGTGACTACGTATTTCGTTTCGCGTTGAGGTGCTCGTGAAATGTTCTTAAGTAGGCCTATACCAAGATGTGCTGCCCTTTCAGCAAGAAAACCAAGAGAGCCACCTTGAATTTCCCAGCCCATTAGAATATCTGGATCAAATGAGGAAATAATCTTAACAAAATGGTCCAACAGGTGTTGTTCTTCGCGGACGATAACAAACTTGCAATCAAAAACTCCATTAACATTTCTGCCAGTAATACAATGATTTTTAGTAAGAAGATTGCAAGATCAAGGCAAGAGACACTTTACTCTAAATGATTGACTAGAAAAAGATCGGATAGAATAACAAGTAAATAGAAACAAGAAAACTGTAGTACAAGGCATATCAAGAGTTCTTTTACCAGAATAATTTGTCTATAGGAGGAAGTGTGGATTTCCGAGAAATCAAGAAAATTCACAAGGTGTTGAGTTCTTGAGATTTTTAAAAGAGAAAAAGAATCAATAATCACTTTGTATAATACTATAATCTAAAACAAGAACGGTTAAGGAAACAGTAACAAACATATAATATTACTGACCAGTAATTTCATAGTAGTTTATGAATAGAATATGTACGTTATAATAATGCATGAAACTCTTCATTAGTTAGTAGTTTATCAAAACATAAATGTATGCCATAGAATCATTTGAACGATGAAAAATATACCGCATAACTTGTTCAAGGTATTATATTTATGCAATACGGATCTATGCTTACAAAATAAACTATTATATCCAGCCTATTGCTCTTATGCAAACATTAGTAGTCTAGGACATTTGACCCCAGCTTCATATAATGAAACCAATGGACCAAAGTATCATGTACCATGCCCATTTGACAGCCTTCAACACAGTATGTGTATGGTGTCATATTGTGCACACACAAATGCACCAACGGGTCATTTGAAGAGACATACGGACACATCAGTACATATCAAGAAGGGGCCATACATAACCTATGTTCCGTACTGGGTTGCTGGCAGTATAATATATATTGTAGTAGCAGTAACACAATGATAATATATAAACGCACAACAATTTAAATTATAAGATCACAACTTTGGGATCCAAGAATAACTGTCATTTTCCAGAATTCAAGACATTTAGGGGAAAAATCAAAATTCGTGAATCATCCAATTGAAAAACAGAAATATAAAAGAGGTGAAAAATAGAAACATAAAAGAGGTAAAAATGTAATATATTTGTGTACTAGTTGATGTGCAGACAAGGGAAAGATAACAACACATTGCAAAAAAATAGGACTACAGTTGATATAAGTCAATAAGCATTAATCAAGTCCTACGAAGTTCATGGTTAATTTATGAAGCTCATAATTTATTGAAATTTCTTGTCATGATTCTCTTTATATTAATAATTGCCCCTAATTAGATCATCGTGTGTCGCTAAAGTTTCACATTAGCTGAGTAACCAAAGGACATCAAAACAGACAATCAGTTTCTTACACCAATTTTCAGACAATTTTTGTGAAGTATGCAGCATACTTAGAGGCTTTGAACTTGCTTAATAAAATATGACACGATCAGTTGGTTACAAAATTTGAACTAAATTAAGGAGAGGGGCAGTCAATATGACTAACTGACACAAAAATAATAAAGCACGTTGTGGGCATCGAAATTAGCCCACGGGTTGGACCCGACCCGCATGCGAAACCTGGCCCACACACAACGGCCCGCATGCGAAACCCGGCCCACACACAACGGCCCGCATGCGAATTCGGCCCACACACAACGGCCCGCATGCGAACTCAATTCGCGTGCAATGGCCCGACTCAAAGCAAACGGGTCCCACTGGACCCGCTACCCGAACCCAAAAGGGGTCCCACTGGACTCGGAACCCAAAAGGGGGGCCCACCGGCCCCCATCTTCTTGAAAACCGTGCCCCCTCCCCATGGGGAGGTGTGGCCGGCCATAAATAGAAGAAAAGAAAAAGAAAAAGAAAAGAAAAAGAAAAATAAAATAAAAGAAAAAAATCCAAACCGCCTCGATACGGGGGGAGGTGGCGTGGACGTCTGCACAACCGTAGATCCACGACGATCCAAAGATCAAGTCACATCTAGCCCGTAACCACCCCAACTAGAAAGGAGGGGATCGAGTTTGTTTCCCCAAATAAGGGAACAATATCTTGATGGTTATGGGGGGAGATATTGGATGAAACAAAAAGATTTCAGCCATATCTCTCCCAACCTCCCCCCTTTGCCTATAAATAGAGGGGGTGGGGGAAGGCATCAAAGGTCCGAAAGCTGAAGACGAAAGGGCTCTGCAAGAGAAGCTCCAACGCTTGAAGACCGAAGGCTTCACGAGGCATGGCAAGCACGTCCTACGGGAATACTTGGCCCTTCAAGTCCTCATCAACGTGAAGACCTTGCACTCGAAGATCAAAGCTTCGACTCCTTGCACGAAGAAGAAGGCTTGGAGAAGAAGACCCCGAGTCGTCGTCACCTCGACTTCTCCAACGATCTTCATCAACTCCGAAGACGCCATAAGCAAAGGCCGGAGAAGAAGATCGAAGCCGACAACACCCGTCGTCTTCAACAAAGGCGTGGACTCCTTGCACGAAGAAGAAAGCTCGGAGAAGAAGGCCTGAAGCCGATGCTACCCCTGCCGTCTTCGTCAACAAAAGCCGACGCTACAACCATCGTGCGGAGATCGGTGCTACCCCCGCCGTCTTCACCAACAAAGCCGACGCTACAACCGTCATGCGGAGATCGGTGCTACCCCCGCCGTCTTCACCAACAAAGCCGACGCTACAACCGTCGTGCGGAGATCAGTGCTACTCCCGCCGTCTTCGTCAACAAAAGCCGACGCTACAACCGTCGTGCGGAGATCGGTGCTACCCCCGCCGTCTTCGTCAACAAAAGCCGACACTACAACCGTCGTGCGGAGATCGGTGCTACCCCCGCCATCTTCATCAACAAAAGCCGACGATACAACCGTCGTGCGAAGATCGGTGCTACCCCCGCCATCTTCATCAACAAAAGCCGACGCTACAACCGTCGCATAGACATCGATGCTACAACCGCCATCTCCAAAAGAAGCATTCAACTCTGATCAAGCCAAACACGCCCGGAGAAGAAGCCGACGTCACAACCGTCGCCAGGTCGAAAACTAGAGACGCGAAGGCTCTGCAAAGAAAGAGCCTCGCTCTCGAAGACCGAAGGCTTCACGAGGCACGGCAAGCACGTCCTAGGAGAATCCTTGGCCCTTCAAGTCCTCATCAACGTGAAGACCACCGGATGGTCAGTCATCCCATCGAGAAGTGCTTTGTCTTCAAAGATAAGATCATGGCACTCGCCAAGCAAGGAATAATCGAGATCAACTCTGGTGACGTCGTCGAGTCAAATATGACGTCAATCACCTTCGACTCCTTCCCGCCAGCACTGATTGCTCCACAACGCACTTCAGCAAGGTTGCGCATCGTCTGTCAAAGATCGATGGCGAAACCAGCTCCAAGAAGACGACAACGGTATGCTCCTGCAGTGCCCAGGGCTAAATCCTCACTGCCTTGGGGGCAACCGCCTCTCGTGCAAATGCTCCCTCTTCCAAACAAAGCTACATCCCAGCATGTGCCCAAAGCAAAGGACGAGCAAAGAGACCCTGAAGTCAGCCTGCTGGGCCAGCCATCAAGTAAGTTCAACTTCTACGTCTTCTACTCCAAGCATCCTTCAATCCCAATGAAAGAAATCAAGCCAACCGGCTGGGGATCAGAAGATGAGTTGGTAGAACCTCTAAAAAATCAAGTTCTTTCGATCGAAGAAGAGCCTTTGGTTACAGCACCAATTCTTCACCCTGGCGACGAAAATCTTACTGATGAAAATGCATAGGCTATGGCACCTCGAAGGAGAAGGCCACGACGATCAAGCTACAGGATAGCACGTCAAGCCAACCACGAGCAAGATCGGGTGACAACAAAACTCTCCGAAAGAAAGACCTTTAAGGAAAAGAGTGAAGCTCCAGAAAGAAAGATGTCCAAAGTACCTCCAGCAAGTCCGGAAAATCATCTCCAGCAAACATGCCTAGAGCTAGCAACACTCCAGGAGTTCTTTCCCAATCGCTTCCTCGAAGCTGATCAAAACTTCAAGGTCTTCTGCTGCATAATGGAAGTTCATCAAGTGCTCCAGGAAGACGATAAAGAAGGCAGCTCCAATATCGAAAGCATGGAGAGAAGCATCGACAGCAACGGCAAGCCATGCAACGAGGCTGGAGCACACCTTGCTGACGTCAAGTGCCACCAGGCCGAAGACCCCGTTGCAGAAGTTCCTCCAGCAAAAGCTCCACGAGCCCAGAAAGTCAAAGCAGCTGTGAGGGACAAAATCTCTCCACTTGCAAAACCAATGACATCCTCTGGCCAGACGGTACACAAAGACAAAGAAGCGGCAGCATCAAGACGGAAAATTCGCATCAACTTCAGATCAAGCTCAATGCCACACGTTCCTGCCTGCTCAAGCTGCGACAGTCCTGTGGCTCGTACCTCAGTGGCTTCACAAGCTAGGACGATTGCCTTCCACTCCAGCAAAAGAACCATCGTCACTATTCTCCGAGGCCAACTTCATCACTTTGCAAGAGATGACACTACCGTTACATGGTTTGTTGCACGCCTCAAGCTCAACCGAGTCTTCCGAGTACACCAGCTCCGAGCGACTCCCAATCAAGCCAGAAAACACTCGGGGGCAAAACTCCACCAAGTTGATATTCAAATCCAGCCACAACAAAGAAAGCATGGTGCACATGGGTTCACTACCCTCAGTTGCAATTCCACTTTGCCTGACAAAGACTCAAGCACGCCTCCACAAAATCGGCAAACAAATTATTCCAAACCGCCGAGGCATCGGCTCCAGTCAAACTCCAGCAATCATCAAAACTCCAGTCAAGAAGATCTTCACTTCTAACTACATTGAAGCGAAGAAGGCGGATGACAACTGCGAACCAGCAGCGACTCTGCCTACCAGCGGCAAGTCCCTCAAAAGGTACTTTGCCTAGCGCAAGGTTACCCCCCTTACCCAAAAAAAAAAAGGAATAAAGGAACTACGTGTGACTTGATCCCTCTCCGTAGGGTACGTAGGCAGCCTGTAAAGGTTCAGTCCAAACAAAAAAAAAAAAAAAAGTAAACCACCATTCCAGAAAAATAAGCCCAGAAAAGACGCAAGTCCAACTCCGTGGGACGAGAAGCCGTCAGCCTCTGTCAAGCCACCAGCTCCCAGCGCTGCCACAGCTCATCTCTCGGGGCACCCATGCAGTGCAACTCCGAAAGAGGAGAAACTACTAGCTCAACGCGTCGCAAGCTCTGGTGGCTGCTTCGCAAGGTTCGCTCTGAAAGTCTTCTCAGTCGCTCGAACTTTCTCCAAACATGACTCCGATTTCTAAAGTGACGCACAAGCGGCCTCCACTTTCTTCTGCACCCGAACCAAGTCTGCGGTAGCAAACGTGTAAAGCCCCTCCAGTCAACATTCCTCTTCCTCGGCCTTTGCCAACGCCAAGGAAGCATCCTCCTCTAGTGAAGCCCGTTGCAAGCAATAAGCCTAGCTATCCGCTAAAAGGGTGCACATATGCTCCTCAAACAAGGAGCCATCCACCAGGAAACTCACCGGCTAATCAAAGCGTCAAGACCCTCCTCCTAGAAGGGTGCGAGCGTCGCCTAGAAAAACTTCCAGTACAATTATCAAAAAGAAGCTTAGAAAGAAGGCTCTGCGATCTACACTTTCGCTGGCAAGTCTCTGAGTGCTGAGACAAGGCGCGATCCTGTCCTGAAGACCCAAGCACGGGAACCGCCTCCTGAACCATCGCCGTGACAGCTGTCAAAGACGCCACAAGAACTGACAAAAGAAGCTGCGGCCAAAACATCCGTTGGAACTGACTTCTGAATGGCAACTCCGGACTTGGTTGAACGATCTACCGTGAAGATCCCTCATCGGTGAGAATGAGCTCGTCCAACTTCGACACACGCTTCCTGCTTCGAAGTACGGCGGTAGAAGACTCGCGCAAAAGGGGAACGAAGATGCATACTCCCGTGGGAGACCGCATCAACGATCCATCCAGAAGTCGGAAAGCTCTCGTAATGGCGGCCGAAGACTTGCGCAAAGGGAAACGAAGATGCGTACTCCCGTGGGAGACCGCATCGACGATCCATCCAGAAGTCGGAAAGCTCTCATAACGGCGACAGAAGACTTGCGCAAAAGGGAAACGAAGATGCGTACTCCCGTGGGAGACTGCATCGACGATCCATCCAGAAGTCGGAAAGCTCTCGTAACAGCGGCAGATCGAAGACTTGCGCAAAAGGGAAACGAAGATGCGTACTCCCGTGGGAGACCGCATCGACGATCCATCCAGACGACGAAAAGCTCTCATAACGACGGACCCTGAAGAAAGAAAGGGAGAATAGCACAAATCAGTCACGCATACGGGCACAAACCAATCAAGTCAAGGCAAAAAAAAAAAAAAGGGAGAAGAAAAGGGCACCGAGCCAAGGACTGCATCCTTCGCGACCTCCACGAAGCTAAAAAGATTGTTGTAGCTGTCACCGAGGTCAAGATCGGCAAGCAAAAGACAACCAAGACAGGCTGCTCCTTGTCAATGCTAGTGGCTTCGTCTTCCTCCTCGTTGAACTCCAGAACGCCCATCTCGATGTCCTCCAAGCTGACATCACCACCAGAAAAAGTTATCTCCAAAGTCCAGAGGAACATCCAGCCCGTCTTGCCCAGCCTGCCCGAGTGCAACCTCGCCAGTCACTTTGCTCTCGCGGTAGACCTCAATGATCCCGCCGGCCTTCGGAAAGTACTAGAAGGGACAAGTCCTGCAAGGAAACGAAAAGTCCAAGTCAAATCAAGATGCAGTCAAGTACAGAAGTTGGAAGAAAAAAAAAGGGTTCAAAGATCGGAAAAAAAAAAAAAAACCAGTCGAGTCCAGAGCAAATCGAAAAAAAAAAAAGAGGGACAGCAGCCCCTTTCGTTAGAAAGGGAAACCGAGAGGGGGGCCACAGCAAAAAGCCGCAGCCCCCGCCCCCTTGTGCAAAGTGGAGAAACCAAGAGGGGGCCACAGCAAAAAGCTGCAGCCCCCCCCTCTCTCCGGTTAAAACCCGTAACCCCGGGGGGGGGGGCTGCTGGCCTCCGACCGGCGCGCACGACCCGGCCGCCGCCACTGCCCCCCGCGCGTGCCCGGCCAGCGCCCCGGCTGCCGCCGCGCCTGTGCCCAGTTCACGCCCCGCCTGCTGCCGCTCCTACACCGGCCACCGCCCCACGTACGCCCGATCGCCTGCGCCGCCCGGCCTCTACACCGCACGCCACCGCTGCTGCTGAGCCGGCCACTGCCGCCCGCCCGCACCGGCCTGCGCGCACCGCAGCCCGCCTGCGTCCGGCGCCTCGCCGCCGCCTTCGCCGCTCCGCCCAGCCGCAGCCTGCGCGCGCCGCTTCTGCTGCTGGTGTTGCGCCCTGCGCCGGAGCCCGCCTGCGCTGCACCGCCCGGACGCCGCCTACGCTCATCTCCACCCGGTGCTGCTGCCGCCGCTGGTTTCTACGAACCAAAGAAGAAACCAGAGAGAAAAAAAAAAAAAATGAAAACAGAGACGAAAAAAAAAAAAAAGAATATTGGAAAAAAAAACAGTTATTCATTTAAGCCTCTATATATAAGCGTAATCGGTTATTGGGATAGAGATGGCGTAAATTTCCTATCCCATAATCTAGGGATCTATATCCGGAGTGCATCCCGATCCGATGCAACCACCGTTTCATAACAGAAACCAAAAAAAAAAAGGGGAAAGAAGGAAGAAGAAAGAGGAGTAGGAAGAAGAATAAGGGAACCTACCGCATCTTCGACCACTCTGCCTCCTCCGCTCGATGCGCCATCCGCGTCGTCACCACCATCGACCGCAACAATCGGCTTCCACCATTGAGCTCCCGCACCGAAGAGGGGCAACAACCCTCCGCCGAGACGCATCGCGGCCGTCCTCGCGCTCCCGTCGCCTTGCTGCCCTGGGACTCCGTGCAGCGGCCGCCGTCAACATTCGCGCCATCCTCGAAGCAAAGGAAGTCCGCGACAACAAGGAAGATGAACAAAACCCTAGAAGAGGTCTTCGTCTCCAAGCCACCAAAGCCCTTCGTCTCCCGCGCTAGCAAAACGATGGGGGAAACGAAATGGCGAGGGTCATTGTAAAGACCTAAATTCCGAGTGAACACGCAAGTCAAGTCCAAGCGCTGTGCGTTTCCCGCAGGCGCACTTGAACTTGAGGGGGCATTTGTGGGCATCGAATTTAGCCCACGGGTTGGACCCGACCCGCATGCGAAACCTGGCCCACACACAACGGCCCGCATGCGAAACTTGGCCCACACACAACGGCCCGCATGCGAAACCTGGCCCACACACAACGGCCCGCATGCGAAAACCGGCCCACACACAACAGCCTGCATGCGAATTCGGCCCACACACAACGGCCCGCATGCGAACTCAATTCGCGTGCAATGGCCCGACTCAAAGCAAACGGGTCCCACTGGACCCGCTACCCAAACCCAAAAGGGGGGCCCACCGGCCCCCCTCTTCTTGAAAATCGTGCCCCCTCCCCATGGGGAGGTGTGGCCGGCCATAAAGAGAAGAAAAGAAAAATAAAAATAAAAGAAAAATAAAATAAAATAAAATAAAAAAATCCAAACCGCCTCGATGCGGGGGGAGGTGGCGTGGACGTCTGCACAACCGTAGATCCACGACGATACCTCAATCCGACGGACAAGATGACGTCGTGTCGCCATGTGATCCGAAAGTTGCAAAGATGACGACATATCTTCAAAGATCAAGTCACATCTAGCCCGTAACCACCCCAACTAAAAAGGAGGGGATCGAGTTTGTTTACCCAAATAAGGGAACAATATCTTGATGGTTATGGGGGGAGATATTGGATGAAACAAAAAGATTTCAGTCATATCTCTCCCAACCTCCCCCCTTTGCCTATAAATAGAGGGGGTGGGGGAAGGCATCAAAGGTCCAAAGGCTGAAGACGAAAGGGCTCTGCAAGAGAAGCTCCAACGCTTGAAGACCGAAGGCTTCACGAGGCATGACAAGCATGTCCTACGGGAATACATGGCCCTTTAAGTCCTCATCAACGTGAAAACCTTGCACTCGAAGATCAAAGCTTCGACTCCTTGCACGAAGAAGAAAGCTTGGAGAAGAAGACCCGGAGTCGTCGTCACCTCGACTTCTCCAACGATCTTCATCAACTCCGAAGACGCCATAAGCAAAGGCCAGAGAAGAAGATCGAAGCCGACAACACCCGTCGTCTTCAACAAAGGTGTCGACTCCTTGCACGAAGAAGAAAGCTCGGAGAAGAAGGCCTAAAGCCGGTGCTACCCCTGCCGTCTTCGTCAACAAAAGCCGACTCTACAACCGTCGTGCGGAGATCGATGCTACCCCCGCCGTCTTCACCAACAAAGCCGACGCTACAACCGTCGTGCGGAGATCGGTGCTACCCCCGCCGTCTTCACCAACAAAGCCGACGCTACAACCGTCGTGCGGAGATCGGTGCTACCCTCGCCGTCTTCGTCAACAAAAGCCGACGCTACAACCGTCGTGCGGAGATCGGTGCTACCCCCGCCGTCTTCGTCAACAAAAGCCGATGCTACAACCGTCGTGCGGAGATCGGTGCTACCCCCGCCGTCTTCGTCAACAAAAGCCGACGCTACAACCGTCGTGCGGAGATCGGTGCTACCCCCGCCATCTTCATCAACAAAAGCCGACGCTACAACCGTCGCAAAGAGATCGGTGCTACAACCGCCATCTCCAAAAGAAGCATTCAACTCCGATCAAGCCAAACACGCCCGGAGAAGAAGCCGACGTCACAACCGTCGCCAGGTCGAAAACTAGAGACGCGAAGGCTCTGCAAAGAAAGAGCCTCGCTCTCGAAGACCGAAGGCTTCACAAGGCACGGCAAGCACATCCTACGGGAATCCTTGGCCCTTCAAGTCCTCATCAACGTGAAGACCTTGCACTCGAAGATCAAAGCTTCGACTCCTCGCACGAAGAAGAAAGCTTGAAGAAGAAGACCCGGAGTCGTCGTCATCCCGACTTCTCCAACGATCTTCATCAACTCCAAAGAAGCCATAAGTAAAGGCCGGAGAAGATCGAAGCCGACAACACCCGTCGTCTTCAACAAAGGCGTCGACTCCTCGCACGAAGAAGAAAGCTTGGAAAAGAAGGCCTGAAGCCGGTGCTACCCCTGCCGTTTTCGTCAACAAAAAGTCGACGCTACAACCGTCGTGCGGAGACCGGTGCTACCCCTGCCGTCTTCGTCAACAAAAAGCCGACGCTACAACCGTCATGCGGAGATCGATACTACCCCCGCCATCTTCATCAACAAAAGCCGACGCTACAACCGTCGCATAGAGATCGGTGCTACACCCACCATCTCCACAAGAAGTCTTCAACTCCGATCAAGCCAAATACGCCCGGAGAAGAAGCCAGCCGACGCCACAACCGTCGAGGAAGCCAGAAGAATAAAGAAGCCCTGAAGAAGTAGCCATCGTCGTTCGAGAAGAAGATCGAGTCAAAGCTAAAGCCAAAGCCAACGCAAGAAGCCAAAGCAAACGCACTGGTAAAGCCCGCTCTAAAGCAACGTACGTGCCAAAGCCAAGCAACTACGACGGTCACGAGCAAAGCACCGCACGTTCTAGCCGATACGACGCGAAGTCCGGAAGAACTAAAGCATCGCAAGCCTCTACCCGCCTACGTTCAAGCGCAAGCGCCAAAGCAAAGCAAACGCCAGAACCACGCCAAAGCAACGCCAAAGCCGAAAGCCAAAGCCAAAGCCAAAGCCGACGCCAAAAGCACGATCGACGCCGCAAACCGACGATCAAGGACGCCGAGGTCTAGCAAGGATCGAGGAAGACACGAAGGTCGAGAAACGAAGCCCAAAACCTCCCTAGCCGAGAAAGCGCGAACCACGGACGGGACAAAAACAAAGGCGGATGCTCCTTAGCCTCTCAAAAACCCTCACCCTGTAAAGACCTTTGTCCTGGGCAACCCCTTCAGAGCTCTCGCACGAATACCACGTGGAGACGCGGATCAAAGGGACCCTCCAGAGGATCTCTCCCACAATCTCCTGATCAAATATTCGCCGCACCCGGACTCGTCACACCCGAGCCCCCGGGTCCCGGCCACTCTGTAATCTCGTGTGATCCGCAATAAAGACGACCCGTATCTTTTTCCGCGACCACACACGTACACTGAATTTATCTTTTCAAAAATCAGCCAATATGCAAAAAAATGAAAAAACAAAGCAACTTCATAATGTGAGTTGCTAGGTTGACATAAGACAATATGAACCCACAAGAAAACGGAGCCAGGTCCATACAAATAAAGGATATTGAAAGCAAGATCAATTCGGATAACATTAACTCTAAAATGCTCCAGAACACACATGACAATATGAACCTGCAAGAAAATGCTGGCCACACATATATGCATCATAACTTTTAAAAACTTAAGAAATGCTCAAGGACAGATTGATATTGAACCTAGGAAACGCAAACAACAAGAGTAACCTTTAACTGTTTCAAAAATAGCTCCGTAGGCCTAAAGGAAGCTAGTTGATTGTTATCGTTCTAACAGCATAATAGAAATTATTAAACACAAAACAGAATTAAATCCAACACCTCCCAGATGGTTCCTCATTGTCACCACGCATAAGCACATAAACTTCAAAAGTAGAACTTATATCCTCTTGAATTGCAAGAGATATAATATTGACAGCATCAAATTGAGGGTCAGATCGGAGATCTCCCCTTGATTCTGCTTGAACCTGCCATGCAATGAATAGTTTAAAATGAAGTGCAAATGCAACAAATAGGATAATACCCGAACATTATAAGTTACAGAAATCCTCTAACATGAAAACATAAGAAATAAATCTAGATTCATTGACTAGGATACTAATGTATAATTAACCACTGAAAACAGGACAAAACACACAATTAACTGCCAGCATTGTAAGCAATAATAAATGATGAACTGAGATAAACATGATATAAGACCTCTATGCTTATCCATGTCAATTGTTGTCCACGACCGATACTCGCAGGATCACGAAAACCAATTTGACTAAGAGGAGTAAGATTTGATTTCTCATCAGGTCCTGATATCTGAGAGATGTCCTGCCAATTGTTGGCATCTACGTTTTCTTTTACCCTAATCACTGCACCCTGTGGTTCATTGGAAACAATAACACCCCGAGAAGAGTAGTTTTTTGCATCAATAATTTTACTATTTTCTTGACTTGATAGAGATATCTCGGGATTAAAACAAAGAGCAGCATTACATTCCGGTGGAGTCTCCAAATATTCATGTCCTGTGAAATGATTGAAACACGTGAGATCAGTCGAAAAAAATTCATCGTGCACTTCGCAAATAAGTTATGGATTTTATAAAAAAATCAAGTGAACTCATTACCTACAGCCTGTAAACCAGTGTCATACTTCATATGAGGATCTGAAGACGATGATAGAATTTTCTCCTTATATGAACCTAATATTCCAAAATTCAGGTAAAATCATAGAAGTATATGTCAAGCACATGGCTAAGCATTCTTGTTTTGCCATTCATACCTGTGGTATCATTTAAACAATTATGCTGCACCACTTCCGAAAGCCATTGATGAACAGAGTCCACAGGTGGTGGCGAAAATGCATGAGTGAGTAAATATAAAACTGAACCATCATTTTGAAAATGGCATGGGATTCCCAGTGAAGATTCATGACGAAAATTAAGGTTTTCCTCATTAAGAGAGGATTTAGATGATTGCCCTTCTTCAGACTTTGTTACAAAAAATGGGAGAAAGTCATTCATACACTGCCCATTAGCTACAAAATGAAAAAAAGAAAGGAAAAAAAGGAAAATCATCAACAAGAAAAACCATAAAGGCAACATAATGAGATTGCATATTTTCAAATGCTAACAAAGCAACACAGTGAATAGAATAAAGGGAAAGAAAAGCAGCAGCAATTTCAAACATGTAAAGATCCATAACTACAAACATAGATTTATCCCAACTTAATGAGTCCACTTTTCTTCACATGCACCTCTGCAATCGTCGGTGTAAGTCGTGTGGTTAATCCCCGCGTCTTTTGATGTTGCTTTCACATAATACTTTAGTTGATCTCCCTCATATTCTGGGGGAGTATACTTTCCTTTCACACAAAAAATTCTTTCATATCAATGTTGGATAGGATGTTACCTTGCCGCACTAGATGATCTTTGAAGCTTCGCCACCATGCACGTGTGTCCTTTCAGCATCATCTTCCAGAAATGAACTTGCATATTGTCGATCCATGCTGTACTCTTCGAAGTAGTCCACCATTGACGTCATCCATTTGAGGAAAGTTTGAGAGCCAAGTTTCCAATGGAAGTAGTCCTCCATTGAAGTAATCCATATAAGGAAAGCACAAGAATCAAGCTTTCCAATGGAGTCCGGAACTTCAATTCGCGTTGTCCTAAAGATGTCCTTCAAGCCATCACCTTCTTCGCATTGCTCATGCCCATTGGTCCGTAGAAGTTGACGAAGAATGATATATTGATTCATTGGTGGTTTTGCAATTTGCCCATTTCGAGAAGGCTCTAACAACACCCCGTCAATGGTCTAGTGCTCTGCTTCAAGTTTTCACAATTTAACACAATCAACATTCACATCCTCCTCCTAATCGAACCCTCGTGGAGGTTGATCAAAGGCCCACAGAGATCCACAACCATTAAAAATCTCTAGAGAAGAGACACACTTGTAAGTCTGTCAAGTTGTCGAGGGCATCTCTTTGTGCTTCTAGGTAGTGAGTACAAAATTTTTTGGTGTCTTCAGTCGTCAAGGTGATGCCTAATTTAAGTTCTGATGCCAAACTGGAGCAGGAGAGAAAAGTCTTCAATTTATATGGGATTCAAATGTGATTTGGGAAGAACTCAAAGAGTTTCATATGAATTTGCACCGCAAAGGTATCTAAAAGAGGTCTAATAGGAATTGGAATCCAACAAGGTTTTGCAAGATTTTCAATATATGGGAGAAATCTACAAAAGATGGTCTTGCAACAATTAAAATCTGTAAAAGAAATTCTGGCCTCTAGTAAGGATTAGATGAGACTTCCAAATACTAATAGATCTGGGCTTATAGGAGGAGGAAATATGCAAGATCAACTAGTCTAGACTCTAGATGCAGAAACTAAAGATGGCGTGCATAAATTTGATGAAACCTGGGTGGGAGGCGAGAAGAAAAGATAAGTGCTACAAGTTATGCACTTCTAGCGAGCAACTGAGTCACAACTTAGTGTTTACTCGGTATCACACCAACGAATAAGTAGACATCACACTGAAGAACTTGAAGCATAACTTTACACAAAACAAGAAATAAAAAACCAGAGCATTCATCGATGACATTTGGTGGTCGAGACCTGATAACATGATACATCACATCTGCCAGCCCTCATCTTATCCCTAGTAGTTTCAGTTGAAGTGGAGTTTCAATACAAGTGAAAATACCTTCAATAGGGACTGACCCTCCTATTCCTTGAGCCAAGGAGGTTAGTTTCCTATTAACATTACATTGGACTCAAGTCCACTTCAACTTGACACTGGAATCTACGAAAACTGAAAGCCCTAATCCATCAGAAATTGGACAGTGCACAAAGATTTGGAGTCCAAAAAAATCTGAAATCGAACAATTTCATAAGCATTTCAAATCCAGAAGAGGACTATCATATAAATAAATGGGTTAGGACCCCACCCTCCACCCCACCTGTGGGCCTCAATATGCCATCTCTTCTTTGAGTAGATAAGCTCATGGGATGCTCCTCGTTCTTCCTTCTTTCTCTTTCCAAATATGACAAATGCAGTTGATCAAAGTGGTACCACCACATTAATGCAGGAACATTCTTGGCTCAATTAGTTAACTATCCGGCACTCAAATGCTAAATTTTAGCCAATTGAAGAGTAATAAGGCGCCATCATGTGTTTAAGTGAAACAAATCGGTAGTCGAGCCAACTAGTTCTGTTAGTTAAGTCACAAAGCTAACTAGTGGTTTAGCAGTAGTTTTGCTATCTTTTTATGTTTCTATATTTTTTCATGATTTTATAGCAATATAGTATAGGGGTCAAGTTTGGCTCGGATTGAAGTGAGTGCAAATTAGTTTGGAGGAGTCCTATTTAAAAAGGATAAGGATGGAGTTTTTTGGAAATAAAAGTGTTATGAACCCAATAAAAGTGTTATGAAACCAGAGAGAGAGAGAGAGAGAGAGAGAGAGAGAGAGAGGCTATGGTTTGGAGATATACAAACATAAAACTGAAACCGAGTTTGGTGTGACTTAGTGAAAAAGTCTGCAATCGACTCTGCAGAAGAGACATGTGGAAGAGAAGGAGTCTGGGCCAGATAGTTCAGTCGAACAAAGTGGCCATCAATCTCAATGTGCTTCGTGCTATCGTGGGAAAACGGTTTGTTAGCGATCCGTATGGCACTCCGGTTGCGACAGTGAAGAGATGTGGGCCCAGGGATCTCAACTCCTAGATTCCGAAGGAGACACTGTAGGTGAACGATCTTCATGGTGGTGGTCTTCATGGACCTGTACTCAGCCTGGGTACTAGAGAGAGAACCAACATTCTACTTCTTGGTGCACCATTAGATGAGAGAATCTTCAAGGAACAGACACTAGCCAGTAGTCGAGCAACGAGTAGTCAGATCTCCAGCTTAGTTAGTATCGGAGTAAGCATGTAAAACCAGTGTAGATGTCGAGAACGAAGCGCGACCAAGTGATAGTGCCTCGATGATACCAAAGAATCCGCAGAAGGACATCATAGTGAACGAAACGAGGTGTCGTGACAAACTGTCTGACAATACTAACTGAATAAGAGATGATCGTCCTGGTCATACAGATGTAGACAAGGTGGTCGACAAACTGGCTGTACCGAGTAGAATCCTGAAAAGGCTTGTTATCCGTACAAAAGATCTTCACATGAATCTCAAGGGGAGTGTCTATGATGCGAGTATCAGAAAGAGCAACTCGACTGAGGATGTCAGTTGTGTACTTCTGCTGGAAGAGCAGAATAACTCGCTCACCCTATGCATTCTCAAACCCAAGAAACTAGCATAGAGGATCAGGATCCTTCATCTTAAACTACTGGAGAGAGGTGATGGTTCCTGAGTTACCTCCTGTGATGGTCATGTCGTCCACGTAAAGACGAATGGCCCGACCCTACAATGAGGACTGCACAAATAAGGAGTGATCCTAAAAACTCTCAACGAAGCTAGCCTCTGTGGCTGTTCTACGAAAGCACTTAAATCAGGCTCGAGGGGTTCGTTTGAGTCCGTAGATGGCACATCGGAGGCGGCAGACGTGCTGGGGAGGAGTGTCAAGGCCCGGTGAAAGTTACATATAGACAATCTTAGAGAGTCGCTGTAAAGAAAGTTAAACTTCACGTCCATCTAAAGGAGAGGCTAGTGCCAAGCAGCGACAACAACCAAGAGAGTACAAACCGTAGTCATCCGTGTCATAAAAGCGAACGTCTCATCGTAGTAAATCCCATGATCCTTAGAAAAACACTTAGCGACAAGGCAGACCATGTGTCACTCAATGTATCCATCAGGTCAGTGCTTGACCTTGAAGACACATTTGCAGTTGACATGCTCGATGCTTGCTAGAAGAGGAACAATGTCCCACATCTGGGACTGCACAAAGGTTCGGTACTCCTCTATCATGGCATGTTGCCACTAAGAGTATTGAACTGCCTCCCGGTATGATCGGAGATCTTGGTCAGCATGGAGGGCGACGAGGAAAGTGTGGAACTGAGCCTAGTAGGAAGTGACTGCAGCAAAACTAAAGTGTTCAAGTGATCAACACTCATGCTGGGGGCAGCGAGGAGGGAGATAATATCCATGTTGCTGAGAGGCGGATCGGTCGGAGTAGGTAGAATATCAGGAGCGTCACTCTCGAGCTGTGGTGAGAGGAGGATGACTAGCGTCGTGACACCGAGAGTACACCTAACGGAAGAGAGTGATGGGTATTGGGTAGGTGAGGAGGTGGCACAGTAGAGATGCTATTAGTGGCAAAGAGGGGAGGAGACAGGAGGAGCCGTTGAGATGAAAAGAGTGTGGGTAATTAGACAAGGGCCTAGTTAGAGTGGATGTGTATGCCCAATAGAAACACTAGTATGAAAACAAGCTAGAGGGGGGGAATAGATTGATTGCCCAATTTAAAATTCGATCGGATCTATTCTACCGCATTCAGAGAAAAACAACCAGGAAATAAAAATACCAATCAGAGAGATGACTCACGATATTTTTAGCGTGATTCGAATTCACACATGTTCCTACATCCATGGGGCCATATGTGAGTCTAGCACTAATCAGGATAAAAAGTTATAAGTTAGACACTATACCATCACACGGCTCGATCGTATTAGCTTTGCCTCCGTTGATTCTCTTGGTCTCTTCAACTTGTAATCCACACAGGAAACGCCTTCACTTCGTTTCCTTGATCCTCGGGCTTATGATGTTGACACACAACACTTGTCTTCCCTGTGAAAGAGGTCTTCAGTAACAATCCAAAAGCAGTACCTCGAAATCGAAACACGATCTCAAATAGATATGTTAGGAGGGCGAAACACAATCTCATATTCAAAGGGATAAAGGCATCTAGTCTTCCGATATGATATGCAAGGATGAGGAAGAACTAGTCCTGAGAGTTTCTAGCTATCTCTATCACAAAGATCAAAAAGAAAGAACTCTTCTATTCTAATGTAATCAACTAGAAGCACGGAGAGAAATTCCATATAACCTCAATAATATGAAAGCTTAAAGTTCAGAAAGTTGCATCTCTATTTCGTGCAGCTATACAAGGCTATATAAGGCTCAGCAATTTAACCGAATCACAAACCTACTCACAAAAGGACACAATTGAATTGAACCAAATATGTCGAATCTGCGGGTCCGATCGGTGGTGTAACATATCTGATCAGTCGAAATATGCAAATACCCGACTCGTTCACAAATCGTCAAATCCGATCGGTCGAACTTGAAGCACCGATCGGTCGGATGCTATCACTACTTGATTCAAATGCGTTTCCTAGTGGTACGTCCGAGAAAATTTATATTGTACAAAATAGGCAAAAACATAGTTTTGTCCGATCGATCGGATTGAAATCCGATCGATCTTCCAGTATGATGTTTTGGGAACCATCATGTACCGAATCCCTTGATGGACTATAAACTAGTATCTTATCTCCTAGGACAAGTCGTATTATGACTGTAGGATCACGACCAGAGTTCTTAGATTCGTAAATTGACTATAACTAGAGTTTTCGATCGGTTGATCTATACAGTCCAATATGTCGGTTACCCGATCCTAGTATATGCATAAAACCAATGGAATGAAATCCGATTTAAAAATAATTTTCATCATTTTGTAGAGAAAACATTTTTGAAATCTTATGATCAACAAACATTTTCAATTCAAATCAATCGATCATGGAAATCGAACTATATTTAGCAATATGTGTGTGCTCTATAGGTTAACTAGATCACTAATGAAAATTTATCAGAACCTAAAGAGATTGTATCACCAAATCCTGTTGCACTTTTGTGATCTTCATCTTTGACTCATTGTCTTCCTTAATAAGTCAAGCCATTTGACAGTGCATCCTCCCACCCTAACTCTATTACGTAATTTGCCAATACAAGTTCTCCACATGGAGATAGTGTGGGAGTAGGAAGCAGAGGCTCAAAGGAGGGGGGAAAGGTGGTAGAAGACTAAAGAAAGATGAGGTCCTGAGACTCAAGGGAGTAGTAAGAAACGTCATCGAGAAAGGAAACATAACGAGCAATGCGGAGATGGCAAGCCAAGGGGTCATAAAAGCGATACTCCTTGTGCTCAGAACTTGTCCCCACTAGAAAACACTTGGCTGATCTGGTGGACAGCTTCGTGCGTTCGTGGGAGAAGAACAAAGCATGTGCATCCGAAGTTGTGAGCCATGACGTAGTTAGGTGAAGTGGATTAGTGTTGCTAATGGGGAGACATACTAGAGAACACAAAGAAGGGGGTAATGTTGATGAGGTTGATAGAGATCAGGATGGCCTCGGCCTATAAAGTGCGAGGAATAAAGAAGAGCAAGAGCTATCTCAAGGATGTGGCAGCGCTTCCTCACTGTAATCTTGTTCGGCTCATGAGTGTGAGGGTAGAACTGATGGAAGAGGGCCACGTGAGACTCCAAAAGAGAATGCATTGTAGAGGAGAGATACTCGTGAGAGCGGAAGGTCTTGATTCTGTGTGGACCATATTGGTGAAGGCCTGATAGATCTGGGGTATCTCAGAGGATGGCGAAGGAGATAAACCCAGGTGTACCGAGAATAATCATCAATAAAACTAACATAATAGAAAAAATCAAATCTGGAAGGCAAGGAAGCCGGGCCCCAAATATCATAATGCACTAAATCAAAGGGATTACATGACTACGAGGTATAGAAGAAAGGAAGGTCATGGATTTAGCCAACTTGCGGCTCGTACAGATAGAAAAAGGAGAAGAGGAACCTCAACCTACATCTCTAGACTAGAAAAAACTTTTAAATCGAGGTTCGGATGCATGACCCAACCTTTTGTGCCACACTATAACCAGCTCAAATCCTTTGGCCTATATGTGGATCCAGCACAACACAAGAAGAGATAAAGGTGAAAGTGTAACCAGAATCATAGTGACTGGTACCAGAAATGAGATTCAGGCAAAGCTGAAGGGCATGCAAAACAAAAGACATGTACAGGCGTCCTGTGGAGTTTAAAGTGGTGATGATGGATTCAGATTGCGAGATGGTCAAGAGTGAACCATCTGAAATGTGGATAGAAGGGCTGTGATGTGCTGGCGAGCAAGCCATGAGAACGGTATGATTTACAGTCATGTTGCAGGAGGTCCCAAAGTCAACGATCTAGGTAGTAGTTGTACCCGTAGTTGTCAGACATGGCTGAGAGGCCGGAGGAGCTGGAAACAGACTGCTGCAAAAGGAGTTGATCGAGTTGCTGCTCGAGGGGTCGTTGGTGATCTGGTCTGGCGGAGGTGTTGTTGAGATGCCTAGAGCAGGGGTGGGATCGACAGAGGCCATAATAGGATGATAG
Organism: Chamaelirium japonicum; assembly: GCA_947650365.1. Lineage (NCBI taxonomy): Eukaryota > Viridiplantae > Streptophyta > Magnoliopsida > Liliales > Melanthiaceae > Chamaelirium > Chamaelirium japonicum. Next base: position 83,422,065 of record OX393552.1, on the reverse strand, counting down.
GACAACCACGGCCCCATGGTCCTAGGCGTTTCAGCGAATGAAACACCCAACATGAATCTATCAGGTGTCCCAGTTTCTTGACAGTGAGCGCACATGGGCCGAGGGCGAACAACGTCAGTCGATCGAGGAAGGGCGACTACGAGGACATTCTTAAAGTCGGTGAACAGAGGAACCCGACGAGTGGAAACAATGTGCACACGATCCTAATAGGCTATGAGATCAGCGATAACAACATTTAGGCGTGGCAGACAATCACGGTAGATCAACTGCCTAGTAAGTAGTGCAAACTCAGGGCTGGGAGCCATGGGAACTGATAAAGTTATCGGTGCTCGCGGAAGCACTGGTACTCATAAGTTTGTGAATCATCCAGGCGTAGCTATATCGCCTAAAACTCACACCAGTAGTTCCTCATGAGGTAGGAAACTGTTGGATCGTCCACTCTCGCTGCTGAGTGACATGTACATGGGAGAGTAGCTGATACTCACGAGTACCACTCACCTCGACGAACTTCTCGGTGAGATGTGCCCAAAACTCGGTTGTCGTGGCAAAGTCAAGAAGATCATAACATAGAGAGCAATCAATACAAGAGACGAGATAGGCGTAGATACGCCTATCCCGCTTCAACCAAGTGGAGTAGGCACTGTCGAAGGTAGAGCATAGATCACTGAGATGATACCTGAACTCTCAGTATAAGAAGGTGCGGATGTCAGGCCATCAATATGCCCCGACAGATTTCTCAAAAAAAAAATATGCCCCGACAGATCGTGGCCGGCAAGAATGCTCCAGATAGTGGCGGACCAAGTTGTCCTATCACTAGCCGTGACGAAAGAAAACTTCGCAAGGTAAGGAGGAAGACTTTGGAGTACTTGAATGGAACCGAATGATCTAAGTCAGGAGGCATCAGAATCAGGTCATGAGATCTTGGTTGAAAGGAAGCCGGCAGGCCACGATTGAAGAGAGGAGGTTAACATGGATCAGACCGAAGAATGGAGGCCGGCACGCAGAGCGACAACACAGATCAACCCGAAGAGAGGAAGGATTGGGTGGTGGCGGGCATAGTTACCAAGTCAGAAGTCGGGAAGAAATCGGCTAAGGGAGAAGTCGGAAAAATCAGGAAAAAGTCGAAAAGGTCGGGAAAGAGTCGGCAAACAAACGGTAGAATTTTAGAACATATTTATATATAGATGTTACAATAGGTTTTTTTTAGCAATATATGACGGGATTAAATCACAATTAATCAGGATTAAAACATGTAAATCGGGATTAAAACGTGAAAATCATAACTTTTTCATAAAATCATGACTTTTTCAAAAAATCGGAAAAGAGTCGCGTAGCGAACGTTTACTGAATAAGTCGTGTTTTAATCAAGACTTATTCAAAAAATCGGAGTTTTTGGTAACAGAGGTGGTGGGTGTAGAACGGAGGTGTTAGAGGTAGGCCGCGGGATTGAGTTGGATCGGATCAGGCGCGGGCCGCAGGCCATGGGATGGGAATGCACAAATCTTTGAGAAATATCTAAGGATCCATGTGCACACTCTACAGACTCTATCCATTACAATCTTATCTTTTATAGTGAAGAACTAAATTATAAGAAACCAATTGAACAATTTATCGAGTATGATAACTATAAAATATTTGCAAGAAAAAGCTTTCAGCATGCTAATGGATAATTTATCTCACCAGTTAACTTTTTAGTAAGAATAATATAGGCATTGGGTATCTTAATGCATAGAGTATGAAGACCCCGACTTCATTTAGGACATGAACAGTATAGCATGTGTACCAACTGAAGGTTTACATTGAAAAACCAACATACGGATGAATGTCATAATAAAGGATATCTATAATACACTGATCCTTTAAACTGTGAGTATCCATACTTGATTCTTGTCATATCAGATTCGATACTCTTACAGGATCCTTAAATTTTTATCTTTTGTAAATTTGAAGGATCTCCGTACCAATCATTTTCGCCCTTCTCGTACCAGTATCCACATAACATAAGATACAAATAGAAGTTATTGAAGGAAGAATTTTGGAGTTTAGCATGTCTGGAGGCACGATAGAGCATTCTATTGCTGATACTATTATCAGTATTTGATGTTGGGTCATTCATAACATTACTATACCTTCCCTTTTCATTGTGGGTTGGTTATTCATCAGTACAAATTTAGCTTACGATGTGTTTGGAAGTCATCAGACAAATTAATGTTTCACAGAGAGCCAAGAAGGGATTCAACTAATACATCATAAAATACAATCAACAAGAGACAAGAACAGAAACTTTATGATTAGAACAACATAGCTCGTGGATCTGAAAAGAGCAAGTTGAGCTATAACTAAAATCAAAGCAAAGAGTTTACAGGTATGACTACTATGACCAAAAACACCCCAAGTGATCGAAAATGCCTGCATTGGGGATGGTTAGACAGACGAGAAAGAAAAAATTTAGCAATCAGCCATGTAACGCATTTTACAACACTTATTTCAGCAAATATAACATTCCAGAAGAGACTTGTCTCAGTTTTCTTCCTTGTGTTTATTCTTCCTATACTAAATCATGCATGAATCTCATAATTACAGTATAGATATTGCATACCATAAACAACTTGCCTAAGGCCATCACAAATTTGCATCATCACTAAAACTAAGGTTGGCTGGAATCTTCAGCATATTCTCTTCATGTATGAAATCATAAAATACTAGTTTCAATGTCCTTCCCAATTATGAGTTGATATTTGCACCACCTTCCATTTTAGGGTTGTAGCAGACGCTGCCAGCACATGACCATGTTTGAATGTCTATTCCAATTTCGTGTATGAGTCAAAGAACAATTTAATTCTATCGAGAAGCACCCCATTGACTTAGAGGAACAGAAAGAGCAATCATTCAAGGGAAGTGAACGATGTCCCTCACTTGAAAGAGGGGCTAGACACCAAAGAAAGGTATGAGAAAGAATAACTTCCTGACCGATCCGCATTCAGAGCCTGTCAACTAACAATTGCTTTAATGTGGATACCTTGTTAATTTGATATCTAAGAACAAGAGCATGTGAGTGGAGTGAAAAACATCCGCTCCTCCGATAGGTTCTTTGTAGTAGTCTTGCTACTTTTCCTGTACTAAAAAAAAGCACCATATTTCAACGATTTCAATAGGATGATGGTCAGTGTGATAGCTTCAGTCCTAGATAAGTCGTTCTTGGTAGTCTACTTCTCGTACTGTTATTCTAAGTTGCCTCCTAAGAATCTTAGTATGCATTAATCGAAAGTCAGTCATTGCCTTTGTCTTCAAAATGCAATCATTCCACATGGAAACAATGATCCACATTTTTTATATACACATCCTTGAAGTGAGCCACAACAACAAAATGTACACTTTACAAAAGCTATAAACAGTGCTAAATTATAGTATGTATGGAGATCAAGTACAGCAATCCTTTGAATTATAGAAGACTGGAGAAAGTTAATGATCCTAGGAGTATCTTATCCGATAATGAACGATCCAGTACTATACGCCATATCATTGTAAACTAATATCAAAGATGCTATGGGGGAAGACATGTAAGAAAGACTAAAAGAATAAACACATACTGTGCAGAAAGGAACAGTCGAAGGACAACGATTCATCACCCACATCGGTCTTTGGACAATCATCTGAAATCCTACCTACCTCGTTTCTAGAAGGGGGCTTGCTGCTGAAAGTCATCTCAATATATTCTACAGGACTTTTCTCTTTTTCCAGATCTCTGAGTGTTTTATATTCAGGGTTAGAAGAGCTGGTTCCCACATCCAATTCTCCTCTTATGTGATTCTTAGTTTGCAGATTACTTGCGTCTAATACAGAATTTGACACTTCATTGTCTTCAAGGCCATTAAATTCTGTTGCAGGTAACCTCTCTTGAGCAATGTCACCATCAGGGTTGCTTGAGTACTTGCTTGCATCAGGCCGAAGGGCATTAAATTCTGTCGCAGGTAACCTCTCTTGAACAATGTCACCATCAAGGTTGCTCATGTTCTCTCTTGCATCAGGCTGAAGGGTATATTCAGCTTGATTTTCCACTGCATGTTCTTCAACAAAATGATCTTGACAGGAATGAGATTTTACCCGTTCATCAATGTTCTTCTCAAAAACACATGATTTCATCGTCTGAGATCCCGAAGAAAAAACTTCGTTGCAACATGAAATCTCACCAGTAGCACATTTCATGTAGCTCCGAGAAGTATATGGCGTCTTGTCCTTTTGACATCCAGAAAAACCACTGCATAAAACAGTGCTAACATGCCCAGTCATCAAGGGTTCAGGCAACTTGAACAATTCAACTTGTGGCAGGGAAAGACTTGTCACTGCAAAATTAGGTAATCCAAGGGACATGTCTATGCATTCTCCATAATCTGATTCTCTATGAGAACCAAGATGATCATTTGGGATTATATTGGAATGTAACAATTGATTAGTTGGCCCAAGATGATATCCTTCTGTGCAAACACCCTGTGTGCGCATTCTGGGGAACATCGTACTCCCTTGAACTATGCCATCCTGATCGATAAGAGATGCTTTCCTCTGTTGAGGGTCACCAAACATGACATTAGGTCCCTCTCTCTCAAATGAATGATGAATTGGATCCTCTGGACAGCAAGCCAACATTCCATTCTCTTGCACTTCAGATAGCCAGTTAACTCCCTCTCTTTCACATTCAGATTGCTCGGCTCTAAAACAACGCTTTCTCCTCATTAAGTCCCTCACAGAACATGCAGACAATTTTCCTACCTTTTTATCAGAAGTTTCCAAGCCTGCGTAGAGTCCGGAAACATCACAACTCATGTCTTTGCTACCAGATGAAGAACTGGATTCACTATCATTTTTCATCTCAATATCACAAGAATTAAGGGAGGCAGACTCAGAATCGTTATGCTTCATTAGATCATTTGAAAAAGGTAAAGGGCCCCATAAAATCTTATTTTTCTTATGTTTGCCACCAAATCTTTTACTTGTGCATTTCCCCACCAGATGGACAGAGGATTTTTCCGTTCCACTGTGTAGATTTATATCAGAAGAACCATCTTTTTTAGGAGTTCTAAAGTTGTCATCAGATGAGCCATCAACTTGTGGTATTACATTAGCCGATGAAACACTGAACATATTTTCATGACTTTCAGCGGAAGAAGCTTGTTCCTTCAATCCCTCAGACTTGAGGACATCAACAGAATCAAGAATATCCTGGCATTCCTTCTGGGATGCACTCTCATAATCCAGATGAGCCATCTCCAGGGCCTTCTTGTAGGAATTTGTAGGCAATAAAGGACTGAGAATTGCTTCATGGACTAGCTCATCGTCGGTACTCAAGTCTTCTGCAACTTGAGAAGATGCAAGCCAGCTTAAAAGCCCAAGGACCTCATTGTCTAGACTCTACAAAAGGATATAAAAAATGCATTAAAAGAAAAGCAAAGGGAAGCATCAATATTCAGGAATTAAATAAAAAAAGGGATGATTTATGACCAGAATACATAGATACATCGAGAACTTCTTGATTCAAATTATAGGTACACTATGAAAAACAACTACAGTATATGCCTGTATTCTCAACAGTTTTAACCATCATGCAACATGATATTCAAAACAGATACATGACCATGCCGACAGTGACTTCAAATAGTGTCCTGTAAAGCTAAGAATCTTCGCAGGCCCCTTAACGCCTAACCAGCAGAAGTGGAGACCGTCAGAAAAAGCATGTAACTAAAGGATAACTAATTTAGGTTTAATGATGTGGAATACATGTAAGGCTGCAACCTGAATCAATATACAAGCAAGCAATGAAGGTTGATTTCCTAGATCTACTCCTAGGCTTATGCAACTAATATGGATGATCACACACGATAATAGATATAAACGCAGAATTAAAACAGTAATCAATTATAAATAAATCCAATGATTACCAACAGAGCAAAAAGTATAGGATGAAAACTCAAGTTAAATAAGGTCTTCTCATGAGAATCTTCAGGTAACCGATAGGCGTCAGTTTATAACACAACCCCCACTTAGTACACAGTCGTACTTCATGCAAGTCGTGGGGGTATTCCAAAAGTTATGCTTTAGATTGATTAATAAAATTTCTCTTTCGATAATTTATTACTGCAAATAATATTGATTTCCAACAACTATTGCTTGTTGCTTTCATATCTAATTGCAGCTTTTTCTTGAAATTTACTCTCCATTTACCAACAAAACTCTATTGTTTGTTTATTATTAATCGATCCTCTTTACTGGATCTACCCCAGCATCATTTGGTACCAGAGCGAGACCATCTTTTGTTATTAAAGAATCCCATTGGAGTTGATGACTACAAGATGTGGACATGTGTCAAGGATTATGTGGGTGGCCATATTAACCTTACATGGCGAAAATGTGGAATCAAATCAAGTTGCTATGCATAAGTTGTGGTTTCTGGCCCTCAAACATCAGATAAAATGAATTCAATGAAATAAAAAGCATGACCTTGTGGGAGGATGGACGATAAAATCAATTATAGACTGTAAATCTAAGCCCTCGGTTTACCGGAAAGAATCCCAAGGGGAAACCATTCCAGAGATCTCCATAAAGGAATCTTCGATTGTTGATTCGAGTTCACTACTACACTTCGAAAGGTAGCCTGAAGAGAAGCACACGGATGGCCGTGAAAAGGAGCCCAAAGAGAAACCCCATGGAGGTGGCTCAAAAAAAAAAGCTCGAAGAAAATCGCATAGAGGAACATGATGAATGATCGAGTAGTCTAAAGAAAAGATCATGAAGGAGCCCAAGGAGAAGCCAAGGAGGATCCTGAAATGAATCCCATAATGAAAATTGTGTGTACTCGCCTCCGGATAACATCCCATGCATTGAGAAGGTGGTTATTGGTTAACTTAACACACTTTTGGGGCATCTCTCATATAAATTCAATTTATTATGGAGAATTATATGGCGGAAAGATCTAATATGAAGTAACATCAGATGATTTCATCCAACAAAAAATGATGATCATGTTCCAATTTTGAGATCCATTTGGCTACAACAATTAGAAGTCGGACCAAACCATCTTGATAACTATTTAGTTATTCATGAATCATGTATTATTGCAATTATATGTATGCCGAAACATACCCATGTGTTTGTGTTGCTAGGTTTATGGAATTTCCCATGTACAAAACCCATATCCATGTCACCATGTGGCACTCAAATTCCAGTTGATATAGTTTACAGAAAATTCAACACCTATGACCACTAGAAAGTTGATAAACATATCATTTAGGAAGCAAAGGTACTAATAAGCTCACGAGATGTAAATAATAAACAGCAATCTGTGAAGCACGGACACGGACACGGACACGGACACGGATACGGATACGGATACGGATACGGGACACGGGGAATCTTGAAAAACTAGGATACGGATACGGCGAGGATACGGCAAATATATATATATATATATATATATATATATATATATATATATATATATATATATATATATATATATATATATAATATGGTTAAATTTAGAGCAAGACTCGCAAGCAAAATGATACAATACATAATAAACTAGTCTTCAATTCTCCATGATCCATCAAACTATCTATGAGTCCATGTCCCATGACAAACAAAAACAACATATAACATATTACATGTTGGAAAAGATAACAAATACTATTATACCTAAAATTGCCCCTAATAGGACCAAATAAAGATCTCGAGTAGTGCTCCCATGTGGTAGATCACAATTGCCCGACCCGACTAGCACAGACCGTATCCGATCCGTATCCTCCCGTATCCTCCACGTATCCATGCCGTATCCGGCCCGTATCCGATTCTCTTTTCTTTTTTTTTAAATAATAGATACGTTGTAGCCGTATCCGACACGTATCCATGCCGTATCCGTGTCCGATACATGTCGGATACGGGTACTCGTGGCCTGTAGGAGTATCCGTGCTTCATAGACAGCAATTAAAAAAAATAAAAGATTGCAACTATATATGCCGATTGATATCAAAGAGAAGAACACAAGATGCACAGATCTAAACATGTGAATCAATGTGGGTTTCATAAATGATTAATAATCAAATGAGGAGAACGACAACCAACAATATCATATCGGGATATTTGCATAAAGCCCCTGGAAACTAGGATGATTGCATATAAACCCTTGGAAACTGTAGGTTTACATACCGACACTTTAAAACTAACTTACTTGTACAAATTAACCCTCAGATTGATGGATGTCTATTTGAAAAAGGGGGCGATATTCAAGGTATACTCGTGGTTTGACAATTACTTCATACGGCAATTTTACTAGGATGATTTTACCCAGTTAACCTGAAGAAGTAAAGTTAGGCCCGGTGAATCACACAAAATGCCTAAATTAGGGCGATTGGAGAGCAGATGAGGTTGGGATAAATGATATTGAGGGTAAAGTTGACATTTGAGACCTCGGATAAAAGGTAGACCATGGTTCAAGTCTATTGGATAACATTGGGTGATGGTAAACCATGAATAAACTAGGAACATTCACCCCAAATAGACACAAATTAACCACAGAGGTCGATGTCCACAGGTAATCTAGTTTCAGGGGTCGATACGTAAATATAAAAATGCAATGGATTAATATGCAATTAGTCTAGTTTCCAGGGGGTAAAATCTAAAAATAACTATTATATATTACAAGCTAATGATTCAGTATAAGTAATTTTAAAGTCACTATTAAAACCAAACTACAGGAAATGGTACTTGTAAAAAACATAAAAATTAGAAAAGGGACTTGATTTGGGAAAGCTACTCGGGAACTAAATTACCTTGGAATCTTCAGTTCCAACCATTTTGGCTGATGTCGTCTTCTTGCTAACAAATGTCAATCCATGAAATTTACACATCTTCTCATAAGGTGTGGCATATATATTTTCTTCTGTTGGAAATCCTGGTGACAATTGAACAGTTTTACATTCTTCTTCAGGACACTTCAAGTGCTCGCCACAAGGACTGCTGAGTCTCCGATGGTCCATAAGTTCTTTGTTACTATCAGTAAATGATTTAATGTGCTTCTCTAACTTTTCAACCTCAATTAGAGGGACTTCAGATGGAAACGGTTTATGTTCTTCCAAACACAACTCAGAGAACGCATTCTCATACTCAAGTCTGTTTAGAAAACTTTTCAGGACATTTTCAGGAAGAGGTTTGCTTAAGTCAGGAGATTTTCGTGCCTCCTTCACTCCAGACCGTTCATATTCCTAAATAAAAGTGGAAAAAAAAAACACATATAAGTCATGTAACAGAATGTCATTTATAAAAAAAAGTTCATGTTAAAAATATAGACAAAATAATAGATAACAGACCTCCCAAATTGGTATAAGTGATTGAACCATTTTAACTTCTGATTTGTCCTGAGAAAGCGAGGTATACATTTTATATTTCTCATTTAGAATGTCTGCAACACAAACCATGTAAACCAATCATAAGCATATCTTATTAAGATTGAGTGCAGGAATTTGTTTAAAACATTTTTCTAAGCAGAGACAAACCATCAACACTTGAATCCAATTCAAGCTCACAAATACTTTGGCGTCTGATAAGGTGTCTGCTCTTATCTTCTAAATTGTCATGGCCAGTAGCTGAATTTGACCAAACGAAACCACTTGGAACTGTAGAAGAAAGCCAAATTGCTGGGTTTCCAACTGCACCACTACTTGAATCTGCCTAGTAGAAATATTAAAATAATTCTTAACTGGAAAATATGCATTCATGGAACCTAGTGCTTTAAAACTTTATTTCTTAAGAAGCACCATAAAAACTAGCAGAAACAGAAGAGTTGTTCTCTTACTTGTATATCACGCTTTTTGTAACAAGCTTCCTTGGTGATAACACCATCTGGCAATGGAGGACGGAACTTAACCGTTGAGGTATGTAGATGGCTCATTCCATATAAGTTGTAGTCAACCTAAATCATAAATACAGAGGAATTTTTTGGCATTTAGCTTCAAGAAAAAGCACATCATGCATGTACTGGAAGTACTTCATTGAATATACATCATAAAAACTTGATTACTAATGTCAGGAAAACACCTCATTTAGCAGACAAGATAATCAATATACAAAATTTATCACATGTATATAAAGATCTAAATATTCATGAACTAACTGAATGACCTACATATGTTGAGTGTAGTCGTGGAACTTGAAGATGAACATGGTGCTAGTGAAAGGATGATTACATAGGAGCGATCGGAGTTAAGGAAAATAAACCCAAAGAGAGTACCAAGAACGATTTTGAAAAAAAAAAAAAAGCTATGATGGATGTGCTTCTTGCCCTTGATGATTTTATCCAGTATTGTATCAAATGAAATCATGGCCAAGGGTTAGTGGAACAAGTTGAAGAGATGCGCCTACATAGTATTTTTAAAAAATGATCTATAATCAATAAATAAAAAGACTATAATCACAGGAAATGATAAGTTTTAAATATTTTAAATACTATGTAAAATGATTCAATAATTTTTACAAGTTATTTAGAAGAAGAAATTTTTAAAATAGATTTCATATAATTTCTAAATAAGTAAATTTTATTTTGAAGATTATTTATAAACGATATAACCTAAAAGCTTCATGTGATTACTAAGATGCTTTTATCCAAAGACAATGTATTATTCGTAGGCCTAACCTAAAACATTGGAATTGATTAGAGGATAAGAGTACTCTATTGTGTCATATTTCTTGTATTTTAAAAGATCGAGAAGTGCATGTTTTCACAGGTAAACAATTGATAGATATATGCAAAACATAGGGAATGCATTAAATGTTACATCACATCTAAATCAAATGAAATGAGAAAAGTCAAATTTGAAATAAGTTATCAAAATAGAAGTGTTATTACCCATGTTGATATTATAAATCCATCCTAATAAATACTTTTCTGTCAATCAGTTTGTAGAATGGTGGTAATTATTACTCATTTAATATTATTAATCATCATAACAAATATTGTCATGTAGGCGTCAATCAGTTTGAAATAAGTTCAGTGTAGTTAAGGCGAGTCGAGGCGCCCGTCTGAGACGAGAGGAAAGGCGAGAAGAGGCAAGGGCGCCTCACCTGGATTGAGGCGAGAGCAGGTATATAACTCGGCTTGAGGCACCCGCCTTACATCCTGAGGCGGTCGAGACGCTCGCCTCATTTAATTGACAGTTTAGGTTGAAGCTAAACTTAATCACAGTCGTCCTTTCGCATGACATTTGGGACTGAGTGTGATTCACTAGTCAGGCTGGGTGAAAGGAAAGGTTGTAATTCAATTTTAGCTTTAACCTATCTAATCCTATGAGTTTATAACCTCAGAGGATCCCGTGCCCAGTGGGTTCAAATCTTTCACGCGATTGAGCAAGATAAAAAAGAATTCGTGACGATCGGGTAGGTTAGGGTTTAAACTTTGGGGCCGCCTTCAGTGTTTGTTATAAAGTGAGTATAATATTGCCCATCAAAAATCTCCTCTCTCAGTTTTTTAATTCAGAATCTGATTCAGTTATATAGTGTCATAATTCTTTATATCTTTACTTCACATCTTCAATTCATATTTTTTTCATCTTACTTACAGACATCCAAGCCTAGATCCAAATCTATAATATTTAGATTTTATAGTTTTTAAGAAGAGGATGATATAGATTATAGAACTTGATGATGATGAGTTTTATTGGTGTTTGATGGCACATGCTATATGATTATGCGAACTTGTTTCAACTAGTCATTTATAGTGTGTGTGTGTGTGTGTGTATAGTTTTTTTTGCACGCCTTATTTCAATTGGCGCTCACCTCGTCTCAGGCGCCACTAAGGTTGAGCGCCTTGAGTTTGCCTTAACGCCTTGACTACAATGAATAAGTTATTGATGTTATTACCCATGTTGATATTATAAATCCATCAACAAAACAATATTCTACTAACATACGATTAGGATAATTATTTCAGAATAAAAGATTATCCTCATTGCAAGAACATCTTGACGAATTAATTCCTACAGTTAGTAGAATGGTGTTGTAGGTACCAAAATTGAAGAAGAAGAAAGTCACTTAACAATGTTATATATCAGAATAGCGGAAATAATTGACATTGAAACAAAGACCTCAGGATGGAGTAGGTCGACCCATGTTATTGTTTGAAGAAAATCACAAAAAAACAAAGAAGGCCCCTACTGGGGCAAATTCGACCTTTGCTTCGGGATTCATATAGGGATCTCCTCTCGCAACATTCAGATCTACAACCACAAGGCTTAGAAGAACTTTGGACTCTCGCCGGTGGTGATCATCCGACCTATAAAAATCAGTAGGTCTCTGAGATACTTAAGAACCTTTGATACTCAAGCTGGTAAAGAACTAGAGAAGAAGGATATCTAGAAATCAAGAATGCCAATTGAAATTAAGAATGTCATAATTGATACCCAAGGGGATAGATTTATAGGAATTTGGGGACACGTTTATGTGTCGTGGCTATAATGATTGTGCCAGCATATTGCTTGTTGTGCAATGGCCCCTTAGGATGTGGCGACATGGCAAGAAGGGTTTGCTTATGTTCCAATTCTATAATAGTCCCCAACTAGATGGTCAACACATCCTAACTTTCTGATTTGTGAAGGCTCATGATCATTTGGTTGTCAATGATGCAGCGTCTAGCATGGGGGCATTATCACAGATAAGGACAAAATCCATGATCAAAGAGATCCTAGGAGCTACTTTTCCACATGTGATCAGTCACTTCACCTCAGTCTCTGGGGTTGAGCAATGAGCATATCACACTACTATTTTTGAACTTAGAATAACTCGATCGAGTCGGACCGAGTTGACTCGACTCAATCAGATTTTGATTCGAGTTATTTGGTTGAGCCAGACTAATTTGAGATCAAACTCGATCGAGTTTGACCGTTTTACTCAACTCAACTAGCTTTCGAGTCGAGTCCGAGTTTTGAGTTTTTGAACACTGTATCACACCAACAGCACAAAAAAGAGTTATTTGATTAGTCAAAGGGTTGGAACAGAAGAGGTCGCTGGACCAAAGAAATTCATTGGGTCGTTGGACTGGAGAATGTTGCGAGGCAGACGGACTTGACAAGATCAAGAAGATCGCTACACTAGAAATGGTTACTAGATCGGAGATGATTATGGAGATGTTGGATCTGAGGAAAACACAACTTGCTGGAGCAGAGCGTCGTCGGATTGGAAGTGGGCATCTAACCAGCTGGTGCATGTTGGCATCTTGGAGTTGAAGTCTTGCCATACATAGGTGATGGTGCATGAGTCCTAGGCACGTATGAACAGATTAAGCCCACAAACCCATAATGTCAGGCGATCTAGTCACATTCGGCTACATAAAGACGACCTGGATGAGGGAACAAAAAATTACCCTTACATACTTAGAGCATGATAATGGTAAGAGCATAAACTGCGAAAATAGTGTGAGAACTCAATTGAGCATGGAATGAGGATTTCGACAGACCACTATTTTCGCCAAAATAATTCGGATTTTGACCAGTCCAAAATGAAACAACACACTAAACCATATTTTGCTTCTGATTCAGGCCCAATTTGACTAATACGGATCTTGTTTGGCTGATACAGTCAAATCAAACACAAAACAGGCTAGTCTGACCCAAAACAACAACACAATTGGGTCTAGTTTTCTTGTTGTGTTTTCACTATAAAATCAATCAAGTTTTCTGGGGGTGTTTAAACATCAAAAACCCCTTGCCCAACCATGACCACCTCCCCCAACTTTACCAACTCATCTTCTTCTCAACTCCTTCTGTGTAAATGGTTAGCGAAGGTCAATGACCATTGGCAAGTAGATAGCGGCATTGATCCATCACACAAATAGGCTTCTCTCCCTCTTTCTCCAATGAAAATGTGTGTGGGGCAAACCACCAGAGGCAAGAAGGGCCACAGGCCCTTTATCTCTCTCCCCATATAGCACAAGGTAATAACTTTCTTCCTTTTTTTTCATGCTCCTCTATCTTTCCCTTTTTAAGTTTTTTTAATTATTCTATTATTTCTATTTTTTATGTTTCGGATTGAACTGGACCAATTCAAAACAGCCTAAATGTTTTGGTTTGCACATGCTCTGATCCCAAACCAAAAAAACAAACTCAAACCTTGCAATTGAGACTTGAGTCAAAAGTGAAAGGGAATGCAAGATGTAGGCATTATGCAAAAGGGTCATTTATGTAGAGATTGTACAATAGGAACATAAAAGTCAACTGTCCATCATTTAGGTACTAACTTAATATAAATTGGATGTCATCAAGGAATGAGAACTCTACTAAAGGAGTTATTCTGGAAACTATTAAACAGGAACAATACAAGAGGATTTATTCAGAATCACACTTAGGGAGTTGGCATGAGTCGAGTAAGCATTAAGGTAGGATGGACCAATCATTTTCCAACATTCATGACCAAGTTTTGCCATCAAAATGTTTCAATTCCCCCAGTCCCAGGGTTCCCCACACCTAGTAGGTGAAGAGAACCATGGCAGGCTTTCCTCAATTAGATGCAATTCAATCACTTGGTCGTAAAGTACATAAAGGTTAGATGAAATAACAATATGGATATGGAAAAGTCAGAGTAGAAACTGTTTTAATTTTGTTAGATAGGTTAAACAACAAGAAGCATTAGAATATACTTAAAGAATACAAAATAGCAGTATACATAATTTCATGGGAAGTTCAACAATAGCTATTTTCTTGCTTGGACAAATAATGGGAATATTTGAAGAGAATATGAAGAATCTAAATAGGGCTTGTATCGATTTGAAGAAAGCTTATGATACAGTAACATAAGATATGATTTCACTAGAAATAGAGAACGGTGTGCTTACAGATACTAAGATCAATAAAAATATGTTTCATGAAGCAACAATAAATGTTAAAGTTGTCTGAGATGAGTATATTTCCAATAGCAATGGGCCATTAGCAAAAGTCCGTACTAAGCTGTACTTATTTACCCTTTATCCTAGATGAACTTATTTACTTATATTCAAGAGGTACCATCATGTCTGTTATTTGCATATGACATACATAACTGATGAGACAAGGATACAGTCAGACAGTATGTTGGAACTTGTACGAAAACTTTGGACAATAATCGTCAAAAAAATTCAGTAGGACTAAAGAAGAGTATATGGAATGCAATTTCGAAGGAAATAATATAATATTTCTGTCATATAAATTAAAGGATAAGGCAGATCACAGTATGCCCAATTTCATCATTGACCTATCAAGTAATGAAAATATAGACGTCTGACAATAAGTCAACTTATCTTACAGCCACACATAATGATGCCCATGAGTTCAGGCCATGATTGAGGCTATTGAGCATATCTATAATTTTTATTAGGCATATTTCAACATGCAGACTGCAATGATGTAATATCATGCATGATGAGACATCAGACTCGATCTGCGGACATCCCCCTCAAAAGGCTAGAGAATTGTTGTGATGTCCAAGAGCCAATAGCCAAAACTCCAGAGGCAAAGATGGATAGGTGAGGTGAGGTGTACAAGGCCATAAATTAGTCCCACATCATCTGGAGAGAGAAGATTATGGGCTATGAATATAATTTTCCCTCCCAAACAGATATGACTCGTTTTAAAACCGTACACCACTATGGATCCCATAAGAATTCTGAATTCCGTAGTTAAGTGTGCTTGGGCAAAAGTAGTACTAGGATGGGTGATCTCCTGGGAAGTCTCCTGCAATCACGAGCAAAGGGGACAATATCATTTCTATGTGGGACGAGATATTACAAAATGGTATCAGAGACAGTTCGCCTAGCGATGGGGGGTCTAATCCAATAAGGGGGCGTGTGGCCCTTAAGGGGGGTGGATTTTGACGACCATGGAATCAATTGTCGACAAATTTCCTACAAAATCACTGAAATATATCTTTTTTTTAAGGGTCCGACACAAAAATTGATCGAATCTTTAATAGTACAAAATTTTTGTCCGACATAAAGAAGTGTCGGCCAAAATGATCAACATTTGACCGAAATCCGACATTCCGTGTTTTTTCAAAGACAATTTCACTAAAAAAATGTTTTTTTTAGTAAAACAAAACTCGTCTTTATTAGTGAAAAATTACATTTTTCCTCAATTTTGATTTTTTTTCATAATAAAAATATTTTACTAACATTTAAAAGGGAATTTATCGAAATTTGACCAAAATCCGATGAATTTCCACCGAAATCTTTCCTTAAAAATTACAAACTTCTCACCGACATTTAATCAAAATATGACAAATTTTCTTTTTTTGACTAACCGAAACCAACATGGAAATCAACATTTAAAACTTGGTGACGACCAAGATCCAAGTGCCAAAGCCAATAGCCAAGACTCCTAAGGTGAAGAAAGCTAAGTTAGATGACGTGAGGTGAGGTGTACAAGGCAGCGAATTAGTCCCATATCACCTAGAGAAAAGGAGATTATGGGCTAAAATATAATTTTCCCTCCCAAACAAATATGGCGCGTTTTAAAACTGTGCACCGTTGCAGATCCCATAAGAACTCTGTAGTTAAGCGTGCTTGGACTAAAGTAGTACTAGGATGGGTGACCTCCTGGGAAGTCCTCGTGCACGCACGGGCAAAGAGGAGAATATCATGTTTGTGTGGGACAGGATGTTATAATTGTTTATGGAAAGCTCCCACAAAGCCACATCTCAAAGTCGTAATCCGTAATCTCAATAAACTAACGAGAAATGTAGGCCAACCAAGCTCAATGTATAAAAGAATGGTCATATTCAAGCTGAAAGTTTCTCAAATACTGATCTGGTTTGTTCTCTTATTCCTTGAAGATCTAACCTTGACTATACCTTTGTCGGTGAAATTGAATTGAAGTAGAGAAGTAAAAGTAGTGTGCGTTTATAGCTAATGTTGAAGCACAATACTAGACCATGGCTCACGCTACATAAATGTTATGGATGAAGTGACTCTTGAGTCTTGACAAAGACGAAGCTTGCAGCAATACAACATTTGACACAGTATTTTGATAATCAAAGCAGCAATCTAAACTGCAAATAATCATGTCCCGCACGAAAGAACAGTGAAAAGGTTTATTATTTTATTCAAAAAAAAAAAGGAAGAAGTAGTCAGGTAATTTTTCTGATCCAAAAATCAACTAACGATACATTTGCAAAACCATTACGAAGTAACCAACTAGTGAAGTACAAAACATTATCCTAGGCTTAAAAGCTATTCTATCTAAGCTCCAGTCTAAGGGGGATTCTCAGGAAATAAGCATGTTTGGATCTTTAATCTTGAGAGTATGTCCATGCACTGCAGTGGCTGCTATTCACATTGATTGAACCACATGCATGTCTATCAGAAAGTGGTACTCAGTGAATCTGCACTACACTGTGTGGGATTGATATCTGCACAAGTTCTTGGGGGTCCAGAACTCCTCTAATCTTGATGCTTTCATGTGATTAGTATATAAATGAATTAAAACTGGAGTTTTACATATTAGTGGAAGTTTATATGAGTATTGGAATTAATAAGATCTTAAGCAGATCAAATATATTAATACGGTAATTATGAAAATGAACTTGGGATGAATTATGACATTTTGAGTTACATGTATAAAAAATTATGATTTCATGTAAAATATATCTACCGAAAATTAAATTTACGAGTTTTGTATACAATTTCATAATTCTGGAAGGTTTAATACTAGCAGTAAAATACATGTACCAAAAATTATAATTTCATGCAAAATATTAGGTTAATGAACTTGAGAAAAATAACGAGGTATTGAGATAAATTCCATTGATAAACATCATTCTAACATCAAGCATAACACTATGTAGTCTTCTTGCAGACCCAGGCTGAAAGCAGATAGTTCTTACCAGAAATTGGAGTAGATAAGGAATGTGAGATTCATAAGGCTGGAAGGTTTGATTGAGAATATCACCACCCTACCAATAAAATCAAATGAAGTTTATCCTTCAGATATAAGATTAAACCATGACATTTTACAACATGCAGAGTTATCAGAACATATTTGCAAATATCTTGTAATTTAGTTACCACTAAATAAGTACTGTAGCATACAGATCCAGTAGTAAATAGGGCTCCAGCAATAAGTCTAGTGTGAGCAGCATACAACAGAACAAACTCAGTAGGTCTGCATACAGGTAAAGGAGACTGCACTCCTAATGCAAGACAGAGCTAAAAGTATACTAAATAACCTGATAGAATGAGAGCCCTTAAAAGTGTAAACTATAATGGCTTTGATTGGGAAGAATTAATCCCAGAATATAACATGAAGTGTAAAAGAAAAATCACTTGATTTTTTTTTCTTGAAACAAATAAATTTCATCTTAAATCAGTTAAAAAGTCCTTTTTCTTAGTTGTCCATAAACCAATTCTTAGGTGTACATGAACCAAACATGTGGTAACTCAAGATCATCATCCAAGCTACTTTTCCCTCAAATACAATGTTTATTCTCTTTGAATTGTCAACAAGCAATAGAGAAGCAGAGACCAAATCCCACCCCATAGAAACAGCCCATCCAAAAGATATCTATATAACATGGCACGGCGGTATTGTGCTGACTAGATAAAATGGAACGCTGATTAGACAAAAACACGCATGCTGACTAGACAAAATATTCAAACTGACAAAAACTAACAAATTTTAAAAAAAACCTACCTCATCTCAAACAAAAAAAGCATGTTCACACCACAACCCCAAATTAGGAAACTGTAATCCCCTCCCATCACGCCCCCCTCTCATGCCGGTAAGATCGCCACCCCTCCCCCCCCCCCCCCCTCCCAAAAAAAAAAAAAAAGACAGAACTCTGTTCACGCCCGAGTGCTGACAGGCAAAGGCATGCACTGTAACTAAGATGTGTTGCCGCTGAAGGCGGCCCGAAGTCGGTCGGGGGTGTGTGGCCGTTAAATGCGGTTAGGTGTGTTGCCGCTGAATACGACGGTGTGGGTGGGGTGGTGATGCCCGGTGGGTGTCTTGCCGCCAAATAGGGGTGGCAATGGGTCGGGTCGGGTCGGGTTGAGACATAGGTATAAGGGCAAAACATCCAACCCGAACCCGACCCGTTTAATAAACGGGTCAAAAACTTAAACCGAAACCCGACCCGCCTAATAACGGGTTGACCCGACCCGACCCGTTTAACCCGTTTACTAAACAGGTCGGGTCGTGTCGGGTCGGGTTGGCTCGGGTTGGGTCAACAGAACCTATGTAAACCTGTCGGGTTGGGTCAAAACGGTTGGGATTGGGCCGGGTTGGATCGGGTTGGGTCAACAGAACCTATGTAAACTTTTCGGGTTGGGTCAAGACGGGTGGGATTGGGCCGGGTTGGATCGGTTTGGTTCAAGTTGGGTCAGGTCGGTTCAGGTTGGCTCGGGTCGGGTTGACACGACCCATTTGGTAAACGGGTCAAGTCGGGTCAATCGGGTTGTAAGGACAAACCTGAACCCGACCCATTAAATAAACGGGTCAATCGGGTCAACCCGTTTATGACCCGAACCCGTTTAGAGTAAACCCAAACCCGCTAACTTCGGGTTGGCGGGTCGGGTCAAGGATTGCCACCCCTACCGCCGAAGGCGTCCCGATGCTATGTCGACAGGAGTGTTGCCGCCGAAGACGGCTCACTGCAACGCCAACAGGCACAGGCATACACTAGTATTCCACAAGGTAACCAAAGCATGGAATCACATGTCAAAAATTTCCTACGAAATCACTGAATAATGTGCGGCTAAATACAGCCACACACTCGATAGACATTGAATTTACCTTGGAAAGAGATCAAGTTTGTAATAGTAAAATAAGAGAAAGTTAACAAAATGCCAGAGGTTGAGAGACAGAGAGGTTTTTTGGGAGGTCAATGTGTGTATGTGTGCGTGCGTGTTGTGTGTGTGTGTGTGTTGTTGTTGGAGTGGGGGACAAACAAGCATGTCAAAAGTAGGGCAGAATTCAATAAAACTTGTAGCTTGACATAACTGCAAGTTAAATAAGGCTTAATTCATCAATTAAACAAAAAAATAAAGTAAAAGCAAATGCAGATTCAGGGGATTAAAAGTACAATCTCATCTTTAAGAATAAGGATAATTGCTCTAGTAATGGATTATTTGTAGTTAATGTTATGAGGATATGGCTCAATGTTAGGATTTTTTGAATGAGCCAACTAATTTTGTTTACCAAATTCTTTAAAATTTAGAGAATCTCCAATATTCCAGACTTCCATGATTTTAGATTACCATATAGTATGAAGTTATCCAGTTTAGGAATGGGAGAGGTATAGGTTGTGGAAAATTGGATGAAATGCGTAACTAAAACAAAGATGAAAAGGATTGGTGGAAAAGGGAATAAACTACTATAGCAACAAAACACAAGACATAGTAAACAAAATATTGTGATCAGCAAAATAATTCACATACCAGAAGCAGAGCAGCAGCACGAGCAACTTCATGAGGATAGTATCTTTAAATCCCGTTATGGAGATCAATTATGAATCTTTAAGAGACTGAAAATTAAAGGAGATATGCCACACAAGAATGACAAAAGCGAACAAGGTCCATAAATATCTTGCTTCAATATAAGGCATTCTTCTGGAAAAGCAGAACTTGCACAAACACTATACACATACCAATTATGTCAATAATCAATATACTTCATTGAGCAGGCATCCGTATTCATTGAACAGGCATCAACATCAAAGGTTTGAGAACAGCTCTATTTACGATAAAGTATCAAGATGCTTAAATGCCTTTTCCTGATTCATTGATGAGATACTCGAATTAAGTGGTAAAAACCAATTTCATTTGAAACACACTAGCTCCAAAGTTCCATACATAGTTTGTTTACAACATTCAAAGTGTATACCAGAGTACATTTGTAACTACAAGTCGCTTTTAATTCAAAGAATGTTGCAGAACATAAAACATAAGAAAGATCAAGCAATTCAAAGAATCTTGTAGGATGTATATGTCGACATGAAATATGAGGCATGATGATATGCATGAGATGCATGTGTCCTTAATTTTGCATGAGATGCATGAAATAAAAAAAAACTAATTATAAAAAATTAAGTGGGAGAGGGGCAGAAACATTATCAGTTCCACGGCCTCTACTTTCAGTCCGTAAAGGTGGGC
This sequence comes from Chamaelirium japonicum, assembly GCA_947650365.1. Classification (NCBI taxonomy): domain Eukaryota; kingdom Viridiplantae; phylum Streptophyta; class Magnoliopsida; order Liliales; family Melanthiaceae; genus Chamaelirium; species Chamaelirium japonicum. Next base: position 83,400,914 of record OX393552.1, on the reverse strand, counting down.
AAGTAGATCTCGGCGTATCGCCACCTAAGAAGCACTGACACTGGTACGGGGACTCGGGTACGACACGACACGGGTTCGCCGACACGGCAAATCCTAAAAAATGAGGACACGGGTACGGCGGGGACACGGCAAAATAAATGAATATTTTTAAATTTATATTTTATGTATGTTTGCAATTCATATATATTTCAATAACCGAAAAAGCCTCATAGAAAACAACTAAAATAAAATTTTAATACATATTGAATCGCTATCGTTAGTTACATCCAGCCCGATCGATAAATCGCAGACATCTCTAAATGGTATGGAAAATAACGATTGTGTTTCAGTTTTGACTTCAACCTATCTGAAACCTCATAGGGTAAGATAAGTTAAAGTCAAACCTGAATCGTAACCGTCCATCATAACCATCCTGACAAGTGAATCACACTCAGGCCCAAATGGCATGCAAAAGAATGGCTGCGATTCAGTTTTGGCTTCAACCTATCTGATTCTCTGAGGTTATAATCTCAGAGGATCAAATAGGTTGAAGCCAAAATTGAATCACCATAGCTTGTAACCCGACCCTATATCGAACAGTCCATCAACCCGCAGTGTCCCGAGTGTCCGAGGAGTGTCCGGCGAGTGTCCGAGGAGTGTTTGACCGTGTCCGGCTCCCAGAAGCACGTAGGACACGGCACATGCGTGTCCGGTGCGTGTCCGGCGAGTGTCCGACGAGTGTCGGTGTCCGACACGTGTCCGACACGGGTACGGGAGGCCTGGGGAAGTGTCCATGCTTCCTAGATCGCCACCCAAGGGTGCTTGTTTCACCAGTTTTCACGGAAGACCTTTTAATGAGATTGATTGAAAATAAACATATTGAAGTGCTCCTCTCCACCAGAAAACCTCTCAATCAATCGTCACATAATTAAGACAGTGGTACACACTTTACCTTGGGGCAAATGGCAATAATACTCTCCAAATGACTTCTTGTTATTGTCCCATTAGAGGCTAAGGATACTGGAAGTCTTGGCATTGAATGCCTGGAATGGTATAGAAAGATGGGCATTGAGATGCCTGCCAGGTAAATGGTAAGTGGTACTGACCTCTTTACTATAGTCATATCATTTGCTGGATTGGGTTTCTGATACATTCATTTATTTTGTGGTTTGGGGGTCCACATAAATGTTGAAAGTAAAAAAAGGTTGCACCCAAATTTGATGAATGTATCTTTAAGATTCTCAATTTAAATAGATCAAACCCAAATACCCTTGCAAGACCAATAATACAAAGGGAATACTATAAATATATAAGACCAGTAGACCATATATTAGACTGCTTTAGGTTAGTGTCAGTCTAGGGATTTCAATCTGACCTAAGTCATTGGTTAATTAAAACAAGTGTACTGGTCTATTGAGACCTGGCATATAGTTTCAGGGCCCACACTATATGTCTGCAATTCGTTGCACAGGATCCAGGAAACTAGGTGGCCAAATGAAATCAAGGCCTATCAACATTTGGGCTTGGACATAATGGTTGCAACCAGTACAGTGGAAACAGTTCATTTTCAATAAGTAAGTGGGAGAAGTCTGCTTTTAAAAGATTGGATTGATTTGTCGAACAAAACTAGAAATATGTTTTGGTCTTATCTTTTCATAGAGAATGATATACAATATTCATTGACAGTACCGAAACTGTCAAGGAGAACCCTGATGTTCTGGCATAGTAGTAGATAGTCCATACCAACTTAGTCTCACTGCTTAGACGTAGAGTGTCCATTAAACAGAGTAAGTCAGCATGTTAAAGGGAAAGGTTCATAAAACTAACCTCTATGGCATTTATGCCAAGGAAAACATCAATCTAAATAGGCTCCAAGGACTTGTTAAGAAAGGTTATGAGCTTACTGACAATGGGAATATTAGCACTCTACAAATCCTGTTTGCAGAGCTGGACAGGAGGCCATCATGAAGGGATGGAGAATCATAGATTGATTAAATTAAATGTTTGTGGTCCAATAAGTATCAAGGCTAGAGGAAGTCATTAGTACTTCCTCATATTGGTTGATGACTATCCTATGTGTGCCTCATGCACCAGAAGTCTGAAATCTTTGGTAAAATCAGAGTACCGAGCCTGAGACTAGCATTTAGGTGAACACATAGAATTCTTTCGATCTAATCAAAGTGATGAATGTCTCTCAAGTGACTAAAAGGACTACTTGACATCACATGGGATTATCTCCCAGCTGACTGCATTGGGGATTTCTGCAGTAATATGATGTAGGAAAGAAAAGGAATAGTTTATTTTAGACATAATTGGATCGATGACCAGCTATACTCATGACCTGATGATAGCAACTTTAATGCAGGGAGTATGAGTACCGGCCTAATATGATGCAACGAGATCAATAAGTTGTCCAAATTAATAATTTTAAATATAAATTTTCAGGATTCAGCAATTCACAATTCAAGGGTTCAAGAGGTAAACTAAATTACGAGTCAGGGACCCGAGATTATTCGCACTAACTCCCAGTGTTGTCAAGGCGCAGTAAGGCGCGCGCCTCGAGGCGAGGCGAGGCGAAGGTATGTGCCTCAGGCGCATTCTGGCAAGACGCGTGCAGCAAGGTGAGCGCCTTAGGCGCCTTTGGCACAAGACACAAGGCGGTCGAGGCGCGCTCCTTGATTCATTTTAGGTTTTGGTCTTCAAGTTTTGGTTTTTTTTTTTTTTGTGATTTTGGTTTATTTAGTTTTTTTTCCGGTTTGTTTTCAGTTTTTTGTTTTTTCTTGGGTTGTGGTTTATTTATTTCGATTCTTTTCGGTTTGAAAAAAAAAGCCCAACTCTCCTTAGAGCCCGACTCTTTTGTTTTGTTACTCAAAATTGTTTGAGTTCTCATTTATCAGTAATCACTTATGAGTATTATATCCATTTAACTTATGAATATGATCTTGGCATGTTGCATAATAACTTGTGAATTATTATTCACTCAAATTTCATTGATGGCCACTAGTTATGAGTTATAAGTATTATATGCTTTTATTGTGTTGATTTAATTGAATAGTGGTTATATTTCTCTTTTTTTCATGAAATATAATTTTTTATGAATTTTAGATTTTTTTACAATTATTATTAATTTTTTAAAGAAAAAATATATATTTTTGTGCCTTACACACTAAGGCGTGCACCTTATTTGCGCCTTGCGCCTCAGGCTCCAGTGGCACCTTGCGCCTCAAGCACGCCTCGTCGCCTTGACAACACTGCTAACTCCTTGCGCTTCAAAATTAAAAAGCGGCAGATCAAGTGGTAGTCGAGGGACTCCACAAACTAGTAGGTTAATTTAACAATTAACAGGAGAAATTAAAATTGTAAAGGAATTCAAATAAAAGCTTTTAGTTCAAATTAGATTTTAGCAAATAGGAGGTGTGAGATGCAGTAGCCGGTAGGGACCTATTTTCAAACCAACAGAATTTTATATGATAATAGCTGAAACAATAATCTAATTTTATGACTAAATCTTCAAGTTGAAAAGATCTAACCGGATTTATTTGGTTTGCAGGTTGTCGCGAGTGCAATCGGCATCGGAGGATCTGATTGAACAGTAACCTGGTAAGACAACACGATCTGCGAGATGAAGTCCTCTTAGCAAGTCAAAAAGTCCTCAAAATGAATGAGGCCTTGGAGCTGTTTTGAAACTCTGTCTGATTGTGACCTCTCTTGAAGAGCTTTGAAAATCCAGTGATATTGACTCTTGATTACAGCTGGATGACAACTCCAAAGATGAGATCGGATCCCAGTGCTTGTTGCCTTCACGTGCAGAGCCAGAGAAGAACTCCTCTCAAAGTCCCCCTCCGTCTCCCTCTCTCACGCGGCTGGTGCGATTGTCGGCCAGATCTATGACAAAGAGGTGGGGGACGACAGCCAGGCTGAAGAACGGTGGGATCGAGCGAGGCCAGGTCCGACTGTGACGACGGTGAGGCTGTGCGCGAGGCACTCGGTGGGGTCAGACGAGGCCAAGCCGGGTTCGTGATCGGTGGGCTCGCACCCGATTGGGGCCAGACTGGTGGAGAGGTGGCTGACGTGGGTCGGTGGGCCGATGACGGTGACTGAGGCTTCTCTCCTTTTTTTCTTTCTTTTTTCAAATTTGAAACAGGGGATGGTGGTGTGGGTTGGATTATGATGACGGGTGGTGTGGGTTGGATTATGATGACGGGTGGTGAGGGGGAGCAACGGGAAAAGGGATAGGAGGGTGAGGAGTCGTCGGCCTCATGCCGACGGGTATCCGGCCTCTCGCCGGCGAGCCTCTTGCTCTTCGATCTCCTCTCAAGATCGCGCTACAAGTCCTCTCACATAAATCACACAGAAAAAAAATTTGCTGCAAATTAAAAACTTCATTGTCCTTGTTCATCATACGAGCTGCCTTTTAATAGGCTTACATGAGATTAAAAAAAAAATAACCTTCTTAAAACAGAAAACCCAAATCTTTTCACATCCCCTTATTTAGAGCATTCCTAAACTACCTTATTTAATAGCTCCGAAATTAATAAAATATTAGCAACCTAAATTTAAGGGAGGAAGGCCCAAGAGCCCAAACAAGTGTTGGGCTAGTCCATCCATCTACAAGCCACATAGCCATCTGTCGGGCCGTCCTCTGTCAGTGCCTGCAGTACACTCGAGTCATTGGCGGCGTGGCATCGGTGTTCCCACCAAACTTTTTAGACAGTACTATCCATCGACTCTATGACACCCCTGAAGTTGGAAGGGATATTACTATATTAGCAAAGTTTTTCACATCCCTGATAAAGGTTTGTCTTGTGATCAGCACAAGAGTCAAGCAAATAGGTTGGAGTCTAAGGCTACCTAAAATATTAATGGTTATATAACCCGACAGAGAGTAAAGTGTTCGTGATCACCAACAACTAATCTTCATGAGGACAATCATGTACTGATGAACCACAAGCCAATTAATAGAACAATTCTGCAAAAATGATTGACATGCCCGTAAATCCTATGGCATACAAACCAGTTAAAGAGGTAGACAGGTACCACACGATTTGAATAAGATCTAACTAGAACAACAGTGCCTTATCATAGTGAAAGTTATTAGGACACTCTCAAAGTACTTATGGGACGGTTAAGAGGTTAAAACAGATAAGCTTAAACTACGCAAAGGCTTTGTCCAATAAGGACTCGAGCCATTGGCTAAAAGCCATAAGATTTGAATTAGCATCCAACCAAATCTATTAGCATCTATCCCCAATTGAGGGTAATAGAACCCATTTGAGTGAAAGTGAGCCTAAAAGGAGACGAGAGAATTCTTGACCATAGCTATGCACATGCGAAATGGATGTCAAGACGCCATTTTGTTTGTCCTGAACAGAACATCTATCTGATGTAACCAAATAACTCATGGCAAAAGGTCAAGTGTGTTGGGATTGGTGGTGTTCTACATGTCAATCACCTGTATTTTGACATTAGTAATGAGATAGTTTGCTTTCCTTGCATTATATAATGTTACATTTATATTGCTATTGTATGAAATACATGATAGTCCATCAAGTATAACATAGGTAACTTAGGTATGTGGATGAGATTCACATACAGAAGATCTAAGCTTATCAGATTATTATACTTGATAAGGTTCACAGTCGGTGATAGGACTGGATATCATATCTATATAAGACTATAACACTATTAGCTTTCACTTTGTGAGATCAGCATCAGAGTGGTGACACTAAGTCATCTGTATTGGTGTGCTTGGAATACACTGAACAATGATCACCATGAGAACACATCATCTAAATGACTATCATATGATGAAGTCCTTCTCATCTGCTGATTGCATAGACTCTCAATCTTGAGATTTTGTGAACTCAAGGATTGGTGTGTCACTTTGATTTACAAACCAATGAGACTGACTAGCTGGTCAATAAATGTGTATTTTTGGTGGCTTACACTGAGTGCTTGAGAACACATTCATTGTCGAGGAATAATAAACTCTCTATAAAAGAGGGTACCACCTTTAGTAACTCATATGAAAGATGATCACTGGAACTGGGCGCCCGGGCAAAGTTTTCAATGAATGGTTTATCAAATGAATTTCAAATAAAATATAATTTTTTTATAAATAAATGTTTTAATTTAAAAAAGAGTTTTCATCGGTAATCATGAGGAATGAGAAGCTGAAACTAAAGGAGATGAGTGACAATGTTCTACAGGCAGGACAGTTGCTTCTCCTGGTCAACATTTGTGGATACCGGATCATGAGGGGTTTATGTGCATTAATGTAATTTTTGGAACTTTTTTGGATGGTAGTTAATGGATTTGGAATTGGTTTTTATCATAACATTAATGTACTTTTTTTGAACTTTTTTGGACGGTGATTAATGGATATGGTATTGTTTTTGTCATATTTGATGTTATTAATGATAGAGATGTATTAAATCTTTACTTTTGCATGATAATGAACATTATCTAATGATATTGTTAAATACATTACTTAATATCATTTTTTATATTGTCCCGAATTTTCCCTAAGCTGAATTTTTTGAAATTTTCTGAATTTTCTCCTAACTTGAGGTCTACCGAATAATTCCCAAACCTCGACTTAGTAACTATGTCCAGGAGTACGACATTGACTATGAGGAGACCTTAGCCCCTGTTGCGAAGATAACCAGTGCTCGAACTCTTCTGCCAGTTGCTTCTGTTCGTCATTGGTCACTGTTCCAGTAGATGTTAAGAATGCTTTTCTACACGAAGACCTTTCTGAGGAGGTCTACATGCAGCTACCTCCTAGTCTTCCTTCTCCTCCACAGCATGTTTGTCGTCTTCGTCGGACCATTTATGGACTCAAACAAGCTCCACGAGATCGGTATGAGCGCTTAAATACTTTGGTGCTTGTAGCTGATTTCACAGAGAGTACGAAAGATTATGCTATGTTCACTCGCAGCTTTGCTCATGATCATTCTATCTTGCTTCTCTATGTCGACGACATGATCATCACTGGTGATGATAATGCCATCATTGACTCTCTAAAAAGGCACCTTCAGCAACAGTTCAAGATGAAAACCTCAGATCCCTTTGTTACTTCCTCGGTCTTGAGATTGTTTCTTCTCCCCAACGATTCTTAGTCTCTCAGCAAAAGTTTGCCTCTGATGTCATGTTGGTCTTACTAACTCCCCAATCGTGGACACACCGATGGAGCTAAAGTAAAGGCATAAAGCTTCTTCCCACTGATAGCAAGCAGCTTTCGGACCCCACTCACTAGAGGTAGCTTGTAGGTGCTCGTCTACCTGACAATCACTTGCCTGGATATTGCACATGGCGTCCGAGTTGTTAGTCAGTTTGCTAGTACTCCTCGCTCAACTCATTATACTGCATTATTGAGGTTTTGCTATCTTTGGGGCTCGCTGACTCTCTCGTCTCTGGAAGAGCAAGAAGTAGAATATTGCTTCTTTCTCTAGGACTGAGGCCGAGTATCATGGTATGGAACAAACTACATGTGGTCGTTTGGTTGCGCCATCTACTATGTGATAGGGGTGTTTAGCTGACCTAGTTGAATTCTCTCTACTATAACAACCAGAGTACTATTCAGATTGCTAGCAATCCAGTATTCCACGAGCGCACAAAGTACATCGAGCTTGATTCCCACCAACGTACAAAAAATCAAAATATTTTGCAAAATTTCAATAAATTTTTTTTTAATACCGAAATGCAATATATCGCGATATTTCACGAATTAATCGTTTTTTCAAGGTGTCAAAATCGATTTTTCGAACTTTATTCGAACGACATCGCTACAAGGATACCACGCTCTCGCTTCTGCTTTTGTCTTCTACAGAGCAACTTGCAGATTTCTTTACGAAGACACACCAATTAGCGCTTTCGTTACCTCTTTAGCAAATTATTGGTGTCTGATCCACCTTGAGTTGGAGGTGTTAGAGTATGTACATATTTAGCCTTGTATATATTAGTTAGTCCTATCTTAGGGTATGTTCACCTTGGGTGACTCCATCCCATGTACAGCATATATAGGGTCATTGCTCCAATGAGTGTCCATCCATTCTCTCTTTTCTCTCTCTCCTCCCTTTAGCATTATCAATTTAAAATTTCCTAGAATTTATCAAAAATATAGTTTGTTAACCCATTAGTCACATGTGGACCAAGTATTTAAGTGATTCTTCGTATCACTCTACGTTTCAGTCATTGCAACTAAAACCTACTTATGATTTGGCTCAAACAAATTTGTTTACCGGCATAATCCTAACTTCAGCAACAACATTAGATATGATCAATTGATTCTTCACTATTGTTACTATCATTACATGGTACCAAAACATGGTGTTTTCAGAATATTAGCCAATCGAATGAGGAAACTAACGATAGTTGTCATTGAGAAGGTGAAAAGATTGATGGGAACCCATTCAATAGAATTATAGTTGGATGAGGTGGAGAGGAGCTTCGAGAGTGCTATGTGATTGATGCATCTATTTAATCCTTAACCAGTAATAAGCCAGTGATATTATATGGTCAAGCACACTAGATAAGCATAGCTAAGATGAGGATGTTGAGGCAGATGTGTGGCACAATTAGGATGGATAGGGTGAGAAAAGAGTATATACTAGAGGAGGTGTAGGAGATGCACCAATTGAGCACAAAATGACAGAAAACATATTAAGAGTGCATGGGCATGTACAACGGAGATGTGAGACGGCTATGGTAAGGAGAGGGTCTCGAATTATTACGGAGAGGTCAAGAACAATGGGAAGATCTAAAATAATATTTATGGAAATTGTCAACAAAAAAAATGGAAAAGCTTGCACTATCAAATAAGAATGACCCTTAATTGTTATGGCCGGTGAAGAAGGATTCATAAAGCCGACCACATTAGATGAGCTAAGGCTAGATGGTTATGGTTATGGTATGTTCACATTTTGGTTAATTAATGATTTTCAACATAAAAAAAAAAAGAACATCAACTTGTGGATTATTTGTACATGGCATGACATTTTGTATGTGATTTTTTTCTACTCTATAGTCGGATGAGGTTAAAATTGCGTAACCAACAAGGTAGGCCATTGGCCTTCTGGGTTTCGCGGCATGACCCTCTCTTGTCAAGTTGTCTTCGTCGGATTTTCGACACCAATCTGGAGGGTTGATGCCAAGTCGACAGCCAAAGGGAATATTCTGGTCAACCGTCCTTAGAGTCGACCCCATCTTGACAGGATGAGACTTGGATGATGATGATAGGTTCAAGTTCAAATTGAAAAGCAACAACAATTGTCTTTAAGGCTTGTAAAATAGTAACTGATCAGCCTTAAATCCTAGAGACTAGATGTTATGTGAGATTGTCCCCAAATTCAGGTGTCATGAACTAAGCTAATGAATATTTAGGACCTCAATCAAATCCATGGGATGTTAAGAGAATAATACTTCTTGCGAGAACCATGTCTTTTAAGTGTAAGCAATAAGCATAAGTAGCTCCAATTAATAGGGAACAAATAATTACTAAGATAACTAATGCTTAAACTGACTGAAATTGAAGTCACAAGCAGAAACATAAGATTGTGGATACAAGTATATCTTTATAAATAGCTCTTCTGACGGATGATAACCATAGAATTTCTTCGCCCGAACAAGGCTGCAACCATGTACATGTTGTCTTTTTGATACAGTACTATTATACTATAACAGTCATAATAGAACATGGCGTCAGATAACCTCAGAATAGACAATCATTATCTGACAAAACAACTACCCACATAATCCAAAATGATGTTAGTTACACATACACTTAGAGCCTTCTCAAGAGCACAAGATAGAATATGTAAATATGCATGGCCTGTATTGGACGAATTTAAAAAGTTATTAGAAGGATAATAATACAGGGTAACAGCTGAGCATAATTTAATAAGATAATAACCTACAATCATCGCCTATAGTGTCTACAAAATAGGCTAGCATCTACATGTACATGAAATCACATACAGAACTTAAAGTCAACTGTAAAGCATAAAGCACTGTGTTTGGCCACAAGATACAGAAATAACCAAAATGAAAATCACAATAATCAGGAAGACTTACTACACATTACAATTTTCAACTAATAAGAGTGAGTATACTATGGAACGACGATAGGCACCTCAACAAACAATTAGAATTTTACAGTATATATACCAAACAAGATACCAAGTTAATGTAAGAGAATCATGTAACTGAAATTTATGATAACCTGGATACCAAGTTAAATGAAAAGAATCAATTAACCGAAACCTTATGACAATCTGTATAAGAAACCCCAAACAAGATACCAAGTTGCCAACCTGACGAAATATTTCAGAGAAATTGATACACATACAAGTTACACTCATTACAACAAGCCAACTCAATAGAGTTGGAAGAAAAATTGATGCATGTGTGTTTATGGACATCGTCACTATGTTCTCCGTTTTTAAAAAAAAAACACGTTTAAAATGCGGATTATTCCTTAGCCGATTAACAACCGTCTAATACCCCGAACTTAATACATCATCAAATTCGGCATTTTTTTACCCGTTTTTTTTTTCCAAAAAATCGTGCTTAAAACGCCGAATTTGGTGACACCTCGTCTTTTATCCATCCCACTGTATGTGTATGTACCCTTCCATGGGGCACGCACAGCTCCTTGTGCACAAAATCCATATTAGGGTTTTACGTTGACTTGTTTATATGTAATGTTATATGCATTATAATGCATGTGAGTCATGTGTCTTAGGAGCTTATTTGCATGGATTTTGCCAACTATAACTATATAGAGGCCCCATTCTAATATAATGGCGCATCGTTATGCTCAAGTCCCTTTCATTGGGTTTCATTGTTCAAAAACAATCATATACCTTCAGCTTTATTCGTCTCGATTATCATAGATCTCATCATTAAGTTTAAATCAATCTCATTTACTATAGATTGATCTGGTGTCTTATGAATGTCACGTTTTGAATGTTTTAGTTGTTTAAATGTAGGCTAAAAAGTTGACTCATAGGTCCCAAACTTGTCGATTTTTTTCAAATTTCATCATCGTCGATTAAATCCCGAACTCGATTTTTCCCCCGATTTCCCCCCGTTTTTTCCTCAAACTTTCCCATGTTTTACCTTTGCCAATTTATTGTCGAACCCAAACTTGATGACTATGTTTGTGGATGGGGTTGAGGCTACTGGTGGGGAGTGGGGGTTTTTTTATGTTTTTATTGTGTATGTTGTTGGCGCGCCGATCAACTTAAACTAGTGTTTTACAACCAAAAAATTCACCTCGACTCGAGACCTTCCTGAGTAGAACCGATTCAAAACTCGACTGAGTAATTACACCTAAAACTCGAAAAATATGATATAGTTTTAATGTTCATTATATATATATATATATATGAAAATTTTCGTGTCTAGTGGCACTGCAATAGTGTTTCATACGCAGAACAAGAAAAAGAAAATACATCATCCAGATCGGCCTTCACGGCGGACGGGAAGGAGCATCGGTGGCTCAGCAGCACCTCAATAAGGAGAGCAAAAGAGAGAGCCTTTCCATACACAGTAAAGAAAAATTAAATGCATAATCCAGATCGGCCTCCACGACGGCCAAGAAGGCGTGTCAGTGGCTTAGCAACGCTTGCGCTGCAACCATGAAGCAGCAACAGCAGCAGCAGCGTCGCGTCGGCAGCAGCACACATTGATGTGATGGTCGGTTGCAAGTATTGTTTGCTTATGCAGTCGTGCTGCTACAAGCAGGGACGCTCTCCAGCTCGCTAGAAAGGTGTATTGTTGTGTCCCAAGGCCGTCGTATCGTTTCTGCTATCAACTGGAGCACACAGATCCGACATTGGGGAAAGAGACAGGGGCTCAGTAGCGCAACGACCGCACACGGCAGTAGCAGCGCCGCACCTATGGTGGCCAGCTACAGGAGTTGTTGCTCGTGCAAGCCGTGCTGCTACCGGTTAGGACGCTGCATTGGGAAGGCAGGAGCACAAAGATCCAACAGTTGGGGCGATGAGAAAGATAGAAACTAGCTTTGGACTGTCGAGCGAAGATGAGGTGGGGAGACCTCAGCAGTAGGGATTTTGAATGGAGAAATGTGGGGTTTTGAAAAGAGAGGAGTTAGTGGGAGAACTTTACGTGGAGTTGTATTATGGAAATTATTGAGAGGATGATTCTGCTATATGGAATTTTTTTAAATTTTTTTAGCAACATCAGTGAGGGAGTTATGAGAGGGCAGGGTAAGTTTTGGAAATAGAACAATTAAAGGAGAGCAATTATGAAAATTACGTGGGATGTTAATACGATAACTTCCTATATATATATATATATATATATATATATATATATATATATATATAGAGAGAGAGAGAGAGAGAGAGATGAAATTTGGAATTTGATGAAATTTGGTGAGGGTGTTGTCTAGAGTAAGATGATCATCCTCACCAATTTTCATCAAATTCCAAAACGTCTAGGGGGGTCATATGGTCGAAGCAAAATCTGCCGTCCACAGTCACCGTTAAACTCTGCAGATTTTGCTTTGACCATTTGACCCCCCTAGAAGTTTTGGAATTTGATGAAAATTGGTGAGGATGATCATCATACCCTATATAACACCCTCACCAAATTTCATCAAATTCCAAAACTTCTAGGGGGGTCAAAATACCCGCAGCTCATTTTCTCCTACCGTAGCTCACAGCTCAACGTAACAGCCCTATATAAATATATGTATATATATATATATATATATATATATATTATTACGTGGGTTGTTATTATGGAAATTATGTGGGTTGTTTGATTTGTTTCTCCAATGCAACCAATTGATCACTAATCACAGCTATCTATTGCGCCCACCATAGGAGATTGAGGCCTATATTATGGAAATTACATAGATTGTTTCTCTCACCCAACTGAAACATCACAGTTGTTTATTGCATCCACCCATAACAGATTGAGAGAGAAGGGGGGGTTTCAGCCTCTGTCTCTCTCTTAATCTGTTATGGGTAAATGCAACGAACGACTAATCTGTAATTGTTGGATGGAGAAAAATGCCCACATAATTTCCATAATATCTATCTCGATCTCCTATGGTGGGTGCAATGGATGAATGTGATATGTCGTCATTTGGTTGGGTGGGATAAACAACACACGTAATTCCCATAATAACACGCCATATAATAATATAGAGAGAAAGGATGATATAGACTTAACATCCCAAGTAATTCCTATAACTGGATTCTTCCTCACTCTTAATCTGTTATGGGTGGGTACAACGAACGGCTATGCTCTGTAATCAGTTGAGCGGGAGAAACCACCCACATAATTTCTAAAATATCTCACACAATCTCCTATGGTGGATGTAATGAACGGCTGTGATTTGTGATCAATTGGGTGGGCGGGTAGGAGAAACAGCTCACGCAATTTCCATAATAACACCCCGCATAATAATATAGAGAGAGAGGATGATATCGGCTTAACATCCCAAATAATTTTCATATTGCTCTCCATTAATTGCTCTTTCCAAAACCTACTCTGAGCTCCCATAACTCTCCCATTGGTGGTGTTGAAAAATGTCAAAAAAAAAAAAATCCGAAGAAAAGAATCAGCCTCTCCCTGATTTTCATAATAACACCTCACGTAAACTTCACCCACTAACTCCTCTCTTTCCAAAACCACATGTCTCTCCTTTCAAAACCCCTGCTGCTGAGGTCTCCCCACCTCATCTCCGCTTGGCATCCCAAAGCAAGTCACTCTCTCCCTCCCTCCTTCCCTCCCTCTCTTTCTCTCTCTTCACCGTCGGATCTGTGTGCTCCCACCTTTCCAATGCATCGTCCCGGCTGGCAGCAGCAAGGCCTACATGAGCAAACAGTGTCTGCAGTCGGCCATTGCATCAATTTGTGAAGTTGTTGCGTGTGGTAAATGTCCTGCTGAGCCCTCGGTGCTCACACAATTTGTGAAGTTGTTGCATGTGGTATACTGGTATTACAACGTTGGTTTTCATGGAGTATTGAAGACGCTCACATGCATACATTTGTATATGCATACAATAAACATATACATGGAGTTGTAGACACGTGCAAAGTGCAAAGATGTGTATGTGTGTTATGCAAACATACATAGCTTACAACAAAAAACAAGAAATTGTAATTGATTTATTATCAAACAGAGAAAAAGATATAAAGATGGGTGTCAAGAAGAGAGAGGAGAGATTATGTAGCCTATTCAAAATCCATGCAGCACTCTTCACATTAAAAATCAATAGTTTAAGTGATCAAGAAAAGAAAGAAAAGTGCAGAACCATATTTCGCATCATAAATATTTACTGATTTCACAAATTTTGACAATGATTTCAGGAATATTCTTTGTGGTAATGGATACCTTCTTTAGGATTGGAAAGTAAGTCGTCGGAATAGGGTATATATAAATACGGCAAGGCCTACAGAATCCAACAAGGAAGAGTTAGAATTCAAATCATAACAATGTTCAACAACTACAATTATATATTTTTTCTCTTTTTTGGGGGGGACTTAATACAATTAGCTTAAAGCAGATCAAAGATCAGAACATAAACAACATTCTCACTGGACTTTGAAATCTAGATAAAAATGACGCTTGAAAGTCATGTTAATTGGAAACACATCAATATTTGGTCGATGGAATGTAGACAACTCAGGGTGCATTTTACAAGCCTCGAACTTTAGACATAGAATATGTGCAAGTGAAGGCATGTTGAAGGAAACTAATCAACAATGTATATGGTGAATAAAGAGCAGATGGGAGGTAGAAAGAACGACGCTGACTACATAACAAAGCCAAAAAGTGGAGATAGAAACACCAAAAGATAAATTGTTGGAGATAGATTGCAATACAGCTATACAAGCGCTAGTTCAATTCTAGAAAGTTATAAAAAAAATACAGAGAAGGTGACATACTAAGCAACAAAAAAGCCCCTTTCACCACCTATTTCGCTCTATAATACATTAGATCTTCCTAGTCTTCTTTTCTTCCTTCTCCTCCTCCCTCTTCTATTTCTCTTTATGTAGTCATGGAGATTTACAAACCCTTATCAAACCATGGAAATTTAAAGCTATGAGCAAAAGCCTCTTGCACTTCACTCCTCAATCTCTTATTTCCCTTTAGTCTTCTAGTCACTATGTTACAGTGTCAACTGTCATTCTTTGATGTTGGTTTTCCTGAACTATGTCAAAGATTCTGATGTTTGCTGGCCACATCTGGTAGAAAAAATATAAGTATTAGATCAACTTAATTCAAATTATCATTGTTGCTCAAGAACCAGATTTTAAAATTGCTCTAGACCAATAATGGGTGCCACAGATTATACATCAGATTATAAATCTGATCTCAAATGAGAATTTTTATTGTCTAAGTACAGATCTGAGTGGTATTCTCATGATTTTGATGACTCTCATGTTTGTTTCGACCTGCTGATATGAAGTTGAGAAAGTCTGCACAATTCTATGAATCTCAAGGAGAACATGATGAATCCCCTTCTCCAAGTGATTAATTCGTATTGATTGCTTTCCCGATAGTTGCTTCGTATCGATTGCTTTCCCGATACTTACTTATTTGTATTGATTGCTTTCCCGATAGTTACTTATTTGTAAAAAGTGTGCGTCAAAAAATCTACAATGTAGAAGAATGTTGCCGATCTCCTAATTGGTATTGTGGATCCTTTGGTATCATTTGTGTTTGGACAACATTATGTTAGAGAAATAAGTGTAGTGAGCAAGGAACACCTCTTGCGAGGTACTATCTCGTATACAGCAACAGATACCGCAAACACTTCTTCTGAAAATGTAAATAGCGGTAGTCATTGCAATCATTACTATTTTAGAATGTGTGGAAGTAAACCGTTTAAAAAGGTGCCAAAGAGTGGAAGACATTCATAATGCAGATTACCAGATCAAACTACAAAGACTCACTAGGATTTTCACTGTAGTTACATAGAGATAACTTCGGAATTGCCGAAAAATGTTTGTGAAAAGATTCAAGCAATGCTTCATAGTCTGAGTCTCCTTCACGTAGTACCCTACTACCTCCCTCTTAGCCCCATCTACCACTACTAAAACTAGTTTGTTCCCTAAGTAATTGACAAGTGCATCAGATTACAAGACGGAAGATAGCAAGTTATTTTCCACCTTTAGGGTTTTATGAAGGGGACAAATAAGGGGGGATACAGAGAGGGGGCTAGGATTTAACCTCGCCCAAATTCTCACAATCACAAATAAGGAAGGCTTTAAACCAACCGAGAGAGAGAAGAGTACGCATGCTGTGAGTGGTGCCCAAATCATAATTGTCTATTCCAGCACTCATCCCTCAAAGGGAGCAGCTTGCGATCACAGCTGCTCGTTCAAACACTCAACCCTCAAAGGGAGCAATCGCAATCGTCTGTTTCAGCATCTCAACCCACAAAGGGACGCTGCAACACTTGGAAACTGCTGTGAGTGGTATACGATCTCCCAAATAGGAATTGCTAGGAGTGGTATACACATCAGAAATTCCCATCCCTATACTTTTCTTTCTGTCTGGAGTACGCCGAGAGTCCTATCGGTCACAGTCCTAGGGAGTTGTCGCCTGAGGCCGAAGCACACCATTGTCAGCGACGATTAAAGCTTTCAAGGGATCGTGGTCTACCCGAGCCTTGATGTCTTTCTTCTTCAAATTGATAAGTTCTAATACTCTTTCTCAGTTCTTTACAGATATTCTACCTAGAGAAGCAAATAATAAAACCCCAAAGGAGAGAAGAAAGAAGTAGAACCTGATGAACATGCAGGCACGCCTTCTGCCCGGCCGGAGTAGAGCCGTAGATCCTTATAACGGGAACCTCCTCCACCTTCCGACCTGCAAATTGAGAGCGAGTGAGTGGAGCGGAGCGAGCAATCAGAAACCCTAACTGGGACTCACAAGAAATGGAAAGCAGCCAGGGGATATGGGGGGGACGATGACCTTGGAAGGCGCTATAGCAGAAGTCGAGATCGAGGATCGGGGGCGCCATGTAGTAATCGAGCGAGACGATTCGGACGCTGAAGACGTCGGAGGGATCGGACGGCGGCGAAGAAGACATCTCCGGCTATTGGGGGGGGGGGGGGGGTGGGAGGTTCAGGGGAGTGGCATGGGGGTGCGAGGCGCGGGGTGCGGATGATGGCGGTTGTTTTTTGTGTAGGCGCGAAGGACCGGCTGAGGTCGGGATCTCCGCGTGCCGGTCACGTGCGGCGGGCCTGCTTCTTCTGTACGCTTCGCTGGAGTAGGTAACCACAATGCGAAAATGCGAGCACAAAAGCTGGTTCTACTTCTACGCCGAACCAAACAAACTTGTTCGTCTATTCACACCCATGGAACAAGCTATGGATCTATTTTGGCACCCGTAAGTGCCAGATAGATGAGTTGGTAAAGTCTCAGGAGGTTGTACCCGAGAACTGAGATCGGTTGGTACCCGAGAACTCCCACTTGTATCGAATTAATAACTGGTAGGGGGCTGCCTTAACCCTCCCTTAAATAAAACTTTGAGAGGTTCTTATATATATATATATATATATATATATATATATATATATATATACATATATATATATGGGGACGGGGAGCTTGGACCTCAGGTGCAGCGTGAACACTGCACCGGAGCCGCTCCCCGCGCGCCACGTGTCCAAGAAACCGGCTGGATCGAGATTAAAAGCCCGGGACGAACCGCAGCCGTCCGATTCTTTCGATCGGACGCCAGATCCGGCCGCCCGACTCACAAAAGCACGGGATCGATCGCAGTCGTCTGATCCGTGCAGTGCACCCCACCCGCCGCCGTCTGATCCGTGCAGCGCACCCCTGCCCGGTGTATCAGTTGGGCCGGGTGATTCCCGTCCGTTCGATCGAGGGAATCGAACGGACGGAAACGTTTTTCGCTGTTACTGTAGCGGCTACAGTAACAGCGAAAAACGTTTTTTCCGTTCGATTCGCTCGATCAAACAGGTGGGAATAAACCGGCCCAACTGAAACACCGGGCGGGGGTGCGCTGCACGGATCAGACGGTGGGCGGACGGTCGGGGAAACCGATCGGACGACTGCGATCGATCCCGTGCATTTGAGAGTCGGGCAGCCGGATCTGGCGTCCGATCGAAATAATCGGACGGCTGCGGTTCGTCCCGGGCTTTTAATCTCGATCCGGCCGGTTTCTTGGACACGTGGCGCGCGGGGAGCGGCTCCGGTGCAGCGTTCACGCTGCACCTGAGGTCTAGGCTCCCCGTCCCCTATATATATATATATATATATATATATATATATATATATATATATATATATATATATATATATATATATATATATATATATATATAGAATACGGGGTATGAGCTGATAGCCTATTTTTTCATTTGGGCTGTCAGCTCATAGCCGTCCGATGAAAATCACGAGCCGTCCAATATTTTAATCAAAAATCACATAGAACATCCTGCCCCCATCTCTCTCTCAAAGCCCGATCTCCTCTCTCTCTCCCTCTCTCCGGCGTCACCCCCTCCCCTCCGGCCTGCACTCTGGCGGCACCGGATCCGGCGTCATCCCCCTCCGGCAGCATCCCCGACCCCGACCGGCTTCTGGCAACAGCAGCAGCCCCCTTTCCCAACAGCAGCAGCCCCCTTTCCCTCCCCCTCCGGCGCCGGAAGTCGAGGCTGGATCGGCGCCGGAGGGGGAGGGAAAGGGGGCTGTGAGCTCTTGATCGAGGCTGGATCGGCGCCGGTCGGGGTCGGGGGGGATGCTGCCGGATCCGGTGCCCCTTTCCCAACAGCAGCAGCCCCCTTTCCCTCCCCCTCCGGCGCCGGAAGTCGAGGCTGGATCGGCGCCGGAGGGGGAGGGAAAGGGGGCTGTGAGCTCTTGATCGAGGCTGGATCGAGGCTGGATCGGTGCCGGTCGGGGTCGGGGGGGATACTGCCGGATCCGGTGCCGCCGGAGTGCAGGCCGGTCGGGGTCGGGGATGCTGCCGGAGGGGCTGACGCCGGAGGGGGATGGCTGCCGGATCCGGTGCAGGCCGGAGGGGAGGGGGTGACACCGGAGAGAGGGAGAGAGAGAGGAGATCGGGCTTTAAGAGAGAGATGGGGGGCAGGAGGTTCTGTGTGATTTTTGGTTAAAATATTGGACGACTCGTGATTTTCATCGGACGGCTGTGAGCTGACAGCCCAAATGAAAAAATAGGCTGTCAGCTCATACCCCGTATTCTCTCTCTCTCTCTCTCTCTCTCTCTCTCTCTCTCTCTCTCTATATATATATATATATATATATATATATATATATATATATATATATATATATATATATATATATATATATATATATATATATATATATATATATATATATATATATATATATATATATATATATATATATAGAGAGAGAGAGAGAGAGAGGAACGGGATGCTGCCTATCAAAGCAGCATTTTTTGCTGCTTTGAAACATTGTTTGACCATCCTAGAAGTTTTGGAATTTGATGAAATCTGGTGAGGGTGTTGTCTAGGGTAAGATGATCATCCTCACAAATTTTCATCAAATTCCAAAACATCTAGGGGGTTCAAATGGTCGAAGCAAAATCAGTTGTCTGCAGTCACCGTTAAAATCTGCAGCATTTTGCTTCGACCATTTGACCCTCTTAGAAGTCTTGGAATTTGATGAAAATTTGTGAGGATGATCATCTTACCCTAGACAACACCCTCACCAAATTTCATCAAATTCCAAAACTTCTAGGATGGTCAAACAATGTCTCAAAGCAGCAAAAACGCTGCTTTGATAGGCAGCATCCCGTTTCTCATATATATATATATATATATATGGGCTGGGATCCATTGACAACCCGTTTCCTTGTCAACCCTTTGACAACCCACCATTTGAAGGGGCTAGAGGTTTTAGAATTTGCTAATATTTTGTGAGGATGATCATTATGGCAAGTTGATCATCCTCATAAAAAATCAACAAATTTTGAAACCTCTAAGAGCGCCAAATGTTATAAGTGTTTCTTAACCGTCCATTTGAACCGTTAATTTGAATAACACATTTGATGCCCTTGTAAGTTTCAGAATTTGTTGATTTTTTGTGAGGATGATCACTATGACAAGTTGATCATCCTCACAAAAAATCAACAAATTCTGAAACCTTTAAGGGCACCAAATGTTAGAAGCTTTTCTGAACCGTCTATTTGAACCGTTAATTTGAATAACACATTTGATGCCCTTATAAATTTCCAAATTTGTTGATTTTTTGTGAGAATGATCAACTTGCCATAATGATCATCCTCACAAAAAATCAGCAAATTAGGAAACCTCTATCCAACGATTGAAGCGAATTGTAAGTGGGTTGTAAATTTACCTCCCATTTTGGGTTGTCAACGGATCCCACCCCTATATATATATATATATATATATATATATATATATATATATATATATATATATATATATATATATATATATATATATATATATATATATATATATATATATATATATATATATATATATATATATATATATATATATGGGCATGCTATAATGCGGCATGCGGTAAGTGCGGCATCACACCGCAGTCGTCTGATGCACCCGCTGTGTGCATCGCATGCACGCAGCGGTGAATCAGACGGTTGTAGTGCAGTGCTGCACTTACCGCATGCCGCATTATATATATATATATATATATATATATATATATATATATATATATATATATATATATATATATATATATATATATATATATATATATATATATATATATATATATATATATATATATATATAGAGAGAGAGAGAGAGAGAGAGAGAGAAAGAGAGAGGGTCTCGATCTAGTAAGAAACCTCTTATATGCAAAACGTTGTGCGAAACCAACCTAGAGGTTTCAGAATTTGATAAAACTGGGTAGGCATGCTACCTATGTCATGTTGATCATCCTCACCAAAATTCATCAAATTTTAAAACCTCTAGGGGCATCAAATGTTAGAAGATTTACTGATCGTTCATAAAAAATCGTTAATTTGATTATCAAATTTGATTCCCCTAGAGGTTTTAGAATTTGATGAATTTTGGTGAGTATGATCAACATAACATAGATAGCATGCCTACCAAGTTTCATCAAATTATGAAACCTCTTTTGGTTTCGCATATAAGAGGTTTCTCACTGGATCGGGACCCTATATATATATATATATATATATATATATATATATATATATATATATATATATATATATATATATATATATATATATATATATATATATATATATATATATATATATATATATATATATATATATATATATATATATATGGGAGGGAAACTCTTACTCATGGCCTCTTACTCATATAGTTACCTATGATCCGGGCCGTCCATTAGATCCCGATGTACGATTCGAATTAGATGGGGAGTTAAAGCAATAGTGTCCGCATTAAATGTGGGCTTTTAATACAAGCTTTTTAATACCGGCATTTAATGCAAACACCATTGCTTTAACTCCCCTTTTAATCCGAACTGTACGTCGAGATCTAATAGACGGCCCGGATCATATATATGGGTCAGGATCGGATGACCCAGCAAATAACCCAGCACCCTTTGAGGCACCGAGAGGTTTTAGAATGGGCGCTGATTTTTTGTAGACATGTTGTCTATGATATGTTAATCATCCTCACAAAAAATCAGCCCATTCTAATACCTCTAGGTGCATCAAATGAGATCTTCAAATCAACGGTTAAAATTGACAGTCAAAAATCGTTGATTTGAAGAGCGCATTTGATGCACCTAGAGGTTTTAGAATGGGCTGATTTTTTGTGAGGATGATCAACATACCATAGACGACATGTCTACAAAAAATCAGCCCATTCTATAACCTCTAAGTGCATCAAAGGGTGCTGGGTTATTAATGGGTCAAAATTTGCTAGGTCATCCGATCCTGACCATATATATATATATATATATATATATATATATATATATATATATATATATATATATAGAGAGAGAGAGAGAGAGAGAAACGGGAAATGAGCTACCAGCCTATTTCGAAAAAATAGGCAGCCATTTATTTGATGCCCTTAGGAGTCTTAGAATGTGTTGATTTTTTATGAGCATAATTATCTTATCTTAGATAGAACACCAACAAAAAATCAGCACATTCTAAAACTCCTAGGGGCATCAAATGTTAGAAGTTTTATCGAGCGTTCGTTGTCACCGTTAATCTGAAATATTACATTTGATGCCCCTAAAAGTTTTAGAATTTGCTGATTTTTTGTGGGTGTTCTATCTAATATAAGATGCTTATGCTCGCAAAAAATCAGCACATTCTAAGACTCCTAGGGGCATCAAATGGGTGACTACCCATTTCGTCGAAATAGGCCGCCAGCCTATATCCCGTATATATATATATATATATATATATATATATATATATATATATATATATATATATATATATATATATATATATATATATATATATATATATATATATATATATATATATATATATATATATATATATATATATATATATATATATATATATATATATATATATATATATATATATATATATATATATATATATATATATATATATATATATATATATATATATATATATATATATATATATATATATATATGTTAGAATTGGTGAGGTCTATAGCTCGTAAAAACCTAGTATTTAGCTTTGTATGGTTGATAGTATAAGATTGCATCTTGGTACGTACCTTAGTACGTGTTCCGATTACAGAACAGAGAGTCATAGCTACATAGTAATCCACTTGAGTGGGAGACTCAAGAGACTGGTCCCATGTAACCTAAATATGTTCGCAGCTCTGATTAGGGTTGGTCGCCCTATCAAGATAAGCTATTGGGATGATAGAGCATGGGTGTCTCCACCACGGTCATTACCAGGCACAGTGTCTGTGGCCGAACGGAACCAACATGGAGCACAGATCGATGAGCAGACATCGGTGCACTAAACTGTGTTTCTGCTTAGGGTAAAATGGTCCTAAACTCTGAGGAACCATGTCTGGTGAACTAACCAGTTGTGTGGTGCTTTGGCGTACCAATGTGTGAGGATCCGGATGCAGTGATCTAAAACCATGGTGTACTAGGTTATCCGACTGGCGTGGCATCAGCGTGTGTACTCCTGCACGCTATCCACACCCCTAACGGGAGGTGCGTTCCTTGGTCTGATCTACATCGTATTAAACCCTGGCCAGGTGGTCATCAGTTGGACTGGTGACGGATCCGGTTACTCGGAAGAGTAATCAGAGGTACGATGTATATGGTCAACCTGGAAGGAACCGAGTCATATAAGTACTCGAGTCTGATGGTATTCTCCACCGCTCGAGTTGCGTCATGGCACCAGATGAAAGGACAACGAATTTACCATACTAAGCAGAGAGCAGGGGTATGAGAGAGAACATAGTAAGTCCGGGGGGATTGGAGTGCAACCTGCGTCGCACTCTGGGTGGCCACACAGGCTAACTCGGACTCAGAGGATCGATGGTACACTCGGGTAGTGTGTCGATCGAGTCTAAGTTGGAAGCCATGAACCCTGGTCCTTGAAGGTTCCACCTTATCGACATTATGTACGGTTCTTATACCATCTCCTCGAAACACAGAACGTAGTCAGAGGAAGCGAGAAGTCCAAGCATACGCTCCGTGAGTGCTTTGCACTAGTGCACGGTAGATGCGTAGCTACGTGTGTGCACTAAGGGGAAACCCTATGTTAGTGCAGAGACGCATGTAGCAATTCCATGCCATAAGTGGACTTTGACACATGAGTGCGATGCACCGGGACATGTTGCGAGTTGACTAGTTGACTTCACTAGGGGCACCCCATGGGAACCTCAGAGAATAGTGAAATCACTGGTGCACTTCACTTATGTGTGCCTTGCAAAGTCTCGTACACGAGGAACGGCCAACTAGTGACATAAGGGCGTTTTGGTTATACCATGCGCCACTATGTACTAAGGGGGTCGGCCCTAAGTGTTGAGAGACTGGTCAAGGCCGGCCCCATTGGTTTCAGGAGGTTGTTGCCTCCGATGAAAGGGCCGGCCATGAGGCACAGAAAAAGGGCTAGTTTTGACCGTTTTCAAAACCAAGGAAAAGATAGAGATAAAGAAGAGATATATAGGGAGAGGTTTGAATTAGTCAATCCTATCCGTACTAGGCTTATCCATAAGGATAAGGCCGGCCCTATATAAGGCAATGGGGAGAGGGGGGCCGGCCATGCAAGTTGCAAGCCCTAGGGCCGGCCTTGCAAGCTATGGGGAAACCCTAGCCGCCTCCTCTCATCTCTTCTTTTCTCCTCTCTCGTCTCTCTCTCCCTCACTTGCGCCATTAGATGGCGACTCGTCTTCCTCGCGTAGTGTTTTTTAGAAGGAGAAGGCTCATTATATGGTGCTTTGATGTGCCAACGTGTGAGGACCTTCCATAGTCCAATACCACGGTACGTTGGGTTACCCGGCTGGCGCTTGAGTGACATGTAATCCCTACAGGTTATCCGACGTCCAGTGTTGGATGGGTGCGGTTTGATGAGTCAATCTGTCCACACAGTTAACCCAGGCCTGGTGGTTGTCAGTATGACTGACGATGTTCCGGATGCTAGGCATAGCACCGGAAGGTGTGTTGTGTTATAGATGACAAGTCATCAAACCCTAGTCAGATGATCGATCGGGATCTGACGGTGCTCCCCACCGCCCGAGTCGTATCATGGCACCAGTAATAGGAGGGATAAGGATTATCGGAGTATAGTAGAGAACTGGGTTACGAGGGAGTAACATAAGTTTAGGATCACTAGAGTTTAACTCGCGTCGCACTCTGGGTGGCTACGCGGGTTTATCGGATTAGGGCTGATTAACGGAATATTCGGTGTGTCACCGGAACAGTTAATCAGGGATCCGGTTGGAGCTAGAGATCCCGAACCCTGAAGGTTCCACCCTGTCATTGCGTATAGGAATTGTTCCCCGACCTAGTTGGATACGTTGGATGCGAAGTAGCACGATGGAGCGCAAGCCCGGAGCCAAAGAACCTAATTCACATGTGTTACGAGCCGTAGGGGTATTTTTGTAAATACTGAAATATGGCTCAGAACATATTGAATATGGATCTTAGATTGAGCGGAATAATTCCAGGAGCTCACAGGCGCTGACGGAACTCGATTCCGAGTAGCACACCTCACTCAGTCTCACTTTTAGTTTTCCGTTTTTAATGAAGGGCGTTTTTGTCTGGACTTCACGATAGACACCCGGAAGACCTAAATCCGACCCCCCTCATCCCTATCCACCTAGGGGCCGGCCCTAGGCTCCTTGGAGCCATGGGAGACCAGCCCTATAAAGGGAATAGAGAGGGGAGGGGCCAGCCCAATGGTTCTACTCCCTCCCCTCCAAAAATCCGACCCCTAGTCCCCCTCCTTTGTGGTTTCGGCCAAGGAAAAGAGAGGAAGAAGAAGGGAGAAGGAAGGAGAAGGAAGAAAGGAGAAAGAGAAGGAGAAAATCTTGAGGCTCGCCATCGTCTTCGCAACGGATTCCTCCGTCGACTCGAAATCCCTGCACTCAGAGACGGGATTTCGAGGATTCTTCAATTCGCAAAGGACAAGGTGTTATCCGACAGTTTCCCTTGCGATTCAAATGCCGTTCTTCATCGTTCCGTAATCTCTGGATCATAGATCCATAAGGTATGATGAATCTAAACACCTAAGTAGATGCATGCATGTCTTCCGTAGATCGTAGTATGCCTCTAGGGTGTCCGCACATATGCTAAGATCATAGATTTACATGTAGATTGTTTTGTATCATGAATTGTAATGAAACATATATCGTATGATCTTCGGATCTTTCTTTTTGCTTCCGCTGCGACTCTGATACACGGATCCAATATCCAACAATTGGTATCATAGCACGCTTTGGTGCATGTTTCATGCATGAATTTGTGAAAACATCATGTGAATATATGATGGCATATGTTTCCGTCGAGGTTCGGCGTAGATCATGCATATAGATTGTGCTATGTATCATCTTTTTGCAGGTGCCGCGCTAAATAGTAATCTGTGATTGCATGCATCCGGGGGTCGGACCTCGGATTTTATTTTGCATTGATTATTATTGTGGATTTGTAAGGCTCTAGATGGGCGAGGGTGGGGGTTGACCATCCTCGGTTCCCTGGCCATATTTCTAGGATTATCTTCTTTACTTTCTAGCGAAATTGTACACGAACGAGCACTTGCTCGGAGCGTGTTAGTTTTTCGGTCACAGGAAGAAGGAGATGATGCTACATCCACGGTTCGGGCAAGCGGTACCATGGCGTGGAAAGACCCAGCGAAAGCGTGCACGTTGGCGATGAAGGGGATTATCGTTAGAGATCGTGCAGAACAAAAGAGCAGGATATCTTGGCTGTGCTATTCAGGTTCAGGGGTTGGACCCTGCACTTGATTCAGTTTGGATGCTTTCTCTGTTGTTTCTCTTTATTCAGTATTTAGAGAACCCCGATGATAATGTAATTATCATTCTTGCTTGTGAGTTAGTCTCTAGATCAGGCTTAGGGTTAGTACTAAAATTATGGATTCATCGTTGTCTCTATATGCTTCTAACACGTGCGAATCCGGTGGCTAGCTAAAAGAAAAGGCGGTAACCGCCCTCGTGGTAGTTCAGGTAGCCATAGGAGGCTTCGAGTATTTCATCACCTTCACGGATGATCACTCGAGGTTTGGATACATATACCTAATGCGGTGGAAGTCTGAATCCTTTGATAAGTTCAAGGAGTTCAGAACTGAAGCAGAAAAGCAGACTGGTAAAAGTATCAAGTCTCTTCGCTCGGATCGAGAAGACAAGTACCTATCGGATGAATTTATAGGGTACCTGCGTGAGCATAGGATCGTATCCCAGTTGACTACACCAGGGACACCACAACAAAACGGTGTATCTGAGAGGAGAAACTGAACTTTGTTAGACATGGTTCGGACTATGATGAGTTATGCAACATTGCCACCTAGTTTTTGGGGATATGCCCTAGAGACGGCAGCATATACTTTGAACTTTGTTCCATCAAAGTCAGTACCCCTAACTTCTTGGGAGCTGTGGTTGAAGCGAAAGCCAAGTCTATAGTACTTTAGGATTTGGCGTTGTCCAGCACATGTGCGGAAGGACAAGCGAGATAAGATGGAGTCAAAAACTAAGGTATGTCTGTTCGTTGGGTATCCAAAAGGGACAAAGGGTAGTTTATTTTATGATCCTGAGGATAGAAAGGTTGTCGTCTCGACGAACGCCGTATTCCTAGAGCAGGATTATTTAATAGACCATAAGCCCACCAGTAAAGTAGTTCTTGAAGAATTGCTTGGTACTGATGGGAGTACGCAGACAGAAAACGTAGTGGGAGCTGATACCACTAAGATTAATGGTACTGTAGAATCGACTCCTATGGAACCACCGCAGGTTCATCGTAGTGGGAGGACCACAAGTGCTCCTAATAGATACATTGGAGAAGCCTTTATGGTTGATCCAGAGTTTTAGGAGAATGATCCTCTGAACTATGACGAAGCGATGGTATCCACTGACCATGCAGCATGGCAGGAAGCCATGGAGGCAGAACTGACATCGATGTCCCAAAACTCGGTCTGGACACTTATAACACCACCTCACAACATTAAACATGTTGGGTGTAAGTGGGTGTACAAAAGAAAAAGAGGCCCGGATGGTACCGTTGAGACTTATAAAGCTAGACTAGTCGCTAAGGGTTATACCCAGCGAGAAGGGATTGACTATGACGAAACCTTTTCGCCAGTGGCTATGCTTAAGTCTATCCGGATCCTCTTGTCCATTGCAGCCCATTATGATTGGAAGATCTGGCAAATGGACATCAAGACCGCATTTCTCAACGGGGATTTGGAAGAAGATATCTACATGTCTCAGCCTCCAGGCTTTGTCGCAAAAGGTCAGGAAGGTCTGGTGTGCAAGTTGCAAAGGTCCATTTATGGACTGAAGCAAGCATCCAGAAGTTGGAATATGCGTTTTGATCAGGCTATCCAGTCTTATGGATTTGAATAGAACGTGGATGAACCATGTGTTTATAAAAGGAGCGATAAGACTGCAGTAGTTTTTCTAGTGCTTTACGTGGACGATATCCTGCTCATCGAAAACGATGTTGGAACATTGTCTACAGTGAAGGTGTGGTTATCCTCTCAATTTGACATGAAAGACCTGGGTGAAGCGAGTTATATTCTAGGGATCAAGGTAACTCGAGATCGCCAGAACAAGATTCTCTCGCTGTCACAGTCAGCCTACATAGATACTATCTTGGTCAGATTCAGTATGCACAACTCCAAGAAGGGACTGGTTCCATTCAGACATGGAATGAAGTTGTCCAAGGATCAGGGTCCTAAGACTCCTGAGGAGAGGGCAGAGATGCAGAAGATACCTTATGCTTTGGCAGTAGGGAGTCCAATGTATGCCATGCAGTGCACGAGACCAGATATATGCTATGCAGTAGGCATGATGGGCAGGTATCAGTCAAATCCGGGTCCAGGGCACTGGACTGCTATGAAAAGTATACTCAAGTATCTCCGTAGGACGAGAGATTATGAGTTAGTTTACTCTTCACAGGAACTGATGCCGATTGAATATATGGATTCTGACTTTGCGTCAAATCTGGAATCCAGGAGATCGACGTCAGGGTTTGTGTTTTCATTAGAAGGAGGAGCTGTCAGTTGGAGGAGCGTGAAGCAGGGATGCATCACGGATTCAACGACAGAGGCTGAGTACGTTGCGGCGTGCGAAGCGGCTAAGGAGGCGGTGTGGCTCAAGAAGTTCCTCACGGACTTAGGATGCGTACTGGGAGCTCAAGATCCTACTGTCCTTTACTGTGACAATAGTGGAGCGGTAGCACAATCCAAGGAGCCAAGATATCACCAGAAGAGCAAGCATATCGAGTGGAAATACTACATAATCCGGGACTTGCAGAAGCGAGGGGAGGTAACAGTGACTCAGGTGGCGTCTGCAGATAACATGGCGGACCCTTTCACAAAGGCGTTACCGACCAAGGCTTTTGAGAAGCACGTGGATGCCATGGGAGTTAAGACTGTTGTGACGACCAAGATCCAATAGGCCAATAGCCAAGAGCCAAGACTCCTGAGGCGGGAATGCCAAGATGGATGAGGTGAGGTGAGGTGAGGTGAGGTGTACAAGGCCATGAGTTAGCCCCACATCGCCTGGAGAGAAGGAGATCCTGAGCTGCTTATATAATTTCCCCTCCCAAACATAGAAGACGCGTTTTAAAACCGTGCGCCGCTACGGATTTCGTAAGAACTCCGTAGTTAAGCGTGCTCGGGCGAGAGTGGTACTATGATGGGTGACCACCCTGGGAAGTTCTCGTGCGAGCACGGGCAAAGCGGACAATATCTTGTGTGTTTGGGGCGGATGTTACAAATGGTATCAGAGCCGGTTCTCCTCGCAATGGGGGGGTCTAACCCTACACGAGGACGTGTAGCCCTGAGGGGGGTGGATTGTGACGACCAAGATCCAATAGGCCAATAGCCAAGAGCCAAGACTCCTGAGGCGGGAATGCCAAGATGGATGAGGTGAGGTGAGGTGAGGTGAGGTGTACAAGGCCATGAGTTAGCCCCACATCGCCTGGAGAGAAGGAGATCCTGAGCTGCTTATATAATTTTCCCTCCCAAACATAGAAGACGCGTTTTAAAACCGTGCGCCGCTACGGATTTCGTAAGAACTCCGTAGTTAAGCGTGCTCGGGCGAGAGTAGTACTAGGATGGGTGACCACCCTGGGAAGTTCTCGTGCGAGCACGGGCAAAGCGGACAATATCTTGTGTGTTTGGGGCGGATGTTACAACTGTTGTTTCCCGCTAGGCCAAGTGGGAGATTGTTGTAGCTTGTGTGTCCTTAGCGTAGATTTTCTGTATTAACATTAATAAAGATGACTTTGGTTATTGCTTTAATTAGAATACTACTATGGTATATGTTAATACTACATATAATAAAGGACCCTAGGGAACACAGTAGGCCACTGAGGCGCATGGAGGATTCATGCTTGGGAGACCCAGTGGAGCCAGTTCTGTGTAGACCTAGAACTAGTTCACAGCTTTGGTGATGCTGGTCGCTTCACCGAGAATAAGCTATTGGCAGGTAGAGGATGTGGTGAAGTCTCCACCACGGGAACGTGGGATTCCCATTCACCTGACCAAGCACGATGATCGTGTTGAACAGGAACCAAGACGGTGCATAGTTCAGTGATTCAGACACTGGTGCATGAACCGTCTTACTACTATAGATAATATGTCCTTAACCCTGAGGGACCATGTACACTGGGCCAATCAGTTGTGTGGTGCTTTGATGTGCCAACGTGTGCGGACCTTCCATAGTCCAATACCACGGTACGTTGGGTTACCCGGCTGGCACTTGAGTGACATGTAATCCCTACTGGTTATCCGACGTCCAGTGTTGGATGGGTGCGGTTTGATGAGTCAATCTGTCCACACAGTTAACCCATGCCTGGTGGTTGTCAGTATGACTGACGATGTTCCGGATGCTAGGCATAGCACCGGAAGGTGTGTGGTGTTATAGATGACAAGTCATCAAACCCTAGTCAGATGATCGATCGGGATCTAACGGTGCTCCCCACCGCCCGAGTCGTATCATGGCACCAGTAATAGGAGGGATAAGGATTATCGGAGTATAGTAGAGAACAGGGTTACGAGGGAGTAACATAAGTTTAGGATCACTAGAGTTCAACTCGCGTCGCACTCTGGGTGGCTACGTGGGTTAATCGGATTAGGACTGATTAACGGAACTTTCGGTGTGTCACCAGAATAGTTAATCAGGGATCCGGTTGGAGCTAGAGATCCCAAACCCTGAAGGTTCCACCCTATCGTTGCATATAGGAATTGTTCCCCGACCTAGTTGGATACGTTGGATGCGAAGTAGCGCGATGGAGCGCAAGCCCAGAGCCAAAGAACCTAATTCACATGTGTTACGGGCCCTAGGGGTATTTTGGTAAATACTAAAATATGGCTCAGAACATATTGAATATGGATCTTAGATTGATCGGAATAATTCCAGGAGCTCACAGGCGTTGACGGAACTCGATTCCGAGTAGCGCACCTCACTCAGTCTCACTTTCAGTTTTCCGCTTTTCGTGAACGGCGTTTTCGTCCGGACTTCACGATAGACACCCGGAAGACCTAAATCCGACCCCCCCTCATCCCTATCCACCTAGGGGCCAGCCCTAGGCTCCTTGGAGCCATGGAAGACCGGCCCTATAAAGGGAATAGAGAGGGGAGGGGCCGGCCCAATGGTTCTACTCCCTCCCCTCCAAAAATCCGACCCCTAGTCCCCCTCCTTTGTGGTTTCGACCAAGGAAAAGAGAGGAAGAAGAAGGGAGAAGGAAGAGGAAGGAAGGAGAAGGAAGAAAGGAGAAAGAGGAGGAGAAAATCTCGAGGCTCGCCATCGTCGTCGAAACAGATTCCTCCGTCGGCTCGAAATCCCTGCACTCAGAGACGGGATTTCGAGGATTCTTCAATTCGCAAAGGACAAGGTGCTATCCAACAGTTTCCCTTGCGATTCAAGTGCGGTTCTTCATCGTTTCATAATCTCCGGATCATAGATCCATAAGGTATGATGAATCTAAACACCTAAGTAGATGCATGCATGTCTTCCGTAGATCGTAGTATGCCTCTAGGGTGTCCGCACATATGCTAAGATCATAGATTTGCATGTAGATTGTTTTGTATCACGAATTGTAATGAAACATACACCGTATGATCTTCAGATCTTTCTTTTTGCTTCCGCTGCAACTCTGATACACGGATCCAATATCCAACAGGATTTACATCCAACAATTGGTATCAGAGCACGCTAGTGGTGTGCGTTTTATGTTTTTCATGAAACCGTCATATGCGCGCATGAATAGTATGTGCCGCCATCGGGTTCTACGAGTAGATCATGCATAATATATTTTGTGTGTTCTATGAATTATTCTTGCAGGGCACCGCTTCTAAAATAATTTAGATTTGTAATTGCTTGCCACCGGGGGTCGGACCCCTTGTTAGCGAATATTATCTGGATGTTTTTATTCTGTGTGTGGATATGTTTTAGAGCCATAGTCGAGCAAGTGGTGGAAGTTCACCACCCTTGATTCCCAGGCTTTTTGCTAGGTTTGTTTTTCTTTTAGTTCTAAAAAATTGTGTACGAGCGAGCACTTGCTCGAAGCGTACTAGAGCTTTTTCAGTTACAGATTGAAGAGGAGGACTTACCGTGGAGATCCACCACCGGGAAGACAAGCGGAACCTTGGAGGACGATGGTGATCCGGTGAAGGATACACGATGACAGCAAAGGGCAGAAAGCGTCAGGAGATCGTATACAGAGGCTTGCACCAGATCGAGGAGCCTTGCGAAGGAGATAGAGAGCCTACGCAGTGCCAGTCAGGTTCAGGGGTCGGGCCCTGAACTTGATTCAGTTGTGTGGTTGTTTCTTTCTACTGTTCTTTGTATTTCTGTGGAGAAACCCGATGCGATAATTTGATTATCTGTGTTAGAGGGATGCCCTTTCCTCTCGGGTCCTAGTGACCTTATTAGGATAGGATTCCACTAGTGACGCCTATTATTTAATTGACCCTTGATGATAGCATGAATTTCTCACATTTGGTTATACCACTATTTGGTCAACACCCGATTAGTCGGGTGTGCCTATTTGGCCAGCATCGAAATCTATAATGAGTTGGAATTCTACTATGACATCATTCGTCAAATTTATAAGTAAGGCACCATGGTAGTGGGAGACCTTTCCAGTCAGTTTGATCTTAGGCTAGGCTCCATGGCATTAGCGTGATAGCCAAGTTTGCAAAGCATCGATGTTCTTGGGATATGTAATGTGACCCTTGAGTGGAGAAATTCACTTGAGATAGGGACTATGATATTCCGAGATCGATTAATGCTTCACGAAAGGCTTGAAACGCTAGTGGGAGCACGGTATGACCAGGGTCTAGTGTATAGGTTGTCGTGACCTTAGGGGAGAGGGGGGGCCGGCCATGCAAGTTGCTAGCCCTAGGGCCGGCCATGCAAGCTATGGGGAAACCCTAGTCGCCCCCTCTCTTCTCTTCTCTTCTCTTCTCGTCTCTCATCTCTCTCTCCCTCGCTTGCGCCATTAGATGGTGACTCGTCTTCTTCGCGTGGTGTTTTGTAGAAGAAGAAGGCTCGTCGTATGGAGGCACTCAGATATCCATTGACGAGGTGCCGTGCATCGTGTAAGATCAGGTGAACTAGAAGGCATCTTCCACAACCTTTTGTTGTCCAGAATCTGCACAGAAAATCAGCATTTTTTCTGCGATTTTGGGAGCAACAGAAGTTCAAACGAGGTGAAACTTGTTGCAAAAGTTGCGTCTTGAAGTTGGCTACCTGCAGTCCAAATTTCAGCCAAATCGAAGTTCGGAGCAGAATGTTATAGCCTTCGCACCGAAGCTATGTCAAGCAGATCCGAGCCCGTCTCCATCGACAAAGAAGAAATTTGTCGCGGTGAAAGAATCCATACGCAGGTATGATCTCTAACA